>JAZDUA010001189.1:5000-158807 GCA_038098605.1 Gryllus longicercus | reverse complement strand
GAGAGAAAGAGAGACGAGAGACACACACACACACGAAAACGCGCACGAGATTCATGGGCGCAATTTGAATGGAGCTCCAAGCGCTTTTAGTAGAGTAGCATTTTCGACAGCGAAGCAGATGCCTTCGCCGCTGACAAACCGGGCCGTCCGCACCGCCTGGCCAAAATGACTTTATCCCGCTGCACATACGAAGAATGACCCGTTTCTTTGAAAGAAAAATAATCGAATCATTTCTTTTTGTTCGATTCTGCGGTGCTTTCACTGCGGCAGTCGTTTGCTGTCGGAGATCTTGTAATCACCGATAAACAATCACACATTTGATGGCACTCGTGGTGTCTTTTGTGATAGGGCAGGCTTAGGTGGCTCAGGGCATCAGTTGATGTCTCTGAAGGCTTCTGACCGGGAGGGTCTTGGACGTGAGCTCCCACGCTGGCGAGGGGGGGGGGGTTCAACGCAGCTAGTAGCTAGGGCGATTAGGGGCTGTCCGGAAGAGAGTTCTAGCGGCTGGCTGCTGTGATCGCCGGCCGTGGTTTCACCGATCGACACCAGGGGAATATTAGTGTGGTAGCCTAACAAACGAGCCAGGATATTGCCTTCCCCCTCCTTGTTCTATACGCACCCCCTACTTACCCAGAGTTACACCAACATGCACTAAAAGCCGGGAGACCGGTCGGGAGCTTAGAGCTCGTATCGGCTGGAGGGGTGTCCCGCTGATGGGAGATACCTGGTTAGGGAAAACTCCGCAAGTCGACGTGTACTGGATCTCGCCATCGAGTCGGAAAAGATAATCGCCATGTCCCGCGACAAACCATGCGCTATACTTGCGGGGTTAATGACCTTAGCATTTGACGCACCCGGAATCACAAATTAATCATTCAATCATAATTATGTGGTACGAGGCGAATCATTTGAGTAAGTGAATACTGCCAGTGATCAAGTGGAAGTAATTATGTGGTACGAGGCGAATCATTTGAGTAAGTGAATACTACCAGTGATCAAGTGGAAGTAATTATGTGGTACGAGGCGAATCATTTGAGTAAGTGAATACTGCCAGTGATCAAGTGGAAGTAATTATGTGGTACGAGGCGAATCATTTGAGTAAGTGAATACTTCCAGTGATCAAGTGGAAGTAATTATGTGTACGAGGCGAATCATTTGAGTAAGTGAATACTGCCAGTGATCAAGTGGAAGTAATTATGTGGTACGAGGCGAATCATTTGAGTAAGTGAATACTTCCAGTGATCAAGTGGAAGTAATTATGTGGTACGAGGCGAATCATTTGAGTAAGAGAATACTTCCAGTGATCATGTGAGTATTAACGATGTAAAGATGTATTTATTGCTTCCGCTTACGTCATCTGCAATGGTCATTAGTAACCGTAAGTGTAGTACACGTTATATCTCGATCGTTAGTGGTGATTTCTGGAACGTGAAATGTCGGAATGCGAAGTTTTCCCGGCCAGGTATCTCTCACCAAGGGGCACCAGCTGGGACGAGCTGTAAGATCTCGACTGGTCCCCTAGCATGTGTGATAGTGTAGTGCGCGTGTGTAAGATAAGACAAGTAAGAGGAAGGCATGTAGCTTGCCGTCCGTGCCCGTTTGTTAGGGTACTGCTCCGGCATTCGCCTGGTGTTGATCGAAGAAAGCACGGAAAACTACAGAGCAGAGCCGACGACCTCTAAATTTCTCCTCCAGACAGTGATAGAATCCAACACAGCTGGGTAGCTGGTGTCACAAATCGCACACCGCCGGTAGGGTGGTTTCTAATTCGAGGACCTCTCAGTGAAGGATGCTGCAGAGGAGACGGGGATGCCGCGGAGCCACCGAACAGGGAATATTCCCGAAGGTTAGAACAGCCGGAATTTTAAGAATTAGGCGGTTCCTATTTATTCTAAGAGGTTTTTTTGCGTCCGATTGACGCAAATCTGTCAAAGCACAAACCTTACCGGCATGCCGAAGGAATTCATTCGAATGTTTTTTCCGGCCTTCAAGTTCTACAGCTCGGACAGAAAAGCCAATTTGTTAATCCTGTTCAATTTTTTTTAATTAAGGTTTATTCGCCCGAGAGGTCTGCTAGCAAAATAAGAGAAAAAGTGAAGTAGTTCTTTGTGTTTATTGAAAGTTTAACATTTGAAAAGGTTAACAATCGCATCAGTAGTGGATTTCAAGTAATAGAAACCAATTTTTTTTGAGAATGCCACTAAAAGTTGGGAGTACAGGAATTCTCAAACACACTTCGGCTTAATAATTTCCCTCTTCGATCACGCTATCCAATCCATCAGGAAAGCCCTTCTAAATTTTATTACGATGTTTACAATAAATCGTGAATTACTGAATATAATAGTTTACGGGTATGCCCTTTTGAAAAATTGATAATAATATTCTATGAAAAATTCTATGAACATTTCCAAACGTTTCTGAATCATTTAAAAGGGAGGTGGGAGGTTTCAGTAACCTTATTTGGAAAGGCTTTGCGTTTTATGGGTAAAAACAACAACAACAAATACGATTACCTTGTAAAGGTTTGGATGTACGAAGATTGCCACTAACTTTGGTATCAACAATATCGCTTAAAAAAACTTTGATTGAAAAGCCCCAATACTTTTAGACTGCTTGAGACAAGTCTCATTACATTCGATATAGTCGTCTGAAAACCGTAAATATAGACATTTTCATTAAAAGTTACGTGACGGATAAATGAGAGAAATTGTATTTCCACTATTGAGGAATTAATTTATGGGTGTATATCAGCATGCTGCCCTTTACTTATCGACAGACAAATTTTAGAGTCGTACTTGTCTAACATTAGTGCATCTTCGTAATGAATTATTTCGACCTCTAAAATCATGATTCATCCAAACGTGCTTGGTTCTTGGGTCTTTTCAAAGCCGCGCACAGACGTACGCAAACAATTCATTAAGCTCGGTCGAGGGCCGATAATTTATAAAAACGCTTCGCGAGCTTTTGTGCGCGAAAAATCGCGCAGATACGATTTGCAGTCGTTCGCGCAGGAGAGGCCAGTCAACGCGACTGAAAGCGGAGAATGAACTACCCATTCATTGGGGGTTCCGAAGAAAGATGAACGATTACGACCGCGCAGAAACTATTTTTAAAAACTAGTGGACTGCAAATGTAAAAATGGAGCTGTACAAACCTACACAAAATGACAAATTTCCAACCAAGAAAAAAGTACTCTTGTATTTTGTATTTGTATGACCCAGTACATCTCCCGTAGAGGCCTCGGCCTCGGTGCTGTTAGATCCCGGGGTTTCCAGTCGGTCACCCATCCAGCAACCCGCGATATCTCGAATTCGCGTAACTTTCGTGACTTCGCGTAGTTAACGAATTCGTTAGTGGACGACATCGGTTTTGCGGTCGCGGCCTTTCAATTGAAGCATCCCAGCATTCTCCTGGATGACCGAGGGAAACCCCGGTCAGAACGGCCGGCGCGGGGATTGAACACGGGCCTCCGAATCCGTTGTCACGAGCCAGTACACTCAGTACTCTTGTACAATACTTCAATAAATTAAATAATTCAAGTCTCCATAAACACGCATGTAACATAGTATTGAATGCAGATACACAATACAACAGTTTTTTACAGACACCAATATTATCAAAAAGTTTCTATTCCTTAACGCAATCTGTAAAGTAGCAAATTCTTAATGGCGGATGGTCTCTTTCTCGGAGCCTTGCTGTCGCATGACGTCAGTTGTGTGTTGACGGCAGTAACAAAGTTAGTATGAAACTAGGCGATATAACAGGCAAACGTTTGCATTTTTCAATCGACTTCAAAACTGATTCATAATTTTTGGTTTTCCCCCGAGTTCCTGTGTGTCTAACGGAACCTTAGACATCTCTCTCTCTCTCTCGGCTGCATAGTATTTTCTTTCACTTTCTGTGCGCATTGGAAATCAGTAGTGTAGTGTGGGGGAGTACGAATGGAAGACGAAGGAAAGTTAGGGAGGGAAGAGACGGTGAAGAGTGGATGAGAAAACGGGAGCGGGGATTAATGATTTGATTGATTGATTGATTAATTATTGGCGCGCCAACTGCTAATAGCATAATTCCAGTAAGTGTAGTGTATGTTTTGCTCAGGCTGTGGCAGTGATCTTGCCTCCGTTGGTTGCTGAGATCCGGCGCCTACCTACCGTCGGCTGGCGGGGTTTCCCTCAACCAGGTATCTTCTGCCAGCGACGCACCGCCCCAGACGGGACCAGCTCTAAGCTCCCAAACGGGCTCCCGGACTGTGTGCTAGTGTAGGGCATGTATGTGTAAGAGTGCATAAGCAAGAGATAGGATAGGGCAAGGAACTGTAAGGGAAGATCGCGCGCGGTCCGTGGCTCGTTTGTTAGGGTACTACTTGGCATCTTCCTGGTGTTCATCGAAGAAACCGCCGAAAACTACCGACCAGAGCAGACGGTCGCCAGAATTCGACTCCAGACAGTGGCTGAACGCGACCTAGCTCTCTGGTGTCGAAATTCCTGGCACCGTCGGGATTCGAACTTAGGACTTCCCGGTCAGAGCCACTGCCGTGATATCAGTTGATGCCCTGAGCCACTTCAGCCGGTTATTAGAAATTACAAATGTATATGGGGGCAATAAAGATGACGAAAAAGTAAAGATGACGGAAGGTGATGAAGATAAAAGAAGACGGTGAAGAATGGGTTAGAAAAGAAGGTGGGGAAAAGCGTGGAGTTGCTTCGTCCACACCTTCGCGGACAGGCAGAGGATAGACGTGGCGGCAAAGAGGAGATTCGAGGTGAAAAAGGGTGGATGGGGAGAAGAGGGGGCGAGGAAAACATGGAATGGGGAGAGGACGCGAATGACAAGAAAAAGAGCGGGAAATAGGTCACGGGAAATAAGGATGAAATAAGAAATTCCGTGGTGGCAGCAGATATCTTGTGATAATCCATGATATGGTAAAGGAAATAATCATCCACAAAACGTTTAATAATTTTATTAATTATTACCCAGAGTTATCTTTCGGGAAACGCTTTTCCCATCCTCAGTGGGTCTTGCCCACTCTAAGTAAGTTAACTCTGGGTAATAATTATTAAAATTGTTAAACGTTTAGTGGACGATTATTTTCTTTGCCATATGATGAAAAAAGAGATGGTGGGAAGGGCGGGCGGACGGGGGAATGATCAACGAAGGGCTGGAAGAGAGGTGGCAGGGAGAGAAGGGGGTGGAGAGGAGTAGCTTGGAGAGAAGGGGTGGGGAGGGAAGGGCGGCGATTGAAGTAGAGGGAAGAAGTGTGGCGAGGAGAGATGTGTGGCGGGGAGAGGAGGTGTGTACAGAGATGTGTCGGGCAAAGAAGGGGTGGGAAGAAAATGTGAAAGGGGAGAGCAACGAAGGTTTGGAGAGAAAAGGGGTGGGGAGAGGAGGGCGGCGATTGAAGTAGAGGGAAGAAGAGTGGGAGGAAATATGTGTGGCGGGGAGAGGAGGTGTGTAAAGAGATGTGACGGGCAAAGAAGGGGTGGGAAGAAAATGTGAAAGGGGAGAGCAAAGAAGGTTTGGAGAGAAAAGGGGTGGGGAGGGAAGGGCGGCGATTGAAGTAGAGGGAAGAAGTGTGGCGAGGAGAGATGTGTGGCGGGGAGAGAAGGTGTGTAAAGAGATGTGTCGGGCAAAGAAGGGGTGGGAAGAAAATGTGAAAGGGGAGAGCAAAGAAGGTTTGGAGAGAAAAGGGGTGGGGAGAGAAGGGCGGCGATTGAAGTAGAGGGAAGAAGTGTGGCGAGGAAATATGTGTGGAGGGGAGAGGAGGTGTGTAAAGAGATGTGTCGGGCAAAGAAGGGGTGGGAAGAAAATGTGAAAGGGGAGAGCAAAGAAGGTTTGGAGAGAAAAGGGGTGGGGAGGGAAGGGCGGCGATTGAAGTAGAGGGAAGAAGTGTAGCGAGGAGAGATGTGTGGCGGGGAGAGAAGGTGTGTAAAGAGATGTGTCGGGCAAAGAAGGGGTGGGAAGAGAATGTGAAAGGAGAGAGCAAAGAAGGTTTGGAGAGAAAAGGGGTGGGGAGGGAAGGGCGGCGATTGAAGTAGAGGGAAGAAGTGTTGCGAGGAGAGATGTGTGGCGGGAAGAGGAGGTGTGTAAAGAGATGTGTCGGGCAAAGAAGGGGTGGGAAGAAAATGTGAAAGGAGAGAGCAAAGAAGGTTTGGAGAGAAAAGGGGTGGGGAGGTAAAGGGCGGCGATTGATGTAGAGGGAAGAAGTGTGGCGAGGAGAGATGTGTGGCGGGGAGAGGAGGTGTGTACAGAGATGTGTCGGGCAAAGAAGGGGTGGGAAGAAAATGTGAAAGGGGAGAGCAAAGAAGGTTTGAAGAGGAAAGGGGTGGGGAGGGAAGGGCGGCGATTGAAGTAGAGGGAAGAAGTGTGGCGAGGAGAGATGTGTGGCGGGGAGAGAAGGTGTGTAAAGAGATGTGTCGGGCAAAGAAGGGGTGGGAAGAAAATGTGAAAGGGGAGAGCAAAGAAGGTTTGGAGAGGAAAGGGGTGGGGAGGGAAGGGCGGCGATTGAAGTAGAGGGAAGAAGTGTGGCGAGGAGAGATGTGTGGCGGGGAGAGAAGGTGTGTAAAGAGATGTGTCGGGCAAAGAAGGGGTGGGAAGAAAATGTGAAAGGGGAGAGCAAAGAAGGTTTGGAGAGGAAAGGGGTGGGGAGGGAAGGGCGGCGATTGAAGTAGAGGGAAGAAGTGTGGCGAGGAGAGATGTGTGGCGGGGAGAGAAGGTGTGTAAAGAGATGTGTCGGGCAAAGAAGGGGTGGGAAGAAAACGTGAAAGGGGAGAGCAAAGAAGGTTTGGAGAGAAAAGGGGTGGGGAGGGAAGGGCGGCGATTGAAGTAGAGGGAAGAAGTGTGGCGAGGAGAGATGTGTGGCGGGGAGAGAAGGTGTGTAAAGAGATGTGTCGGGCAAAGAAGGGGTGGGACAAAATGTGAAAGGGGAGAGCAAAGAAGGTTTGGAGAGAAAAAGGGTGGGGAGGGAAGGGCGGCGATTGAAGTAGAGGGAAGAAGTGTGGCGAGGAGAGATGTGTGGCGGGGAGAGGAGGTGTGTAAAGAGATGTGTCGGGCAAAGAAGGGGTGGGAAGAAAATGTGAAAGGGGAGAGCAAAGAAGGTTTGGAGAGAAAAGGGGTGGGGAGGGAAGGGCGCGATTGAAGTAGAGGGAAGAAGTGTGGCGAGGAGAGATGTGTGGCGGGAAGAGAAGGTGTGTAAAGAGATGTGACGGGCAAAGAAGGGGTGGGAAGAAAATGTGAAAGGCAAAGAAGGTTTGGAGAGAAAAGGGGTGGGGAGGGAAGGGCGGCGATTGAAGTAGAGGGAAGGAGTGTGGCGAGGAGAGATGTGTGGCGGGGAGAGGAGGTGTGTAAAGAGATGTGTCGGGCAAAGAAGGGGTGGGAAGAAAATGTGAAAGGGGAGAGCAAAGAAGGTTTGGAGAGAAAAGGGGTGGGGAGGGAAGGGCGGCGATTGAAGTAGAGGGAAGAAGTGTGGCGAGGAGAGATGTGTGGCGGGAAGAGAAGGTGTGTAAAGAGATGTGACGGGCAAAGAAGGGGTGGGAAGAAAATGTGAAAGGGGAGAGCAAAGACGGTTTGGAGAGGAAAGGGGTGGGGAAGGAAGGGCGGCGATTGAAGTAGAGGGAAGAAGTGTGGCGAGGAGAGATGTGTGGCGATGAGAGAAGGTGTGTAAAGAGATGTGTCGGGCAAAAAAGGGGTGGGAAGAAAACGTGAAAGGGGAGAGCAAAGAAGGTTTGGAGAGAAAAGGGGTGGGGAGGGAAGGGCGGCGATTGAAGTAGAGGGAAGAAGTGTGGCGAGGAGAGATGTGTGGCGGGGAGAGATGGTGTGAAAAGAGATGTGTCGGGCAAAGAAGGGGTGGGACAAAATGTGAAAGGGGAGAGCAAAGAAGGTTTGGAGAGAAAAGGGGTGGGGTGGGAAGGGCGGCGATTGAAGTTGAGGGAAGAAGTGTGGCGAGGAGAGATGTGTGGCGGGGAGAGGAGGAGTGTAAAGAGATGTGTCGGGCAAAGAAGGGGTGGGAAGAAAATGTGAAAGGGGAGAGCAAAGAAGGTTTGGAGAGAAAAGGGGTGGGGAGGGAAGGGCGGCGATTGAATTAGAGGGAAGAAGGGTGGCGAGGAGAGATGTGTGGCGGAAAGAGAAGGTGTGTAAAGAGATGTGTCGAGCAAAGAAGGGGTGGGAAGAAAATGTGAAAGGGGAGAGCAAAGAAGGTTTGAAGAGGAAAGGGGTGGGGAGGGAAGGGCGGCGATTGAAGTAGAGGGAAGAAGTGTGGCGAGGAGAGATGTGTGGCGGGGAGAGGAGGTGTGTAAAGAGATGTGACGGGCAAAGAAGGGGTGGGAAGAAAATGTGAAAGGGGAGAGCAAATAAGGTTTGGAGAGAGAAGGTAGTGAGAAGGAGGGAAGGAGTGAAAGAGAGGGAGGGAAGGGGCGGGGCGGGAAGTGACGGTGACAGACAGGGAGAGGGCAAGGGGCGGGGAGAGAAATGTGTGGAGAGAAAATAAGTGGGGAGACGTGTGGGGTGAGAAACGAGGGGGAAGAAGGGGCGGAGATAGAAAGGTAGGGCGAAGGGAGGCGAAGTCGATGTAAATGTTTTGAAAAAATTGATGTTTCTATAGAAATATCGATAATTTAAACATCGATGTATTGAAGCCGATGTTTTTCGAACATAGATGTTTTATACTCTATTTTTTTTGAATATCGATGTTTTATGCTCGATATTTTTACATTTAGAATATTTTATTCGTGGATAAAAAATTCACATAATCTCAATTTTGTGAAAGTTAACATGTTATTTTCGGACCACACGAATGCGATATCTACTACTCTCATTGTAGAGACTGTTATTCCCCACCTGATATGTTCATGATGCCCTTTTATTTCCTTTGTGTTTCCTCGCATGTCGCACATTTTCGTTTTTTAAAGCTTTGTTTTCAGTTAAATTTCAATTGTAAAATAAGATGCGCGTCCATTGTCAAATTAAATTTTGTTGCACACTAACTTAATGTTAGAGATTACTAAACATACTTTAAAATATCTTTGTTCAAAAACGTCGATGGCTTCTGTTCGATGTATTTTTGACATCGATGTTTTAATTTTGAACGTCGATGCTAGGCAACATACACGTTCGTTTGTGGATGCCGCATCACACATAGTGGAGAGGTGGAGCAGATAAATAAGGTTTGAACGTGAGGGCTTGGGGAGAGAAGAGTCGGAGTAGATAAGCTGGTCTAAAGACGCGTTGGAAAGGAGCATCGAGAAAGAAAAAGGATGGACATAAGAAGGGATGGGAAGAGAGGGGGGGAGGAGAAGGGACTGGGAAGAATCGGGGTGGGGCAGAAGAAGTTAGGATGATACATGACGGGGAAAGTTGGGCGCGGAAACTAAAGGACGAGGATAGGAGGAGTCAGAAGGCAATGGGAGGGGAAGGTAGGGGAGTGGGGCTTACGTGAATAAATGAATTCGTCGAAACAATTGGAAAACGGCACGATGATATGGAGAAGCGAAGAGAGGGGAGAAGTGCATGTGAAGAGACGGAATGGTCGAATCGGAGGCTGCACCGGCGGAGATCAATGGGGTAGCCGAAGAATAAAATGAAAAGTAATAAATCAGAAAAAGCGTAACCGAGAATCATGATAAAGCTGAGAAAAATAATAAAAGCTTCCAAGAAATAAAAAAAATTAAATGTGAGTTAAAAATATTTAAGAATAAGAAACGAAAAACGAATGTTTCAAAGTATGTAAGTCGATGAAGGAAGACAGGAAACGAAAATTAAAGCTTGAACTATTGACAAAGAGAAAGGAGAAAACGATGATGTTTAAGGAAGGGACCGAGAGGGCAAACTTAAGAAATCAAAGAAAAATAAGACCGAAGATAAAATGCAAGATGAAAAAAAGTAAAATGTATGAATTGTGAATATATTACAAAAGAAAAATTAAATAATTTTATGATAAAATGAGAGAGAAAATAAATTAACACTAGGAGAAATGAAAAATGTAACTTCCGGGAGGGAAAGAATAACAGAATAGCAAGGAAAAATGGACAGTAATTAAAGGAAAGAAAAGTCACTGCAACGAGAATGCCAAAAGGAAATAAGAAAAAAATGAACGAAGAATTACTCCATGTGAAGTGTTCCGTCGAGATCTCAGCCCCACAGCATTTGCGGAAAATGTTCCTAACCCTCTGAAACGCTTCGTATTTCGAGACCATTCACGGAAGACTCGATCTGGAGAGCCTTCACTAATTGAATAAATTGGAAGAGCGCGGTAGAAGTGGATACCGACGCCTAATTCTGAATTACTGCGCTCGCCGCTTTTGTAATTAAAAAATTAAACAATTTCCATTTAGCCCTACTTAACGCGGCTTATGATTATAAAACGCATCGGCTTAGAGAAAGACCAGATAATGAGCTCTGCTCCTTTAATACCCACAGCCCTCCTGACCCCGTACATTTTGCACAAGTTGATCAATAATTGGAATCTTTCAACCCTTTCCAGCGACGGAGTAAAATAAAGAATATATATTCATGACTGCACGAACAGGGGATCGCGGCGGTGCTTCTGCATGAATTTAGATCGTTATCGAGTCCTCACCTCGCTCAAGAGCCGTTTTACTGCAAAAAGCGGGCTGTGGATTTGAGGAAGGGCTTTGCAACGGAGAGGCTATTCACCACCGACATTCGGCTGGATATCATATCAATAATAATAATAATAATAATAATAATAATAATAATAATAATAATAGTAATAATAACAATAATAACAGTAATAATAACATAATTGACAAGGCTTACGGAAAATTATCATAGTCAACATAGCTATCCCTTTAGACCGAAATATAGTTGCCTCTGTTGCCGAGAAGAAGCGAAAATATCAGGCCTTGGCTTTTGAACTGAGCGACATGTGGCGGTCAGTATCTGTTGAAGAGTTGTCCCTGTGGTCAACTCTACAAATGGACTGATCTCCGAAAAACTAATTTCTTCGTCTGCAAGGCTTGGCCTTAAGAACTGGCTCATACAAACAATGCAAAAGGCTGTTCCCCTGAGTACTGCATGCATCGTGAGGAAGTTTTAATTGATATAACCGACCGCCCGTGTTTGCAAGCGAAGCAGGCACCTTGGTTCTAAGGTCCCGGTGCCTGCTATAGGCACCTCGCCAAGCGAGGGACTTGAAATAATAATAATAATAATAATAATAATAATAATAATAATAATAATAATAATAATAATAATAATAATAATAATAATAATAATAATAATAATAATAATAATAATAATAATAATAATAATAATAATAATAATAATAATAATAAAAATAATAATAATACCGAACTCAACCTGTGCAGCACCTGTAACGTGGAGAGGGGATATGTTCTGCTACTGACAACCTCAAGGAAGGAAGCTGGACCGATTTGACGACAACCAGAGCAAACGAAAAAGATTGAAGCACATGGGAATAACGAATGTTCTAAACGTAGCAACATGGAATGGTCGCGGCATATAGAACAAAGAAATAGAACTATTAAAAACATTTGAAGTAAGAAAAACAGACATTGCAACAGAAACAAAAAAGAAAACAAGAGAGATTGATGTCTGGGTGAGTATCTACAGTGGAGCATAACAGCGAGAGAGAGCAAAAGCTGGTGTAGCTATGTGTGTGGATAAGAAATGGAAGAAGTGTATTACGAGTTACACATACATAAAAAAAACTAAGGGTAGATTTTAAAATGAGTAGAGGTAATATTACAGTTATGGGGAGGTTTATGCCCCCGAGGAAGGTAAGAAATAAGAAACCGTAAAAGTTTATGAAACGTTGCAGACAGCGGTAAACAATTGCAACCCAAATAACTGGCTAATTATACCTGGAGATGTAAATGCGAGAGTGGGAATCAAGCCTACTCCCAATGTTATAGGGCTGTATGGAGAACAATTAATGAATGAAAATGGAAGACTACTTACAGATTTTGTAACATACAATGAACTAAAAATCACCAATACATTTTAAAAAAAAAGAACATCCATAAATATACTTTGATTGCTCGAGGACAACACTCAATGGTAGATTATGTAATAGTTAATAAACCGTTAAGTTCAGACGTGAAGGTTACCCGCGTTTTAAGAGGATATGACATTTATTCCGATCACTATCTAGTAGACACAAAAATAAATATAAGAACAAGATGGAAGAAACGAACTGCCTCAAAAAATAAATCTGGTCCTTATGGAATTAACGTAGAATTAATGAAATATGGAGGTATGTTTCTGAAATTTCGACTGCTCCACCTAATGAATGAATGCTGGCAAAGATATGCAATGCCAGATGAATAATTAGATTCGTTAATTACTCCATGTTTTAAAAACGGAGATCAATGTAAATGTCACAACTATGGGAGTATTTGTCTACTTAACTCATGTTACAATGTATACGCAAAAACTGTGAATAACGGAATAGCTACCTCAGAAACAACAGGGGTTTAAAAAAGATCGTTCAACAATAGATGACACATTTACATTAAAACAAATAACTGAGAAACGAGTGCAGTTTAATAGAGAAATATTCTAGCCTTCGTGGATATTGAGAAGGCTTTTAATAATGTCAACCGATGTAAATTATGGAGCGTTATAAAAGAAGAAAGGTACCCAAGTTATCCAGTGGGCGGAGAGGTCCCTCTGATTAGCTCGCGGTCTGGGCCAACCCCCCCCCAAAAAAAAGAAAGATATAACACGGGAGGCGGAGCTTTACTGTGTCACTACCCTGAAGAAGCCTGCGACATGACAGGCGAAACGTCGGCCTATCTGCCAACGACGCGGCGGCACCCGGACAGCCTAGAAGTAATGGACTCGAGCCGCGGAAGCCTACGTGTACACAATGAAAAGCTGTTCGCAGACGGATAGAGGACGGACAGACGATTTGCTGTCATTCGATTTTTCGGTATCAACGACTCACACAACATATATTCTCGCTACACGACGTGTTAGAACACTTTTTCTAAAAATTTAGTAACTGAATTTATCCACTTCTTTGTCACCAGGGTCATGTAATAACAATTTTTCTGCTGAAAATTTGCCGTTGTGACGCGCAGCATCATTAATTTTCTCTCCTTTCCGTAGGGAGAAAGCAAAATGTGATCTTTGTTCCTAGTAGCTCGTAACATTTATCCAGAGACACCTGATTTCAATATTCATAGACAGGTGATGCGTGGGATATCTATTGTGTGTAGGTTTTGGGTTAGTTCGAAAACAAATTAGGTGGCACTCCAAAGCAATATTTCATGTACGTAGGAGAGTACGTTCGTAGGTCATTCGTCAGTTTAATTTATATGCATCCTTACAAATAAATTAATGTGTTTTACACCTCTACTACAATTCAGTCCGAAATGTGTTTCATGTGTCAGCTTCTTAAATTCATGAATGATTCACTTCATTTCGAAATATGGCAAGCCATCTTAATGGTGCTAATTGTGCATCTATGTAAAACGCAATGTCTGTGTATTTAAATGAAGCTAGAAAAATATGAAAAAAATTGTTCTTAAATCAAATTTAAATGAACAAAAAATTAAATGCAATTACCAAACCAATATGCTAAAAGACACGAACGTAGAAGATAAGCACAGAGTAACATTTAGTGTCGTGTCGTACTTACGTCCAAGCGAACTGCTCGTTCGGTCCACCTTTCTTGAGACCAATCCACACATTATTCACCACATCCAATTCTTTTAGATAGGCCCGAGTTGTGTCGAACTGCACGCTGTTATCCACTGTAAAAATAAGAGAAACCATAGCTTAGGGAAAGGATCGGAAATTATAGCATACCTTCTATTACACATCAATTGATTGACTGACGAGTGATTTTGAGCGCGTCAACTGCTGAGTCAGTAGTTCGAAGCGGGTGCGGCGCAGAAAGGTCCCTGCTAGATGCGGCGACGAAATGCCGGACCGTTCTATCGAAGCGAAAATTCTGATTCATCATTTGGTGACAGTTTTCCTCATCCGACAAACAAAGGCTAGGGAGAGCGAAGACTCCCGAAGGCGGGCGGACTTCCACGAAACTCGAGCGGCAACGACAAAAACAGGTCCGAGAGGAATGCTTGTAAAATCCAGCAGTTTTGATTAATATAACAATATTATATTTAATTACTATATTTTTCTATTAATTTTCTTTTTGTTGCTAGCGGTATCAACAATGCTAATTTTTCAAATTCCATACGAATTAGCTGTCATTGTTGTTTGTTGCAAGACATTGTTGTAACGCCGCACTGATAACAAGGCGATAATGGCGACTGTATTTTCTTCGCATTAATATAAACAAATAATTTTGTTTACGTCTGAAATACGCACCGCGCATCGTTGGTACATTCATGCAGAATTCGGTAAATACACCGAATAGCAAGGTTGTTTTCGTTTAAACCTCCGAATAAAGAAAAATATCTTAGTTTAAGAATTTTTAAACGGTAATTTTATTTTTTCTTCTTAATTGGTTCCGTCTATATTGGAACGCGTCACCAAACTCAGGAGCGTTGAACACACTGGAGTAATCCCCTGTTAATAAGCGCCTCCAGGGGCCGTTGTGTTGTCAAGTTACGTCAGTCATAGTCAAGTCAGGGAATCGCCGACAGATAGCGTTTAGAGCCAAGGTACATGGCGTCATATTCATCGCCTGAGAGGCGAGGGCCAATCAGGGCCCGACTCGACTCCACTCGACCGCCTCGACCTTGGAGATTACTCCTCGCAACTGGTAACTTCTATGAGCAACCGATCTCTCATTTCGTGTGAGGCGCCGTAGCACTTCGTCTGCTCCAGCATCCAACAGGCGAAGAAGTCAGGTCTACACTCGCTACGCTCTGGCAGGTAAACTACCATTACTGCTAGGGTTGTTGAAATGAAATGTTACAGTAGATAATAATTAAATAAATTTTATCTGAGAAACATATCTGCTGTTTAGTTAAAAAATATATCACTCTATTCGTTATGGACTCAGAATCTCGAAAAAAAAGGAAAATCAATATTATATTGAATGATCAGCTTAATGGAACGTTTATTTGTTTATTTATTTACGACAAAAACAATTCAAAACTGTGTTTTACGTTCTATGGGGAAAAGTTAATATGAAGTTACATTTATGTCCAGAGCAAATCGAAAGGCCATCTCAGCAATCTCTCGAGGTCAGGGAAACTGGACGAAAACCTGATCGAGATGGGGGTCATTGACCCAGAAGCTGATGTACAATACTTGTTATAGGTTCTTTACAATTATATAATCCAAAAGGTATATAATATATTAAAAGACATTGTTAAAATTAATATTACTTTCCTTTAGGATGCTTGGTATGGTCTCTAATTGTATAGAAACAGTTGTGCAGCAGAAAAGTTTTTTCTTGGGACTTAACATTTTGTATCGAATTTAATCGTTTAATGTCATCTGGCAAGGTGTTGTAAAATAATATACATGAATTATATGTGATTTTTTTGTAGTGAGCTGTTGATACTGTCGCCTGATGAATATGGTGACTATGTAGTGTGTAGTAGTTATGTATACGTTCATATGTCACATGAAATTGTGTTATTTCTTTCTTACTGAGTGAGTTTAATTGTCATTACTGTAAACGCTACACACTATGTCTTTAATTATGATTCTACGGGGATGCGGGGATGCGAAATCAATATTATATCGAATAAACAGCTTAATGTAACGTTTATCAATCTATTTTATCTATCTATCTATTGTATCTATCTATCTATTGTATCTATCTATCTATTGTATCTATCTATCTATCTATTGTATCTATCTATCTATCTATTGTATCTATCTATCTATCTATTGTATCTATCTATCTATCTATTGTATCTATCTATCTATCTATTGTATCTATCTATCTATCTATTGTATCTATCTATCTATCTATTGTATCTATCTATCTATCTATTGTATCTATCTATCTATCTATCTATTGTATCTATCTATCTATCTATTGTATCTATCTATCTATCTATTGTATCTATCTATCTATCTATCTATTGTATCTATCTATCTATCTATTGTATCTATCTATCTATCTATTGTATCTATCTATCTATTGTATCTATCTATCTATCTATCTATTGTATCTATCTATCTATTGTATCTATCTATCTATTGTATCTATCTATCTATTGTATCTATCTATCTATTGTATCTATCTATCTATTGTATCTATCTATCTATTGTATCTATCTATCTATTGTATCTATCTATTTATTGTATCTATCTATTTATTGTATCTATCTATTTATTGTATCTATCTATTTATTGTATCTATCTATTTATTTTATCTATTTGTTTACGTCAGAAACGGTTAAAAACTGTGTGTGGCGTGGTATGGGGAGATGTTAACTTGAAGTTACATTCATGTCCAGAAGCAAACAAGGGGCCATCTCAGCATTTGGTCGAGGATCAGGGAAGAAATATAATGAAATATAATATGATATAATATATAATATAATATAATATATAATGAAATGGAGAATACTGTTTATTTTAACAAGAGTGATATATAATGAATTAGTTTACATTAGTATTGCATACATTTTTTTAAAAGACTTTATATGTTTGTAACAAGTAGTGTACATCAGCTTCGGGTCAATGACCCCCATGTCGATCAGTTTTTTGTCCAGTTTCCCTGATCCATTGAGCAAATGCTGAGAAGGCCCCTTGTTTTGCTTCGGGACGTTAATGTACCTTCACTACGTGCACGTTTTGTTGAACTCTCCTTTTGCTTGTAATGATAAGAGAAGAGCTATTTTGTTAGCACTGCAGAAAAACCATACTTGCAGTTCGTGTACCGATACGTTTTCTATAACTCGGAAACGAAAATGACTATTTTTCAAATATTGCTAATCTTGCTATTTTAAAATTATTTTTTATTTATTTATGTTGAACTTTCACTCGTCTTTCAACTATTTATATTAAAAATGACGGGAAGTGATTCTGGAACTCAAGAAAACGTGTGCAGATGAGCTTCTCCCCCCTTTGTCACATGCAGTTTCTACTGTTTTTTGACTGAATAAATCTAAATCTAAACTGGACGAAAACCTGAAGAAACCAGAAGCTGAAGTACAATAGGTTATAGGTTCTTTGCGATTATACAATCCAAACGGGATATAATACGGTGTTAGTGTTGCGGCAACGGAGAAAATTTAAAACGTGTGTTTTCAATACTTTCCAAGGGTCATTAATAAATTTACATCATTTCTTTTTTCCCATATTGTGAAAGGATCATTTTCTTTTATTTCGAACCCCCTTCGATTTTGCTACTAGGATTGTAGAGAATTAGCAATTTTGAACAACATTATTGCAAGGAAGAACATATGATCGTATGACGGATTTGAAAACATGTGAAAATCTCGAAATAAATGTTCATTTAAATTGTGATTTTTATGTGTATTTTCATATCACAGTTATTAGTGAACAAAATAGATATTAAAATATAACGACATGGAAAAGTTTGCACACCGCGTCATGCAATAACCTGCCAATGCAAAGGGGAATAAGGCTGGCAATTCCCACCTCACGTGTTCGTAAAATGATGATATTTTTCTCTTGTTTTCGGGTTTTAACTCTTCAGTGGCCTCGTAGATTACTATTGTAAACCAGTAATAGTCATTCGCTGTTTACAGAGTGAGTTGACAAAGTATTGGCATGAACTCCTTAGGCCCCTTTCGTAAATGGCCCACAGCTATTGAATTATAGCAAAATATATCTAAAGTGATCACTGAAGCACGGACGATAAGCGCAGGAAACCTCTTGAATTCCAATAGCCATCCACGCGACCACTCACCTTCCAGTCTCTGACCTAGGCGCACAGCATGAATATCGCTGCCATCAATGCTGGGAATGTTTATGCGAAGAACAACAGAGGCGAAAGTTTGACTAGGAAGCGATTTCTAATGTCTCGCTTTGTCCCTCATGAAATCACGAAAGAAAAGAACAATCGAAGGGAATCAGAGAAGGGACGGAGAGATCAGCGGAGGCACCAAATGGCAAGGTGGGACGTTGTTATCTCTGTGGACGTCAACGAAACAAGAGCACTCGACAGTACTGTTTAAATTGTGTCCAATGGGTGTGCCCAGAGTACGTTAAGAAAATGTGTTAGATACTTATCTGTGGTTGACGTTGAATCACATACAGAATATAGGCTCCAAATTTTTAAACAAATCCGTCAAATTGCTTTATTTAATAATCGTAGTTCAAAGTATATCAAGTGCACAAAATATGTAGGGCACATCACTTTAAAAAACAAACCTCTTCTCGCATATATTTCAGTACATATATTTAATTTATTATTCAACACATTTATTCAATTTTGTGTAGCATTTTATAGCATTTGCAATACAGAGAAATTGTGTGTACATTTCGCGCAATTCTGCGTGAAGAACAGGCGAGAAAGTACGCGCTGTTTTAGCACCACTAGTTGTGATTGTTCAAAAAATGAGGGGAAACCCATAATTTTATGTTTCCTTGTGCTCAGTTTGATCCATTAAGAATCTAAGAAGTATTTGGCGTAATGAGACAAAGTTTTAGTGTGCAAGTTTCCCATTCACGAATTATAAATGATTTCATTCTATATATACGCATAAAAATCAACATATTAATTTCATATAAATTCAACATTTCACGTACTTTTTCGTGAGATCATTATTAATAATTCTCGAACCATATTAATTACTTGTTTTGAACTCTGGCTCATGAACTATAGCAATGTGTGTTAACATATGTTTTATTCCATGAGTTTCAGAGGCCCAAAGAAAAGGTATGGCGAGTCCCAGACGTACTGGCGAGAATGGTGCAGAAGATGGCGTGGACGCCGTCGGCGCCGCGTTACAGCTGGTGGCGCAAGGGCTGGTGCAAGGGATGGCGCAGTTACAGGAGGCCTTGCGCCAGCAGAGGCAGGAGGCGGAGCGCAAGGTCCAGGAGGCCCTGCATCTACATAAACAAGAGGCTGAGGGGAGGATGCAGGAGGCCCTTCAGCTCCATAAACGAGAGGCTGAGGGGAGGATCCAGGAGGCCCTGCGCCTGCAGGAGGAGAGGGCGGCGACGGCGTTGCGAGAGGTGGAGCGGAAGCTGCAGGAGAAGGACGACGCCGTCCGCGCTCTGCAGCAGCGACTGGAAGAGACCCAGGAGAGAGTGACGGCCGTGGAGGAGAGGAGGACGGAAGTCCTGAGGCTGCAGGAGGAGAGGGCGGCGACGGCGTTGCGAGAGGTGGAGCGGAAGCTGCAGGAGAAAGACGACGCCATCCGCGCTCTGCAGCAGCGACTCCAAGAGATGCAGGAGAGTATGAACGCCCTTGAAGAAAGAAGGACGACTCCTGAGGGGTCTGCAGGGGAAGGAGATATAGAACGTCTACAACGCCGTGTGAACGAAGTAGAGGCCTCTCTTCAAAGCGCCTTGCAGAAGTTAATGCCTCGCGTTGACGCTGTGTTGCGCCAGCTGGAGAAGCCTCAATCTGCACGTGCGTCCCTTGCCACCGCCGCCTCCACCTCCGCCGCCAGCGCCCGCGAAGCACCGGCGACGGGTGGGGCAGCATCGGGCGGTAGGGAGGAGCCCGTTTCCTCCTCCTCATCCTCCTCCTCCTCCTCCTCTTTCTCCACTCCATTATGCGCCGGCCACCAGGGCGCAGCAGCAGACGAGGAAGAACGCGCGAGGCGGCGGGTGGAGCTCCGGGTGCGGGAGCTGCAGTTAAAGATGCAGGAGGCCCGAAACTCTCCCTCTCCTCTGGGAGAGCAGTTGTGTGAGGCGGCAGACGAAGGAAGACTAAGTGACGTACGACGTCTCATAGACTCCGGTGCCGACGTCAACTACACAGACCGAAGAGGTTTAACCCCTCTACTTTGTGCAACCTTTAGAGCGCACGGGGACGTGGTGTCCCTCCTTCTGCAACGAGGCGCCGATGTGAACGCTGTCGACACGTTGTTATGTTCCGCGTTGCACATAGCTGCGTCCAAAGACCGCAGTGTTCGGTGCGTGGAGCTGCTGGTGGGCGCGGGCGCCGACGTCAACGCGAGGGATGGAGATGGATGGACTCCTCTGCACTGGGCGGCGGAAAGGAACAATGAGGAAGCGGTGCGCGCGCTGCTCGCGGCCGGCGCCAGGAGGGACCTCAGGGCTTGGGGAGGAGAATGGAAGAACAAGACGCCTTTAGACGTCGCAGCATCCTCCATTGCACGAGACCTCCTTCGATTGTGATCGAAATGGATGCTTCGAGATTCTCTGGGGCAAGCAGGCGGCGGGGCAGGCGATTCTTGCCGCCGTCGCGTGGCAGAAGACCTTAACCCTCAGTAACTCGCTCTGGCTGACTTTGTTCGCCACAGGAACTATTATTGCTTTAGGCGTCAGATAACTTTAGCGCGCCTTTTGACATTTTACCTAACCTCGCAGGTGCGTACGATTTACTGCAGTGGAGAGACGATTGTACTTCCGTTGGAAAGTGCTGGTAGCCTAGTTTTTACGCCGCGGGTACCAATATAAAATTTAATGCAATTAAACTGATTTATTTTGTTTTACAATACGAATAATGCAGAGATAAATAGTTTAACGGAAAACTAGATATTTAAATCTTTATATGAGGTACCGTTACAAGATGAGTTTTGTGATGCTGCAAGTGATTCTCAGAAAAAAGTTATAGTGGCAGAGTGAGAACATGTACTGAACTTGAAATTGCTAGTGATTGGTAAAGCAGAGATTTAGAGTGTAGAGATGTTTGCATTGGCAACAACAAGGTTCAAACGTGAAATAAAGCAGCGCTCTGCCCCACAAGTTCAAAAACTGGAAGTCGCGATCAAGAATAAACGCCAAAGAAGTTCAGAAATTTCTGCTTCATTTGCGGGAGAACAAAAACCGCACTATTCCAATTATTACTACAGTGATCGTTAAGATTATGTCCGCGGAATGCAACTTTCAGTTAAAGTCATCAAATGGAAATAATATGCCAAATTAATTTTAAATTAATTAAAACTGTAATATGTATATATTTCAAATAAAATGAAATGAAAATGATATTCAAATATTATTCAGACCTTACAGAGTTAATTTCTCAAAAAAAATAGTCTTGCCGGGCAAAGTACACCGCACGGATATTTGTGTGGCAAAACAGCGCGAGTAACTAAGGGTTAGTATGGCATTTTTGGGCCTGCCGCTAGTCAGACACACGGCCATTTTGTACATCTGCTGATTACCAATAGCTGCTCGTAAACGTGAACGGAGGATTGAAAAAATTAAATGTAAGTTGTTCAAAGAGAAATTTGAAAATTTGCTATAGAAAAACAATGTTTACTAATAAATTTAGTCTCTTGGATGAATGAAGGTTTGACGTATTATGAAAATGAAAAATCATCATTCGGCAATAGAAGAGGTTAGGTTCACTTCCGCACCAATACTTTCCATCTTTCTCTTTTAAATTTTAGTACACGTTGTTCACAATGAAATGAATTCTCGTCGAATAGTAACTGGGTGCGTGTGGTTCACAATTTTAAGTTAAGATGGATTTATCTCGAATCCCGAGAGAAAGTGGTGACAATGGCATGATTCATACTGGACAACTCCTAGGCTGAGAGGCAATACTTCCATTTGGAGTGAATTATACAACAGTTTTGTATCGATTAGTCCTCGGAACGCTCGAAAAAATGTTACATTTAAAATCATCTGATCCCTGAAAACATTACTATTAATTGAATAAAAGAAAAAACTACTTTCACCGTATTATTTCTTCAATAACCTAAAATGTCAATACACGCGAACGTTTTTCCGTAAAAGCCTGTACTAATTTATACGTCCAGGTCAGGGGCTGCCACCGCCGCCGTACGCGGCGCTAGCAACGCATGCATGTTGTCACCTCCCCCACCCCAGCTAATTACCCCCCTCCCCATCGGACAGTAGGAAGTTGCCATCTGCCCTGAAACCAACGAAATCCAACATCCTTTTTGTTGATAGCACTCTCACCCGAATGTTGCAACTGCGGAGAAACTCCTCCTGCGCACTGTGCATTTGTCCCATCAACCATGGTGAAGTACGTCGAAGAATACGAGTACTTAAAATAATCCTAAATATCTTCAAGAGAACGAACAGATAGTTTTACATCATAGAGTCCTAAATTTTCATACCGAAAAGCTTTATGGGCACATGTTTTTTTAAGGTATCAGTAAGAAAGTGAGAGTTCAAATTAGTATTTTCATTTAATGAACACAGAGATAATGTTTTAAGAAGTCCGACTCTAATAAATCTAACTTACCTCACCAGGCATTTTTAAGAGTAATTGATACAAACTGCTGTGTAATTCATCGCAATGAAATGTGTAGGCTCACGGCAATGAAATGTGTACGCAAGCCATATTATTATCATGACTGTTTATTTTTCGTGTATTATCGAAAATCGCGAGGACTTAAAAATGTTTGCATCACGCATGAACAAAAATACTTGATGATTATCAATAAATGAACTAAAATGAACTAATCAAAAGACAGGACTAAAAATGTTTTTATCACACATAAACACTATATACTTGACAATAATTATTAATAGATGCAACAAATGCCCACTGATTGTAAACGAGAAGAAATTCTTGGAAATGATACAATAATCAATAATAGCATTGCCAAATATGAAAATGAAAGAATATACATTTAATTAGAAAAGAAGAATATACAAGAATCTGCATTTAATTAGACTGGCGTCACAATCTTACAGAATAGAGACGCCCTAGAAATGTTTTTCGAGTGATGTTAGCCACACAACTGTATTTTTTAACACATACAATTGTAGTTATAAACACACAATTGTATTTTTATGACTGTAACAAATAAAAATATAATAAAATAGTCTATTTCCAAATACGTTAAAGGAATAATTACGCGAGTTGTCATTGAAAACAATATTGTTTATTGCAATAGCATCTTTCGATGTCTTTGCCCAAGCCGCACTCTCGAACAAAACGACAAAAAGCTGTCCATAAATGCAAATGGATTTACATAGAAATGGGTATCAAATGATTACTGAAGTTACTGATTTCGAATATTACAATGATATTTAAAAATTCAAAATAACTGATTAATAATGGCGGAAAGACACATTTTAAAAAAATAAATAAAAATGCGTAGAATCGTATTCATATATGTGCTTCTTGAGACCGCTGACTCCAATTACCATAAGTTGCCATTCTGGTCGAGATTTTATGTTTGTTTTTTTCGATCGCTTAAGTCGTATATCGGGATGGTCCCTAGTTTTGCACTTCCAGGCGTACAACAGCTCACCCTTACCCTCTTAGATGATCCTACTCAGTATGATTGCATATTCAGTGGTTAGGCGTAGTTGTTAGTCGCAAGTACGAGTAATGACCTCGCCCTTAATATAAACATCATTATTATTATGTTATTATTATTAGTAGTAGTAACATTAGTATTATTAGGTTATTATTGACATCGTATGAAATAATTATTACATTTCAATAATAAATAAGGCGTCTTCAAAATGAAGCGGAGTATGTGGAAATATGGATTTACGGACAGGATTTCCGAGGCGCTTAATAATAAAAAGATATTTGTAATTAAATTCCAAATTGTTCCTTTACAGTGGAAAGTCGTATTAAGTAAAAAGAAATGTGTTATTGAGAAATGTAATTTATGACTGGCTTTTTGAATTTTTTGTAATGTTGAAGTAATTTGTGGTACTGAATAACACATTCTTCCTCGCATTATTTTTAAATTGCATTTTTGAAAATTCAGAGAATTTACCGAAAATGAGAATTCTGTATAGTATATCTTCCACTATTCGTCGATAAATAGTTAAGAAAAAAATTGAATGTTGTTTTGAGAAAATATGAAGTTTTTTAAATTGCCTATATTTTCGTAAATTTACTCTGAATCTATTTATATTATAAATATATTGAACATATACTTTTTAAAGATCAATCTTTAAGGAACAGATTTTATTAAAGAAAAAGTCTTAAAATGAAGAATTAATATAGTATCAATATCAAGAAATACATTCAATATTATAGTCGTAGGAAGATGCCTTCCAAACAATACACTTTCACTATTTTCACGTAGGCTACGGAGTCAGAGACTCTTTGCTTTGAGGAGAAGCCTAGAACGATGTATCAATTACGTGTAAAGTGGTGGAGAGCAGAAAGCGCTGTGGCTACGCCAGAACTACTCAGAGAACGAAACAGTCATTCGCGGTGTGCATGAGACTTTCGCACAGCGGGCGTGAAGGCTGCGAACGAGGAGAAGAGAGAAGCAGACGTGGACGGGACCTCTCAAGAAAGAAGCACAAGGGAGACGTTAAGGAACGGGTCGCGAGGCGGAGGACACTGTGAAGAAGTTGGTCGGACGGACGCAACGCCGGGTGGCGTGGGCGAACGCTGCCGAGGCCGGACGAGGCCGCCTCCCGCCACGCGACAGCTGAGCTGCCGCCGAGATAGGTAACGAGGCGAAACCTATTGGAGGGGCGGTGGAGCGCTCTAGCGGCGTGAGGTCGCCGTTCTCAACGCCGTGGCGCTCCGAATTCAGAACAGGCGACGTGAGGATTAAATTTGAGAAACGGGGAATGCTTCTAGATATTTGCAAGCTTTTTACGAACGCTAGGCTTGAATTACATTTTGTTATTCAAATGTAGATACCGTAATTAAGAACTCATGGATATTATTGAATAGATTATTTAATGCTAATTTGAAACAGTTTCTGTAAATGTATGATGTGATTTTATTGAGAATGGTTCGAGTTACGATTAAACATGTAAAATACTATCTGAATTCATTGGTTTAAATTTTTGAGAGCTCACAAGTGTAAGATATTTTCTCGTTGTTTAATTTAATGAAAATCATTTAGAGCAGCCTGTGACGCGAATGATCAAACGTAACGAACGTACTCGCAGCTATGAAAACAAGGAGTGTTATTTCACATGAATTACGTATTTCAAAGCACTTTGCAAAATTTAAAAATTTCATGATTCGAAGATATAGAGAATTTTTTTTCATTTTTGTATTGTAATGTATATTAAAATATTGAGTTCAAGAATACATGAACAAATTTTTGTGTATTTCTGTGTTTATGTTGGGATGTTCTTTTTCACCACAAGGTTCCCACTGTCCCGAGATAAGTTCAAAGTTCGCATTGATTATTCGTCCGCGACTCACCATCAGACATCTAATGTACACTAGGTGGGGGAGCCGTCGGAATTATATTATATTGTGTCCCTTACCTCACAAGATGATTTTTATGCTAATTTCTTTGGACTCGTTCAACAAAAAATATTTTCCATTTTGTTAAATGAATTCCACGTCTTACATTGAGAAGACTGGAAAACGGTATGAGGAAATCTACGTGCTAACCACACGTGCTCCTTTAACCCATGGCCGCGAGGCAGGGACGTCGCCGGCAGGCCTGAGAACGTTCACGGGCTGTCGAGCCAAGTATATACAATTCATTGATTACCAATTTTACTACCAAACTAAACTAATATCGCTGACATAATGAGAATAAATAGATCGTAAGTGTTCTAATAATAATCTCTGACTCCTTAACTACTACCAACATAAGTATATCACTTGATCTGTCCTCGGCAAAGCGAAGGTGAATTACGAGATGAGGACAGCCATCCAGGCGGTCTGCGGAGGCGCCGACAACCAGCGGTGATAATCCGGTATTTAACCAAAGATGAACTCTCTTCTCCTGATTATGTCACGGGGTTCCCTCGCAGGGTATTCCGGCGAAAGTTTCAGCGTTATATTTTGGGAGTACCGATACACAATTTAATTTGCAATGGTATCTGAAAGAAATTTAAAAAATGTGTTTCGGTACATTTACCTACAATTATCTTCATTAAATAAGGTCGAATTCCCATCCTAAGAGCCAAGTGTTTTGCTTGTCCTTCCTTAGCTCTCATCCCAGTTGTAGAAAACACAGACCTTTCTGTGAGCACAAACATGCTGGCCAAACTGGGGTGTTGCGGCAACGGAAAAAAATTAGAACGTGTGTTTTCAATTCTTTTCAAGGGCCATTAATAATTTAAATCATTACTTTTCTGCCATATTGTGAAAACTTGGTTTTCGTTTACTTCGAACCCTCCTCGTTTTGGCCACGACGTCTGTAGAGAATTAGCAATTTTGAACAACATTATTGCAACGAAGAACGTATAAGGTATATACCCAAGCAAAATCATTTGAAAAGATATGCAAATCTCGAAATAATGTTCATGTAAATTGTGAATTTTATTATCGCAGTAAGTAATGATCAAAATAGATATTAAAAGAGAACGACATGAAAAACTTTTCGCGCTGTGTCAGGCAATGACCTACAAAAGCAATGACGTGAATTCCCACCTCACGTGTTCGTAAAATTATGATATTTTTCTCTAGTTTTCGGGCTTTCACCCTTCAGTGGTCGCGTGGATTACTATTGTAAAACAGTAATATTTATTCGCTGTTTACAGAGTGAGTTGACAAAGTATTGGCATGAACTCCTTAGGTCCCTTTCGTAAATGGCCCACAGCTATTGAATTATAGCATAATATCTCTAAAGTGATCACTGAAGCATGAGCGATAACCTCTTGAATTCCAATAGCCATCCACGCGACCACTCAGGTTCCAGTCTCTGACCTCGGCGCACAGCATGAATATCGCTACCATCAATGCTGGGAATGTTGATGCGAAGAACAACAGTGGAGAAAGTTTGACTAAGACGCGATTTCTAAAGGGTCTCGCTTTGTCCCTCATGAAATCACGAATGGAAAGAACAATCGAAGGGTATTCGAGAAGGGACTGAGAGTGCCGCGAAGTCATCAAAGGGAAAGGTGGGAAGTTGTTAACTCTGTGGACGTCAACGAAACAAGAGCACTCGGCAGTACTGCGGAGATTGTGTCCAATGGGTGTGCCTAGAGTACGTTAAGAAAATGTGTGTGAGATGTTCATCTGTTGTTGATATTGAATCAGATATAGAATATATGCTCCAATATGAATCATATTGAATACAGTCTCCAAATTTTTAAAGAAATTCGTAAACTGTTTATTTAATATTCGTAGTGCAAAGTATACCAAGTGCACAAAATATGTAAAGTATATCACTTTGAAAAACAAACTTATGCTCGCATATATTTTGGTACATTAATTTGAAGGCATAATGCACCCAATTTTGTGTATCATAGGCATTTGCAATACAGTGAAAATTTGTGTACATTTCGCGCAATTTTGCGTGAAAATGCAGGCGAGAAAGTACGCTTTTTTCAGCACCACTAGTTGTGATTTTCCAAATAATGAGGGGAAACGCATAATTATATTTTTCCTTGGGCTCAATTTGATCCATTGTGAATCAAAGAAGTATTTGGCGTAATGAGAAAAACGTTTAGTGTGCAAGTTTCGTATTTACGAGTTATAAATAACGGTCGGTGCGTGGAGCTGCTGGTACGCGCGGGCGCCGACGTCAACATGAGGGCTGTGAATGGAGAGACTCCTCTGCACTGCGCGGCGTGCAATAACAACGAGGAAGCGGTGCGCGCGCTGCTCGCGGCCGGCGCCAGGAGGGACCTCAAGCCTTGGGGAGGACGTTGGAAGAACAAGACGCCGTTTGACTTCGCAGCCTCCTCCATTGCACGAGACCTCCTTAGATTGTGATCGAAATGGATGCTTCGAGATTCTCTGGGGCAGGCAGGCGGCGGGGATGGCGCTTCTTGCCGCCGTCGCGTTGCAGAGGACCTTAACCCTTAGTAATTCGCGATGGCGGACTTATTTCGCCCAATGAATTATTATTGCTTTAGGCGTAAGATAACATCAGCGCGCTCTCTGACATTTCACCTAACCTTGCAGTTGCGTACGATTTACTGCAGTGCAGAGACGATTGTACTTCCGTTGGAAAGTGCTGGTAGAGTACTTTATACGCCGCACGGGTACCAACATAGCATTTTATTTTCCTTTAATTATCACAACATTTTTAATTTTTTTTATGCAATTCAACTTATTTATGATGTTTTACAATAGGAATAATGCGGAGATAAACAGTTTATCAGAAAGTCAAATATCTTAATCATTACACGAAGAACCGTTTGAACATGAGTTTTGTGATGCTGCAACTGATTCTGAGGAAAAGTTTTAGTGGCCGAGAGACAACATGACACGTGTACTAACCTTGAATATATTAGTGATTAATAAAGCAGAGATTTAGAGTGTAGAGATGTTTTCATTGGTAACAAGATAGTTGAAACGTGAAATAAAAACGCGTTTTTCTGCAAATTTACAAAAACTGGAAGTCGTGATCAAGAATGAACACCAACAAAGTTAAGAAATCACTGCCACGTTTGCGGAAGACTAAAAACCGCACTACTCCAATTATTACTACAGTGATTACTAACAGGTCGAACAAATTTGCATGCCACGAATATATTCTTAATGTCATCAAATGCAAAAAATCTTCTGAAGAAAAATATGCTAAATTTATTATTGATTAATTAAAATTGTAATATGCATACATTTTAAATAAAATAAAATAAAAACTATATCCAAATATTATTCAGACCTTACTGAGTTAATTGCTCTAAAAAATAGTCTTGCCGAGCAAAGTACACCGCGCGGATATTTGTGTGACAAAACTGCGCGAGTAACTAAGGGTTAGTGTGGTATTTTAGGGCCTGCCGCTAGTTAGACACACGACCATTTTCTACATCTACTGTTTAACATTAGCTGCTCTTAAACGTGAACGGAGGATGTAAATAATTAATTGTAAATAGTTTAAAGATAAATATTGAATAGTTGCTATTGAAAAACAATGTTTACTATTATATTTAGTCTCTTGCATGTTTTTTCATTTTCATAATTCAGCAAACCTTCATTCATCATTCGGCAATAAAAGAGGTTAGGTTGACTTCCGCACCAATACTTTTCTATCTTTATCCGTTAAGTTTTAGAACACGTTGTTTACAATGAAAGTGAATTATCGTCGAATAGTATGTGAGTGCGTGTTTTACAAAATTTTTGGTTATTAATGATTTATTTCGAACCCCGAGAGAAACAGTGGTGACAATGGCATGATTCATACTGCACAACTAGACTCAGAGGCAATACTTCCGGTTGGGATGGATTATACAGCAGTTTAGCATCGATAAGTCCTCAGAACGCTCGAAAAATGTTACACTTAACACCATCTGATTAATGAAGAACTATTACTATGTATTGAATAAAAGAAAAAAGTACTTTCACCGTATTATTTCTTCAATAACCTAAAATGTCAATACCCGCGAACGTTTTTCCGTAAAAGCCTGTACTAATTTATACGTCCAGGTCAGGGGCTGCCACCGCCGCCGTCCGCGGCGCTAGCATCGCATGCGTGTTGTCACCTCCCCCACCCCAGCTAATTACCCCCCTCCCCATCGGACAGTAGGAAGTTGCCATCTGCCTTGAAACGAACGAATCCAACATACTTTTGTTGATAGCACTCTCACCCGAATGTTGCAACTACAGAGGAACTCCTCCTGCGCACTGTGCATTTGTCCCATCAATCATGGTGAAGTACGTCGACGAATACGAGTACTTAAAATAATCCTAAATATCTTCAAGAGAACGAACAGATAGTTTTACATTTTAGAGTCCCAATTTTTCAATAAAGTTAGATTAAATTTGTAAAGCTTCATACCGAAAAGCCTCATGGACACATGTTTTTTTTAATGTACCAATAAGAAAGTGAGAGTTCAAATTAGTATTTTCATTTATTGAACACAGAGATAATGTTTTAAGAAGTCAGACTCTAATAAATCTAACTTCCCTCACCAGGCATTCTTAAGAGAAATTGATACAAACTGCTGTGTAACTCATTGCAATGAAATGTGTAGGCAAGCCATATTATTATCATTACTGTTTATTTTTCGTGTATTATCGAAAATCGCGAGGACTTAAAAATGTTTGCATCACGCATAAACAGAAAATACTTGACGATGGTTATCAATACATGGACAAAAATGAACTAATCAATAGATAGGACTAAAAATGTTTGTATCACACATAAACACAATATACTTGACAATAATTATCAATAGATGAAACAAATGGCCACTGATAGTAAACTAAAGAAAATTCTTGGACATGATGATACAATAATCAATAATAGCATTGCCAAATATGAAAATGAAAGAATATACATTTAATTAGAAAAGAAGAATATACAAGAATCTACATTTAATTAGACTGGCGTCATAATCTTACAGAACAGAGACGCCCTAGAAATGTTTTTCGAGTGATGTTAGCCACACAACTGTATTTTTTAACACACACAATTGTAGTTATAAACACACAATTGTATTTTTATGACTGTCACAAATATAAAGATAATAAAATTGTCTATTTGCAAAAACGTTAAAGGAATAATTACGCGAGTTGTCATTGAAAACAATATTGTTTATTACAATAGCAGCTTTCGATTGTTTGGCCTAAGTAGTACTCTCGAACTAAACGACAAAAAAACTGGCCATAAATGCAAATGGATTTACATAGAAATAGGTATCAAATGATTTTTGAAGTTACTGAATTCGAATAACACAATGATATTTAAAAAATCAAAATAACTGATTGATAATGGCGGAAAGGCACATTTAAAATTGAGCTCGTGAATCAGCCCTGCTTTGTGTACCACGTCACAACACGACTTCATTCAGTAAATCATTCACCATTACAGCTATCCGAGCCTGGAATAAATTACCAGCGAGACTAAAACATTTAAATACTTTCGGCAAATTCAAAGCTGATTTAACCACATGGGTAAGGAATAACGGCATATAGAACAGCGTTAACGTCTCCTTCAATCTCCAGACTTCTCCCACTTCCAAGCGCCTGGTCACCGCCCCCGTTAAACACCCTCTATTCCCCCCTCTTTATTCTCAATATTCCACCCCATACCTCATTGCTCTATCCTCATCTTCCATTCCCTCTCACACCTAATTATAAGCATTATTATTTTTCTGTGTACCCTAACGAAATTGTTAATAAAATATACAAAAATATTAGTGACGTTCCAGATAAAATATACTTGTAGCTATCTTTGTACCATCATCAGGATATTCACTACAGTATATTGGCATAAACAAAATTGATGTTAAGATACCCGCACTTTTTGTATTGTTCCTTAATGCTGCCAGTATTGTGTTTAAAATTACTGTTGTTATTAGCTTATAGTGTATTGTGCTTCTCTGGTGTAAAAATTATTGTATATTTATGTAAAGTGCTACTGTAAACTAAACGTAGCTTTCTGTAACGTTCCTCAAATAACTTCACTTTTTTCGCCTACTTCTTCTTCGTCCTTTCCTTCGCTTTTTTTCTCTTCCCTCTCCCTCACAAACTTTATCATTTATACATTTTGACCCCTTCCCCTGTACGTCTTTTCTTTTCTCTTTCACGAAACTTCCCTTTCACTACTCAGTATAACATACTCAGTTCTATTAATGTTCGGTCCTAAGCCGCCATCCTGATTGAGGTTTCTCTGGGTTTACTCAATCGCTTAAGGCGTATGCCGGGATGGTCCCTAGATTTGTTCTCCCAGACGTAAATGTACAGCTTGTCCTCCCTTCTTAAAATGTTACTACTCTAATTGTATGTAAATTCAGTGGTTAGGCGGAAGAGCAGGCCCTATGGCCTGAGCCTCGCCATTAATACATTATTATTATTATTATTATTATTATTATTATTATTATTATTATTATTATTATTAAAAAGAAATGCGTAGAATCGTATAGATATATGTGGTTCTTGAGATCGCTGATTCCAAATATCATATGTCGCCATTCTGGTCGAGATTTTATGTTTTTTTCTTTTTCAATAGCTCAAGTCGTATTACGGGATGGTCCCTAGTTTTGCTCTCCCACGCGTACAACAGGTCGCCCTTACCCTCTTAGATGATCCTACTCGGTATGATTGCATATTTAGTGGTTAGGCGTAGTTGTTAGGCGTAAGTACGAGTAATGTCCTCGCCATTAATATATACGTTAATATTATTATTACTATTATTATTATTATTATTATTATTATTCATTAGTACTATTAAGTTATAATTGACTTAGTATGAAAAAATTATGACATTTCAATATTAAATAAGGCAGCTTCAAAATGAAGTGGAGTATGTGGAAATATGTAATTACGGAAAGCATTTCCGAGGGCGCCTAATAAAAACATATTTGTAATTAAATTCCAAACTGTTCCTTTACAGTAGAAAGTCGTGTTAAGTTAAAAGAAATATGTTATTGAGAAATGAGATATTAGAGTGTTTTTGGGTTTTTAAAATTTTTTGTTATGTTTAAGGAACTAGTGGTGATAAATAGCACATCTTTCTCGCATTATTTTTAAATTAGCATTTTCAAAAATTCAGAGAATTTACCGTAAATGAGAATTCTTGAAATCTATTTTCGAAATCAATCCATATTTTAAAAAAATAACACTTATTTAAAGATCCATCGGGTAAAGGTTTTATTAAAGAAAAAGTCTTAAAATAAATAATTAATATAGTATCAACATAAAGAAATACATTCAATATTATAGTCGTAGGAAGATGCCTCCAAAAAATTACACTTTTACAATATTCACGTAGGCAACGGAGTCAGAGACTATTTGCTTTGAGGAGAAACCTAGAACGATGTATCAATTACGTGTAAAGTGGTGGAGAGCAGAAAACGCTGTAGCTACACCAGAACTACTCAGAGAACGAATCAAAGTCATTCGCGGTGTGCATGAGACTTTCGCACAGCGGGTGTGCAGGCTGCGAACGAGGAGAAGAGAGAAGCAGACGTGGACGGGACCCGGCGCCTCTCAAGAGAGAAGCCCAAGGAAGACGTTAAGGAACGGGTCGCGAGGCGGAGGACACTGCGAACGAGTCGGTCGGACGGACGCAACGCCGGGTGGCGCTGTCGAACGCTGCCGAGGCCGGTCGAGGCCGCCTCCCGCCACGCGACAGCTGAGCTGCCGCCGAGAAAGTAACGAGGCGAAATCTATTGGAGGGGCGGTGGAGCGTTCTAGCGGCGTGAGGTCGCTGTTCTCAACGCCGTGGCGCTCCGACTTCAGAACAGGCGACGTGAGGATTAAATTTGAGAAACAGGGAATGCTTCTAGATAGTTGCAAGCTGTTAACAAACGCTAGGCTTGAATTACATTTTGTTATTCAAATGTAGATACCGTAATTAAGAACTTAGATATATTCTTGTATAGATTATTTAATGCTAGTTTCACATGTTTTTTAAATAACAGTTTCTGTAAATTTATGATGTGATTTGATTGAGAGTGGTTGGGGTTATGATAAACATGTTAAATACTATCTGAATTCATTGATTTACATTTTTGAGAGCTCACAAGTGTAAGGTATTTTCTCGTTGTTTAATTTAATTAAAATTATTTAGAGCAGCCTGTGACGCGAATGATCAAATGTAACGAACGTACTCGCAGCTATGAAAACAAGAAGTGTTATTTCACATGAATTACGTATTTCAAAGCACATTGCACAATTTAAGAAAATTCGTGATTCAAACAATATGTCTAATTTCTTTCTTCATTTTTGTATTATCAAGTATATTAAAAGAATGAGTTTACGAATACATGAACAAATTTTTGTGTATTTCTGTGTTTATGTTGGCATGTTCTTTTTCACCACAAGGATCCCACTGTCCCGAGATATGTTCAAAGTTCGTATTGATTATTCGTCCGCGACTCACCATCAGACATCTAAAGTACACTAGGTGGGGGGAGCCGTCAGAATTATATTATATTGTGTCCCTTACCTCACAAGATTTTTTTGCTATTTTCTTTGGGCTTGTTCAACAAAAAATATTTTCCATTTTGTCAAATGAATTTTACGTGTTACATTGAGAAGACTGGAAAACGGTATGAGGAAATCTACGTGCTAACCACACGTACTCCTTTAACCCATGGCCGCGAGGCAGGGACGTCGCCGGTAGGCCTGAGCCCGTTCACGGGCTGTCGAGCCAAGTACATACAACTCATTGATTACCAATTTTACTAACTAACTAAACTAATATCGCTGACATAATGAGAATAAATAGATCGTAAATGTTCTAATAATAATCACTGACCCTCTAATTACTACCAACATAAGTATATCACTTGATCAGTTCTCGGCAAAGCGAAGGTGAATTACGAGATGAGGACAGCCATCCAGCCGGTCAGCGCAGGCGCCGACAACCAGCGGTGATAATCCGGTATTTAACCAAAGATGAACTCTCTCCACCTGATTATGTCACGGGGTTCCCTCGCAGGGTATTCCGGCGAAAGTTTCAGCGTTGCCGCGCCCAGGCAGATTTTTATTACTTAACAATGCACGAATTATTGTAGACAAAACCCCAATGTTAGTGTTAAGATGTTTCTTCCTAGCAATTAGAACCATGAGCTCATAGCGTAAAGTTGGTAGGCAGTCTTTGTCGCTCTCTTTCGGCGTGTAACTTCCCCGGCAGTTAATGTTGTCAAGAATACATTAATTTTTGCCCAATTAATGAAATGAATTAATAGATAATTTCATAACTTTCCTTCTCTTTCATCCACATCCATTCATTATAGGAAGGAACTAGCGACCCGACTGAGCTAAAAGGTACACTATTATAATCACGAATAGCAGGGAAACGATGTCTTAAAACTTTAAAAGCTACTTTGGGGAACCCAAAGGGACACAAATATTGTGGGAATAGGAAAGATTCTTGAGGGCCCGAGTTTTGTGGGACAGATGGGGAAATAAAGGGAGGCTATGGGGCCGGAGTTAGGATTTTTTGTTTGAATTTTTAAGGTTACTTTAACAACGCATTTATTAGCGACCACCATCTATTTAACGTAAGGGGTATATGCATACTGAATGAAGTAATTTTGTAATGATTAGTGGGTGAAAGGGAGAACACAAATTCAACCACTCCCGAGCCCTGCCTTAGCAATCTCGGCCAGAAAGTAGTTTTCTTTAACTGCGTTCAACAAATGTGATATTTCGGAACTTTCATTTGTATTTTTGAAGAATTAGTTATATTAGGTCACTACACCTTGGTTAGAAACACGCAGAATCCAGAAATATAGGTAAAATTAAATTAAAAAGACGAATAATTTTCACGGTTACATGAAAGGGAGTGTTTGATTTTGGGTGCAATTTAATGTCCACTCCTCGTAATATTAAAATGGTTACTCTTTCTCAGTACTATACATTACATTTAAAAAATTGAATTGCATACAAGGGATAAAATGATTCATTCATGAAAACCCATCGTTCAACGTATTTATAAACTGAGCTCTCTTTTCAATGGCAGAAATACGTCATTTGCAATTGTTTAAAATTAAATCAGATATAATTATAAGAAATCTTTTGAAGACGGATGTGAAGTATAGGATAATTTCCGTTTCGTCAGTTATCGCTAGGCTAATTGTGACCTGTCAATAAATTCGAACGGCTTTTGATTGGTTTTAAATGAACATTCATTACAGGGTAAATATATGCTCGTCTTCAAAGTATATTATGAACCGAATTTCACATTATAACTTGTAGTTCGATTGTATGAACAAAATGTAATTATTATAAGAAATTTACATTACAACCCATTTGACAATAGGAAGGCAGAGACAGACAAGAAAATTGTGGAACAGGTCTATTTTCTCCTTCAAAATTGTATTTGTTTCTAGGTTTATTTACATGCGAAGCAAATTGTTCAGATTTTACGATTTATCAATTTAAGTGTACAAACTGGCGTATTATTTTCATGTGAGATAACAGATTCATGAAGAAGGGATATCTGCTGTCAAGAATAGATTACATCAGTCCCGGACTAAACGATTATCACAACCAGTGCTCGTACGTGTGGTGGCCAAGGTTCTAAATGTAACGGCCTCGGTCAATCAGGTCCCAACTCGTCTCCATTGGGCCACTGACCCTGCCAATTGTGTGTCGGTGCAACTAATATCAGCAATCGATAAATCATTCCGTTAAAGGTATTGTAAATTTTTGTCTGCTCACACAACGGACAGCTAGAAGAAGCTATATTTATGCACTTGCAATTATGTAGTTTATGAAAATAGATTATAGAGGAAATTTATTTTTATGTCGACTTAAACAGTGTAGTTAGATCTACCAATAAGAAATAATTGAAGAAAACAAATTGCAGCAGTTATTGAAGAAACGGCGTTTCGGTGTTTCTGAAAAGAGGACAAGGTGACCTAATTTTAACAAAAAACTGTTATTTCGATAAACTATATGACTTCAATTAAAGCACATTTGCTCATCAACGTAATAATGTGAACAAATCGCCTCGAATATAAATATAAATGGCGTAAGATGGATAACAAAGAAATTACCCAAATTTTTTAAAAAACCACAACCAAAAAAGAGAGGAAAATGGCGTTAATATCATCTGATACAATATATTTAGCACCATCCTTAACAAACGCGTAAAGAAATAATTAGAAGCCGTTTTAGGCAAATGTTTGATTTGAATACTTATAATTAGTGCTCTATTTCACTCAGGATTGGGCGACAACTCCAATAATTTTCAAAGTTAAACTGTGCGATTTACTAAGTTAAATTAAATGAAATGCGAATTTAGAACTATACGAACGAAAAGTTTTAAGAAAAAAATTGAATCAGTTTTTGGGTATTGGGTGTTGATACTACTTTTCAAACAATATTCCTCATATTAATCCGATTTGTGCTCGCGAATAGGCCCATTTGGACCAAGCGTGCATTGGGGAAAATGCATAACCTTGCATAACCTTGCATTTGTCTTGGTTCAGTAATATAGTAGAGTTATCTAACGGTCGGATTCATGTAGTTTTATCATGGTGTCAGCATTGGGCTACATCCGATTTTCATTCCCCAGGGTGTTTGCCTGCAAGCAACAATACTGTTACCTTTGGGTTGTTAGCTTCAATGCTGTTACTATTTAAGATGAAATAATGATGATAATGAGGGATGAAAGGGCAACACATATACAGACTTACTCTGACCCATGGCCGAGGCGGACTCGAACCCGCTATATTTAGCGATCTCGGCCATCTGGTCGTAAAAATTAATCGTTTTATTAAATTAAATTTGGCCCAAAATGATGCAATTTTTAAAAATTAGAACAAACGATTGTTCAATAAAAATTCTTGTCGTGGTTACCAACATATACCAGATGCGAATTCTTAAACGAGGGAATACAATACTTTCACATAAACTGTATTATTTACCAAAATGTGACAAATTCTTATAATACAAAATATGTACTTTCGAACTGACGAACTTTCTAATAAACGCGATGATTTATTTTTGGTTTTTGTGTAACATGCCCTTTATTCTGATTAAAAAAATCTACTTTTTTTAAACATTTTTCGAATTTAAGGACCCAGATATCTTGGTCGGAATCAAGCTCTCGGAATATCGGAGGGAATTAAACACTTTCCACTGTAGAGAATTTCAATAAACTTTCCCAAAGTTTTTGAGAAAATTGGGTTCGAACATGTCCGAAAATTTGCCACTTTTAATTGTCATATACGCAAAAACATATCGATTATTTAAAAAATCATAATTTGAGAGACTTTGTAACTTATGTGTTAACGAACGCTTTGTACAATGAAATACGTGTGTAATATCAATTTTATGTTCATGAGATATTAAAAAAATTAGCTATTTTGGAAAAATCAAACTAATACAGCAATATGTGGTTTACAGTACCTCATATAGTTCAATTAATACACTATTAGTAAAAACTTTTGAAGACAAATTGGATTCATTTTTTGAAACAACCTAATTTGATAATTTTTGATTTCGCCCATGTTCCAATCAAAATTTTTCGAAAACGACTAAATTTTGGGGGTACTTGCCTGAAGTTTCTGGACCACTTTCAAAATTTAAAGAAAATGGTTCCATCGTTTTTTATTAATTTTTTTTATTGGATAGTGTGAAGGACGTTTAAGGGAATAATGCAGATTATTATTTTCGTTGAAAAATCTGATTTTTCGAAAATTGTAGACATTCAAATCTTTTTGGCGCCTGTCTACAACTAAAATATAAATATAGGTTTTTCTCTTAACGAAATCTGTTCCTGAAAGATAAACTTTGAAATACGATCATGTGCAATTTGTCAAAAATGTGAGTATATTCCCCTATTGTTTTCGTAAAAATACGGGCGAGAAAGTAAGTGATGGTTTAGAACCACTAGGTTTTCTACAAAACTCGCACTGGCAATAAAAAATATGGTTGAACGTTGATTCATGAAGAAAATATACCATGTCAGTATATAACTCAAAGTCTACCACGACACATGCACGTGCTTGTGGTGGCCAAGGTGCAAGGCGACATTTCCATCAGCTGAACGGCGCGGGCCAATCAGGGCCCGTCTCGAGCCCACTTGACCGCTGTCTCAGGAGATTACACGTCGCCCCTGGCAACTTCTATCAGCAACCGATCTCTCATTTCGTGTGAGACGCCGTAGCACTTCGTCTGCTCCAGCATCCAACAGGGGAAGAAGTCAGGTCTCTACACTCGCTACGTTCTGGCAGGTAAACTACCACTACTGCTAGGTTTGTTGAAATGAAATGTTGCAGTTGATAATAATTAGATAAATTTGTCTGCGAAACATATCTGCTGTTTAGTTACAAAATATATCACTCTCTTCGTTATGGACTCAGAATCTCGAAAAAAGAAAAAGAAAATTAATATTATATCGAATGATCAGCTTAATGGAACGTTTATTTGTTTATTTATTAACGACAAAAACAGTTCAAAACTGTGTTTTACGTTCTATTGGGAAAAGTTAATATCAAGTTACATTTATGTCCAGAGCAAATCAAAAGGCCATCTCAGCAATCTCTCGAGGTCAGGGAAACTGAACGAAAACCTGATCGACATGGGGGTCATTCACCCAGACGCTAAAGTACAATACTTGTTACAGGTTCTTTACTTTTATACAATACAAATGGTATATAATATTAAATGTCAGTGTTAAAACTAATATTGCGTTCTTTTTGGATGCTCGGTATAGTCTCTAATTGTATTGATACAGTTGTGGAACCCAAATATTGTTCTAGACTTATTCTAAGGGCCAACTGTTGCGCAGATTCCCTTTGGCTCTCTCTGGTGGTTCCTAAGGACTAAAGGGTAGCGCTCACCTTAGAAATATCAATCTCGGGAAACGTTGCAGCAAGTATACATCGTACACTAAAACGTCTTTTCTAATTTGTACACACCACTAGTGCTTGTTTTGAGAAGGAATATAATTTTATCCCCGCCTAACAGATGATCAAATTTTTAGGATTGGCGATATCCGCGCACTCTGCCAACGCAGTCTTCAGCTGGTGATGCATGCTTATGCAGAAGAATTGGGGTACTAGAGTTGGTGCTTCTAGTAAAGTTTAGTACGTCAGAATCTGCACCTATTAACTACACAAAGAACATTTACTCTAAAATTTGATTTTGTAAATTATTGTTATCGAATTTGCTTTTAATATTTTTTGAACACAATTGTGTGTTTGGTTATCAACGTAAAAGTGCTCAGGCAAGGATGAAGAGCACGTTGCTTGAATATCGGTCGTACACAACCTGATATAATTTGTCCTAGTTAAAAAAGTGTTCCGAAGAGAAAAATTTGGGATTTTTGTGACATATCTCCCAACCCACACTGTTTACAACGATTGACGGATAATGGATCTCACCTAAAAAGGAAGAAAACTCCGGCAATGCAAACTGCTATATCTTGGAAGTACCGATACACAAACTAAATTGAGACGGTATCTGGAAGAAATTTTAAAAAAGTGTTTCGGTACTTTTAGCTACAATTATCTTCTTAAATAAGGTACAATTACCATCCTAGGTACCAAGTGTTCCGCTGAATTTTCTTTATTCCGCTTCCCGGTTTTAGAGTAACACAGAAGTTTCTGTGAGCACAACCATGCTGGCAAAACTGGGGTGTTACGGCAACGGAATAAAATTAGAACGTGTGTTTTCAATTCTTTTCAAAGGCTATTAATAATTTTACATCATTGCTTTTCTGCCATATTGTGAAAAGTTGGTTTTCGTGTGTTACGAACATCTTTCGTTTTGGCCACGACGATTGTAGAGAATTAGCAATTTTGAACAAAATTATGGCAACGAAGAACGTATGACGTACATACCGAGGCAAAAGCATTTTCAAACATATGCAAATCTCGAAATAATGTTCATATAATTTGTGAATTTTATGTGAAGTTTATTATTACAGTTAGTAATGAACAAAATGGATATTAAAAGATAACGACATGAAAAAGTTTGCACACTGTGTCAGGCAATGGCCTGCCAATGCAATGACGTGTATTCCCATCTCACGTCTTCGTAAAATTATGATACTTTTATCTTGTTTTCGGGTTTTAACCCTTCAATAGCCTCGTGGATTTCTATTGTAAACCAGTAATATTCATTCGCTGTTTACAGAGTGAATTGACAAAGTATTGGCATGAACTCTTCAGGTCCCTTTCGTAGATGGCCCACAGCCCTTGAATTATAGCATAATATCTCTAAAGTGATAACTGAAGCACGAGCGATAAGCGCAGGAAACCTCTTGAACTCCAATAGCCATCCACGCGACCACTCACGTTCCAGTCTCTGACCTAGGCGCACAGCATTAATATCGCTGCCATCAATGCTGGGAATGTTTATACGAAGAACAACAGTGGAGAAAGTTTGACTAAGAAACGAGTTCTAATGTCTCGCTTTGTCTCTTATGAAATCACGAATGGAAAAAATAATCGAGAGAACAACTTTGCCGACAGGGGGAGACTTCTGCTGGGAATCCGAGAAGGGACTGAGTGGGCCGCGAAGTCATCAAAGGGCAAGGTGGGACGTTGTTAACAGTGTGGACGTCAACGAAACAAGAGCACTCGGCAGTACTGCGATATTGTGTCCAATGGGTGTGCCTAGAGTACGTTTGGAAAATGTGTGTGAGATGTTCATCTGTTGTTGATATTGAATCAGATATAGAATATATGCTCCAATATGAATCATATTGAATACATGCCTCAAATTGTTAAACAAATGCGTAAACTGCTGTATTTATTAATGGTAGTGCAAAGTATACCAAGTGTACAAAATACGTAGGGCATATCACTTTGTAACACAAACATCTGCTCGCAAATAATTTTGGATATTTATTTGAAGACATAATACACCCAATTTTGTGTAGCATTTCATAGCATTGCAATGCAGCGAAAATTTGAGTATATTTATCGCAATTTTGCGTGAAAATTCTGGCGAGACAATACGCGCTGTTTTAGCACCACTAGTCGTGAATGTTCAAATAATGAGGGGAAACGAATAATCTTACTTTTCTTGTGCTCAATCTGATCTATTGAGAATCTAAGTAGTACTTGGCGTAATGAGAAAATTGTTTAGTGTGCAAGTTTTGTATTTACGAGTTATAAATGATTTCAGTATATATTTACGCATCTAGATTCATCATAATAATATCATATAAATTCCACATTACACGTACTTCTTAGTGAGATCGTTATTAACATTTCTCGATCCAAATTAATTACTTGTTTTGAACTCCTGCTCATGAACCATAGCAATATGTGTTAACATATGTTTTATTCCACGAATTTCAGAGTCCGAAAGAAAGGTATGGAGAGTCCCAGAAGTGCTGGCGAGAATGATGCAAAAGATAGCGCAGACGCCGTCGGCGCCGCGTTCCAGTTGGTTGCGCAAGGGCTGGTGCAGGGGATGGCGCAGTTACAGAAGGCACTGAACCTGCAGAAGCAGGAGACGGAGCGCAGGGTGCAGGAGGCCCTGCATCTACATAAACAAGAGGCTGAGCGGTGGATGCAGGAGGCCCTGCGCCAGCAGAAGCAGGAGGCGGAGCGAAAGGTTCAGGAGGCTGAGCGGAGGATGCAGGAGGCCCTGCGCCAGCAGAAGCAGGAGGCGAAGCGAAAGGTTCAGGAGGCTGAGAGGAGGATGCAGGAGGCCCTGCGCCTGCAGGAGGAGAGGGCGTCGGCGGCGTTGCGAGAGGTGGAGCGAAAATTGCAGGCGAAGGACGCACCCATCCGCGTTTTGCAGCAGCCACTCCAAGACACCCAAAAGAGTGTGAACGCCCTTGAAGAAAGAAGGTCGACTCCTGAGGGGTCTGCAGGGGAAGGAGATATGGAACGTCTACAACGCCGTGTGAACGAAGTAGAGGCCTCTCTTCAAAGCGCGTTGCAGAAGTTCATGCCTCGCGTCGAGGCTCTGTTGCGCCAACTGGAGAAGCCCAAATCTGCACGTGCGTCTCTTGCCTCCGCCGCCGCCTCCACCTCCGCCGCCAGCGCCCGCGAAGCACCGGCGACGGGAGAGGCCGCAGCGGGCAGTGGGGAAGAGGAAGTAGGCGCGAGGCGGCTGGTGGAGCTCCGGGTGCGGGAGGCGAAGTTGAGGTGGGATATGGCAAAAACCTCTCCTTCCCCCCTGGGTGAGCAGTTGTGTGAGGCGGCACAAGAAGGAAGTCGAAGTGACGTACGACGTCTCATAGACTCCGGGGCTGACGTCAACTACACTAATTGAGATTGTCTCACTGCTCTGCTTAGAGCAGCCTTCTATGCGCATGCGGACGTGATGTCGCTCCTTCTGCAACTAGGCGCCGATGTGGACGCTGTCGACAGATATGCATGTTCCGCGTTGCACTTGGCTGCGTGGAGCGACCGCAGCGGTCGGTGCGTGGAGCTGCTGGTGCGCGCGGGCGCCGACGTCAACGCGAGGAATATAGCTGGAGAGACTCCCCTGCACAGGGCGGTGCACGTCCACAATACGTTAGCGGTTGCCGCGCTGCGCGCGGCCGGCGCCAGAAGGAACCTCAGGGCTTGGGGAGGGCGTTTTGAGAACAAGACGCCGTCAGACCTCGCAGCCTCCTCCACTGCACCACACCACTTTGGATTGTGATCGAAATGGATGTTTCGAGATTCTCTGGGGCAAGCAGGCGGCGGGGCAGGCGCTTCTTGCCGCCGTCGCATTGCAGAGGACCTTCACCCTCAGTAACTCGCGCTGGCGGACTTAGTTTGCCACAAGAACTATTATTGCTTTAGGCGTCAGATAACATCAGCGCGCCTTCTGACATTTTATAACCTCGCAGGTGCGTACGATTTACTGCAGGGGAGAGACGATTGTACTTTCGTTGGAAAGTGATGGTGGCGTACTTTATACTCCGTACGGATACCAATATACCATTTCATTTTCCTTTAATTATCACAACATTTTTTTTCTTTTTTAATGCAATTCAACTTATTTATGATGTTTTACAATACGAATAAAGCAGAGATAAATAGTTTATCGGAAAACCAGATATTTGAATCATTTCATGAGGAACGGTTAGAAGATGAGTTTTGCGAGGCTGCAAGTGATTCGGAGCAAAAACTTTTAGTGGCCGAGAGAGAACATTACACTTGTACTTACCTTGATAATGCTAGTGATTAATAAAGCAGAGATTTAGAGTGTAGAGATGTTTTCATTGCCAACAACACGGTGGAAACGTGAAATAAAACAGCGCTTTTCCGCACATTTACAAAAACTGGAAATGGTGATCAAGAATAAACACCAACAAAGTTAAGAAATCACTGCCACATTTGCGGAAGAACAAAAAACGCACTACTCCAATTATTACTATAGTGATTACTAACTGAAATTTGCACGCCACGGATATATTCTTGAAGTTATCAAATGTAAAAAATCTTCTTAAGCCTAATATGCACAATTTATTATTAAAATATTAAAACTGTAATATGAATACATTTAAAATAAAGTAAATTAAAAATTATATTCAAATATTATTCGGATCTTACAGAATTAATTTCTCTAAAAAATAGTCTTGCTGAGCAAAATACACCGCGCGGGTATTTGTGTGACAAACCATAGCGCGAGTAACTAAGGGTTAGTGTGGTATTTTCGGGCCTGCCGCTAGTCAGACACACGACCATTTTGTACATCTGCTGATTACCAATAGCTGATCGTAAACGTGAACGGAGGATGTAAATAATTAAGGGTAAATTGTTTAAAGAGAAATATTGAAAATTTTCTATAGAAAAACAATGTTTACTAATAAATTTATTCTCTTGCATGATTTTTCTTTTTCATAATATGGCAAACCTTCATTTATCATTCGGCAATAAAAGAGGTTACGTTGACTTCCGCACCAATACTTTTCTATCTTTCTTCGTTGAATTTTATTACACGTTGTTTACAATGAAAGTGAATTATCGTCGAATAGAATCTGGGTGCGTGTGGTACACAATTTTAAGTTAAGATGGATTTATCTCGTATCCCAAGAGAAACAGTGATGACAATGGCATGATTCATACTGCACAACTGCTAGACTGAGAGGCAATACATCCGGTTGGGCTGAATTATCCAGCCGTTTTTTATCGATTAGTCATCGCAACGCTCGAAAAAATGTTACATTAAATACCATCTGATTCGTAAAACACCATTACGATTTATTGAATGAAAGAAAAAGCTCCTGTCACTGAATTATTTCTTCAATAACGTAAAATGTCCAATACCCGCGAACGTTTTTCCGTAAAAGCCTGTACTAATTTATACGTCCAGGTCAGGTGCTGCCCTCGCCGCCGCTTTCGCCCTCTCCGCCGTACAGCGCCTTGGCCCTAGCGCCGCATGCGTTCCGCCTCCCAGCCCCCCCCCAAGGTGCTTAACCCCTTCCCCCCACCAATCGGACCGAGGGGTGGTGCTCCCTGGTGTATTGATACCAACAAAATCCAACATACTTTTTGTTGATAGCACTCTCACCCTAATTTTGCAACTGCGGAGAAACCTGCGCACTGTGCAATTGTCCCATCAACCATGGTGAAATTCGTCGAGGAATACGAGTACTTAAAATAAACCTAAATATCTCATCTTCAAGAGACCAAGCAGATAATTTTACATCATAGAGTCCTAATTTTTTAATAAAGTTAGTTTAAATTCATACAGCTTCATACGGAAAAGCTTTATGAGCACATTTTTTTAAGGTATTGGAGATAGTGTAAGTTCAAATTAGTATTTTCATTTATTGAACACACTGATAATGTTTTGAGGAGTCAGATGATAATAATCCTAACCTGCCTAGCCAAAATTTTTAAGTGTAATTGATACAAACAGCTGTGTAATTCATCGCAATGAAATGTGTAGGCAAGCCATATTATTATCATTACTGTTTATTTTTCGTGTATTATCGAAAATCGCGGGGACTAAGTGTTTTACATCACCCATAAACAGAAAATACTTGACGATAATTATCAATAGATGGACTAAAATGAACTAATCTATTGATAAGACTAAAAATGTTTTTATCACACATAATCACAAACTACTTGACAATAATTATCAATAGATGCAATAAATGTCAACTGATAGTAAAGGAGAGAAAATTCTCGGACATGAAGATACAATAATCAATAATAGCATTGGCAAATTTGAAATGAAAAATTATAAAAGAATCTACATTTAATTGCACTGGCGTCACAATCTTACAGAATGGTGACGCTCTAGAAATGTTTGTCGAGTGATGTTAGCCATTTTAAACACACATTTGTATTTTTATTTCTCTAAAAATTATAAAGATAATACAATTGTCTATTTACAAATAGGTCAAAGGAATTATAATGTGGGTTGTCATTGAAAACAATATTGCTTATTGCAATAGCAGCTTTCGATTGTTTGGCCTAAGCCGCACTCTCGAAGAAAACGACAAAAAAACTGGCCATAAATGCAAATGGATTTACATAGAAATAGGTATCAAATGATATTTGAAGTTACTGAATTCGAATAACACAAGGATATTTAAAAAATCAAAATAACTGATTAATAATGGTGGAGGGACACATTTTAAAAAAAATAAATAAAAATGCGTAGAATCGTAGTCATATAGTAGGTTCTTGAGACCGCTGACTCCAAATACCATAAGTTACCATTCTGGTTGAGATTTTATGTTTGTTTTTTTCGATCGCTTAAGTCGTATACCGGGATGGTCCCTAGTTTTGCGCTACCAGGCGTACAACCGCTCACCCACACCCTCTTAGAATATCCTACTCAGTATGATTGTATATTCTGTGGTTAGGCGTAGTTGTTAGTCGTAAGTACGCGTAATGGCCTCGCCATTAATATAAACATTATCATCATCGTCATCATTAGTATTATTAGTTTATTATTGACATCGTATGAAATAGTTATCACATTTCAATATTAATTAAGGCGGTTTCAAAATGAAGCGGAGTATGTGGAAATATGGAAATACGGAAAGTATTTCTGAGGGCGCTTAATAAAATCATATTTGTAATTAAATTCCAAATTGTTCCTTTACAGTGGAAAGTCGTATTAAGTAAAAAGAAATGTGTTATTGAGAAATGAGATTTAAGAGCGTTTCTGGGTTTTTAAATATTTTTGTTATGTTTAAGTAATTTGTGGTGCTGAATGGCACGTACTTCCTCGCATTATTTTTAAATTGCATTTTCGAAAATTCAGAAATATTACCGAAAATGAGAATTCTGTAAAGTATATCTTCCACTATTTATTGATAAAAGGTTAAGAAAAAAATTGAATATGGTTTTGAGAAACAATTAAGTTCTTTAAATTGCCTATATTTCACGTGAATTTACTCTGTATCTATTCATATTATAAATATATTGAACATATACTTTTTAAAGATCAATCTTTGAGGAACAGATTTTATTAAAGAAAAAGTCTTAAAATGAAGAATTAATATAGTATCAGTATAAATAAATACATTCAATATTATAGTCGTAGGAAGATATCTCCAAAAACATACACTTTTACAATTTTCACGAGGGCTACGGAGTCAGAGATTATTGGCGCTGAGGAGAAACTCAGAACGATGTATCAATTACGTGTAAAGTGGTGGAGAGCAGAAAGCGCTGTAGCTACACCAGAACTACTCAGAGAATGAAACAAAGTCATTCGCGGTGTGCATGAGACTTTAGCACAGCGGGCGTGCAGGCTGCGAACGAGGAGAAGAGAGAAGCAGACGTGGACGGGACCTCTCAAGAGAGAAGCACAAGGAAGACGTTACGGAACGGGTCGCGAGGCGGAGGCGGAGGACACTGCGAACGAGTCGGTCGGGCGGACGCAACGCCCGGTGCCGCGGGCGAACGCTGCCGACGCCGGACGAGGCCGCCTCCCGCCACGCGACAGCTGAGCTGCCGCCGAGGAAGGTAACGAGGCGAAACCTACTGGAAGGGCGGTGGAGCGTGCTAGTGGCGTGAGGTCGCCGTTCTCAACGCCGTGGCGCTCCGACTTCAGAACAGGCGACGTGAGGATTATATTTGAGGATCGGGGAATGTTTCTTGATGGATGCAAGCTGTGTAAGAACGCTAACCTTGAATTAGAATTTGTTATTCAAATGTAGATACCGTTATTAAGAACTTAGATATATTCTTGTATAGATTATTTAATGCTAGTTTGAAACAGTCTCTGTGAATTTATGATTTGATTTGTTTGGGAGTGGTTCGGATTATGATTAAACATGTTAAATACTATCTGAATTCATTTGTTTAAATTTTTGAGAGCTCACAAGTGTAAGATATTTTGTCGTTGTTTAATTTAATTAAAATCATTTAGAGCAGCCTGTGACGCGAATGATCAAACGTAACGACCGTACTCGCAGCTATGAAAACAAGAGGTGTTATTTCACATGAATTACGTATTTCAAAGCACATTGCAGAATTTAAGAAAATTCGTGATTCAAACAATATATACAATTTATTTCTTCAATTTTGTATTATAATGTATATTAAAAGATTTAGTTGAAAGATACATGAACAAATTTTTGTGTATTTCTGTGTTTATGTTGGGATGTTCTATTTCTCCACAAGGATCCCACTGTCCCGAGATATGCGCAAAGTTCGTATTGATCATTCGTCTGCGACTCACCATCAGACATCTAATGTACACTGGGTGGAAGAGCCTTCAGAATTATATTACACTGTGCCCCTTATCTCACAAGATAATTTTTGTGCTATTTTCTTAGGGCTCAATCAACAAACAATATTTTCCATTTTGTCAAATGAATTCAAAATGAAATTTGACCTCAATATGCCGATATTAACCAGTGGCGACATGAAGATAAAATAGAATCAGGAGAAGCCATCTTGGCATTACTTTTTCATTCCGGTTTGGCTGCCTTTTCCTTTTGTTCGTCCTTCCACGCATTTCTCTACTCGTCCTCACCATTCTCTACTCGTCCTCCCCTTCTCTGCCCGTCCCCGTCTTTCTCTGCCCGTCCCGCCTTACCTGACCGTCCTCTCCTTTCTCTGGTTGATTCTGTGCGCCTCGCCCATCACCGCAAAACCATATCCCGCCCCGGTTTCTCCCACTTTTCATTTATTCGAACATATTATTCACTGTGCTCAGTTATCGAAAGGAAGATATGTTTTTCAACTTCAGTATTGGCAGAATAATCAATTCTATATTGATCTGTGGATGGTTCGTTTGCCCAGGGCCCTTTAGGGAGAGGAAAGAGAACTACGCAATCCTAAAGAATCATATTATTATCGATTTAAATATATCGATTCCCGGTTGACTATAATGTGCGTTTTCCTTGAAATGTCCCAGTGTTTGTTGCTGTGCGACGATGATAAAATACACGTCTCACATTGAGAAGACTGGAATACGGAATGGGGAAGTCTACGTGCTAACCACACGTACCCCCTAAGTCATGGCCGCGAGGCAGGGACCTCGCCAGTAGGCCTGACATTGTTCACGGGATTTTAAGCCAAGTGCATTCAATTGATTGGTTACTAATTTTTTAACCAAAACTATTTTCTAAACATATTTCAGTGTTTCCGCCTTTCCAGAAACGGGCACAACCCTTCAGCAAGACAACAACAGTAATCAGTTTCAAGTAATGAGTGTCATACTCATTTATCAGCGTAGTCAAGGGGGTGGGCTCTAAGTTTTCCTGCTCAAGGTCCTTTTCGGTAAGGTAAAGATGATTTCTGATTGCCATCGAGAAGTACCAGACACGGTGATATGAGAATTATTGATTGGGTATGGAATTCGATGAAATGTCTGTGGTTACGCAAATCACGATTAATTTAAGTGGTAGATACACCTATTCCTTTTGGCTGATTTGAACCCGGGTCGTCGATTTGGCCTTCTCCGCTTCAAGATCACCACTACTTTCCGAATTTGAATATTCGTTTTCTTATGTTGCAATTATTCAGTACGATTGATCTACTTTCACTCTGTAAAGTCTAACAACATCATCATGAACGAAATTAGAATTATTAGAAAGCAAGAGATCTAATACTCCAATGCCTTATGTACCTTATGCGAAACGGCTAATGCACCCGTCTGCCGTTTCGCTTAAGATGTAGTGTTATTCTGCGCCGCGCGAAACTTAACGCGCGTCAACGCAACTCCCGTGTGCAGGGACGCTTAGTTATTCCTTTGCGGCTTCGATCGCGCGGTCCTCGGTTCGGCGTTCTTGGTTCATGACCCTGCACAACCGTTTTCCGCATTTTGAATATTAGTTTACTTATTTCGAAATGGTTTATAAACTTTATGCACGTAGATTGTCTAAAATCTACTAACTAAACTAATATCGCTGACATAATGAGAATTAATAGAACGTAAATGTTCTAATAATAATCCCTGACCAGTGAACTACTATCACAATCAGTACATCACTTGATTGAAACGAACCTTCGCATAGTGAAACTATAATTCTATAATTTACAATCTGAGCCTATAAATTACTCGTACAGTTCTTTGTATGATGAATATACTAGAACAGGGGTGTCCAACGTGCAAGGCCTGAAGGGTCATAACTAAAACCTTTAAAAGGTCGTACTTACATTACACGGGCGATTCACGCTTGGCTTCCCCGTGTTGTTGATCTCGGCCACACGCCGGCCTCTCTCAAAGGGGTGGGAAGCATTGGTAATGACGGGCCTTACCATGCATACGCGGCGAAACACATTGGGATTATGTCGAATTTCTGAATTTACTAGAAAAGTCTAAAATCCAAACTAACCAAAATGTACATAAAGGGGGCGTTGCCCCATCAAGGCGCATGCGGTAGGCGCGCTTTTTCTCGCTCGGCCTGGACGCTTTCAGTTTTCACTAATAACCTTCCTCAGGCCACAACAAGTGGCCGCCAACTGGACAACCCTGTACTTAATGAATCTATATACAACGCTCCGACGATAGCTGACGTTTATCACCAATTTATTAGTATCCATCTACCCAAAATCCCAAAAGTGAAGCACTTGTGGAGAAATACTCCCCGTTAATGCAGTCAAAAGTTAAAAGAGGAAGTATTCAGACTACGACATTAAAGACACAATAATGTGTGTACATTATAATCACGAATAATAGAAAAACGATAAATCTGTCTCAAAACTTTAAAAGCTACTTTTGGGGTACCCAAAGGGACACAAATATTGTGGGAACAGGTGAGAAACATGAGGACCCAAGTTTTGTGGGACAGATGGGGAAATAAAGGTATGTTATGGGAGCGGAGTTAGGATTTTTTGTTTGATTATTTAAGGTATCTGTAACAACACCGGTATTAGCGACCACCATCTATTTAACGTAAGGGGTATCTTCACACTGGATTAAGCAATATTGTGATGATTAGTGGGTAAAAGGACGAACTCAAATTCAACCACACCCCAGCGCTGCCTTAGCGATCTCGGCCAAAAATTAGTTTTGTTGAACAGCTTTCTACAAATGTGATCTTTCGGTATTTTCAATTAGATTTCCGAAGATATAGTTATTTTAGGCCACTCCTCACTGGTTAGAAACACGCAGAAACCAGAAATTTAAGTAAAATTAAATTAAAAAAGACGATAATTTAAACGGTTACATGAAAGGGAGTGTTTGATCTTGGGTGCAATTTAATCTCAACTATTCGTAATATATATCTTGCTCACTACTATACATTACATTAAAACAATTGAAATCACACAAGGGTTAAAATGATTTATCCATGAAACCTCATCGTTTAACGTATGTATAAACTGAACTCTGTTTTAGATTCCGGTTTGTCAGCTGTCGTTAGTCCAATTGTGACCTGTCAATATGTTTGAACGGCTTTTGATTCGTTTCAGGTGAATATTCATATCAGGGTAAATAAGTGCTCGTCTTCAAAGTATATTCTGAACCGAAATTTCACATTATAACTTGTGGTTCGACAGTATGAAAAAGACGAAAATATTATATGAATTGTGCGTAACTACACATACGACAATGAAAATGCAGAAACAAACAGGATTAATGTGGAACAGGTCTATTTTCTTTTTCAAAATTGTATTTGTTTCAGGGTTTATTTACATGCGAAGCAATTTGTTCAGATATTACGATGTCTCAATTTAAGTGTACAAACTGGCGTATTATTTTCATGTGTGATAACAGATTCATGAAGGAGGGAGATATGCTGTCAAGAATAGATTACATCAGTCCCGGACTAAACGATTATCACAACCAGTGCTCGTACGTGTGGTGGCCAATTTCTAAATGTAACGGCCTCGGCCAATTAGGTCCCGACTCGTCTCCATTCGGCCACTGACCCTGCCAATTGTGTGTCATGGCAACTATTATCTGCAATCGATATATCATTCCGTTAAAGGTATTATAAATTTTTGTCTGCTCACTCAACGGACAGCTAGAAGAAGCTATATTTATGGACTTACAACAATGTAGTTTATGAAAATAGATTATAGAGCAAATTTATTTTTATGTCAACCTAAACAGTGTAATTAGCACTACCAATAAGAAATATATGAAGAAAAAAAAATGGAGCTGTGCTTGAAGAAACCGCGTTTGAGTGTTTCTGAAAAGGCGGCACGCTGACCTAATTTTTAAAGAAAACTGTCTTTTCGATAAACTCTATGACTTCAATTAAAGCACATCACAGTTTCCGCTATCAAGAAGCAGTACTTTACCATTATTCCCTTCTGCAGTACAGTCGTCAAGTTCAAATTCAACGGATGTAATAAATTCAGAACGTAATTGATCTCGCAGTAATTAAAGTTGTGATAACAACACCCATAAATGGCAGATTGTAGAAAGCAAAAGCAAAAGAAATAAATCAAAGAGCCCTGAAAATCAAAAACATCCGAAACGTCAAAGTGCAAACGTAACTAACATACCAACAGACAATAGATTTTCTGATCTCGAACTAATTAATGACGATGGACCCAATAACAAAACATACAATGTCAATCACAAATCTAACAGCATTCAAAAGGTGCAAAAGCCACCGTTAATATTTCTCCCTAGGGTAAATGACTTCCACGCAATGACAGAAACTTTACAAAAAGCCGTGAATAAAGAAGAGTATTGCTGCAAGCTTGTGGGCCAAGATTTAAAATTTTACCGGCAACACCGGAAGCTTTTCGATCACTTACTAAATACCTTATTAAAGAGGAAATTGAGTTTCACAGTTATCAGCAAAAACAAGAAAGGGCATTTAGAATGGTATCAAAAATATCCACCCTACTATAAATATTGATGAATTGAAAACAGAAATAGAAGAAAACCGTCACACTGTAAGAAATATCCACAACTGCAAACACCGTGTAACAAAAATTCCCCTCCCGGTATTTTTTATTGATTTAGAACCAAAAGATAATAAAAAAGACGTTTATAAATTGCAGTACCTTCAAAATACCAAAATAATAATTGAAGCTCCAAGAGTAAAGCGAGATCTTGTGCAGTGCCATCGCTGCCAAAGCTGGGAGCACACGAAGCACTACTGCAATCATCCTTATCGGTGTGTAGTGTGCGGTGAGAATCACGATAAAAAGCAAAACAAGACGATTCTCCCAAAATGTGCTCTTTGTGATGGTCCACATACGGCGAGTTATAAAGGATGTGAAATTAATCAAAAAATACGTAATAAAAAATATCCACAGGCAACAAAAACTCTTCAACATTCAAACTATATTGCTTTACAAATTAAAGTGAATACAGATCAAGAAAACGTCTCACAACTGAGAGCTACTTCAACAAATAATTTACATCAGCATGGTACTTATGCACAAGCACTGAACAGCTCACAACAGAAGAATAGCTTAAACAATAATGCATTAAACATGGAGTCTAATAATCAATTATTCTCAATAATACAGCATTCTTTCGAAACATTTGAAACTATACTAAACAGACAAGCAGAACAGATAAATGCACTTTTAAATCTTGTGTCAAAACTTCTTACTAAATTATGAACAAATCATATAAAATATCAGCATGGAACGCCAATGGTCTGTTACAACACAGAGATGAAGGTTAGTGTTTTCTTCAATTCACAAATACAGACATAATGCTCATTTCAGAAACTCATTTCACTAATAAGAGCATTTTCTCGCTTCAAGGATACACCATATATTACACAAACTATCCAGATGGTACAGCACATGGAGGAACAGCCATAATTGTTGGGGAGAAAATTAAACATCATTTACATTCTCAATATAACACCATGTATTTTCAGGCACCATCCTTTCAAGTAAGCGATGCATTCGGAACATTGAATATTGCAGCTATATACTGCTCTCCAAAACACAAAATTCAGAATTCACAGTTCACAAGTTTCTTCAAAACACTTGGACCAAGATTTATTTCTGGCGGTGACTACAATTCTAAGCATCCTTTGTGAGGCTCCAGACTAACATCTCCAAAAGGGAAATCTCTCTATGAATCTACAATAAACGAATGATTATCCACTTACTCTTCTAAACAACCCACTTATTGGCCGTCTGACATTAACAAAATTCCTGATGTTTTAGATTTCTTTATTGTAAAGGGAGTAAACCATATTTACATTCGCACCTCCTGGTCACAAGATCTATCATCTGATCATTCACCAGTTCTACTAATCATCAGCTTATTCATTATTGAAGACAACAAGCAAAGCTCAATTCATAACAATAAAACAGATTGGAAATACTTCTCAGAATGGCTAATTAAAAACAGCACCGCTAATCTACCACTGAAAAGTTATCTCTATGTAAATGAAGCAATAGAATACGTAACAAGGCTTCATCAAGCTGCATGGTATTCTACACCACAAATTAGCAATATAAAACAACAAATATCCCACAATTAATAAGGGAAAAGGTGATAGCAAAACACAAATTAAAAAAACAATGGCAAATCACTAAAGATCCAGCAACTAAAGAAGACTAAATTCTGCTTCACAAAACCTGAAAAGTTTACTTCGAGAACACCGAAACAAAGCTCTACAAGACAAACGTATAAAACTGACTCCAAATTCAAATTCAGAGTACTCTATGGAAAACCACCAAATGCTTGAAAAGACCAATGCAACCTATTCCTCCGATCAGAAAAACTGATGGTACATGGGCTAAAAGCGACGAAGAGAAAACGGAATGCTTTGCCTCCCTTTTCTCTAACGTCTTCCAACCATTTCCTCCACAAATATCTGCAGCAGCAGAGGAAGAAATTTTCAAACTTCCTAGATTCACCGCTGCAACTAGCTCCTCAAATCAAGCCCGTAAGTGCTCGAGAAGTTGAAACATTAATCAAAATTTTACCAACAAGAAAAGCTCCCGGATATGATATGATTTCTATAACAATTCTACGCCATCTACCAAGAAAATTGATAGCCTTAATTACTTCCATTTTCAATTCCATTCTAAGATTAGTGCACTTCACCGAGCAATGGAAAATAGCCCAAGTAATAGTCATCCCTAAACCGGGCAAACCAGTGCATGAAGTAGTATCATACAGACCTATTAGTCTTCTACCAACACTATCCAACGTTTTTGAGAAACTACATCTGTCACGTTTGAATCCACTTCTACAAGAAAAAGAAATTATATCCCATCATCAATTTGGTTTCAGACAAAGCCATTCGACTATAGAACAAATCCATCGAATAGTAAACGAAATTAGTGAATCGCTAGAAAATAAAGAATATTGCTCTGCTGTGTTTCTCGACATAAGCCAGGCTTTCGATAAGGTCTGGCACCCAGGTTTATTGTATAAAATTAAGCAAAACTTACCACATCCCTACAATCTCTTACTGAAATCGTACCTCACGGAGAGATATTTTCAAATAAAATGTAACGGTGTAACTTCCGAACTTATCCCTATAAATTCGGGGGTGCCTCAAGGAAGTGTGCTTGCACCTTTCCTTTACTCATACACTGGCGACATTCCAACATCAGAAAACGCATTGACAGCAACCTACGCAGATGACACAGTCATCTTAGCTCGACACAAAGATCCAGAAGAAGCATCACGTCTCGTAGAAGAACATCTGCAATCCATTCACAAGTGGCAGAAATGCTTGCGTCACAACGAATGACAAGAAGTCTGCCCAAGTTACCTTCACTCTGAAGCACGAAACATGCCCTCCTATAAAAATCTGACCACAACCTATTCCTCAAAACGACTCAGCAAAATATCTTGGAATTACACTGGACAGAAGACTTACATGGAAAACACATATAAAGAATAAAAGAGAAGAATTAGATCTCAAAATTATCAGATTAAACTGGCTATTAGGAAAAAACTCATACTCAAGCATCGCAAACAAAATTCTTCTGTATAAAGCATTACTACAACCTGTCTGGACATATGGAATACAACTTCGGGGAGCAGCTCAAAATTCAAATATTGATACACTACAACGTTTGCAATCTAAAAGCTTAAAAAAATTGTAAATGCTCCTTGGTACGTAACGAACGCCACAATACACCGAGACTTACAAATGACAATAATAAAATAAGAAATTAACAAGACCAGCGCAAAATACTTACAACGACTACATAACCATCCAAATATTCTTGCCATTAACTTACTAGACAATAGTGACACTACCAGACGTCTTAAAAGATATACTTTAAACCTGAGATATCGACTATAAATTGTTATATTATTTTCTGTTTTATTATTATATATGTTTATCATCTTATATTTTTAGCATGTAAGTTTAGTTATCAAATATGTTTAGTGTGTGTAAATCTGAAAAAAATATGTAATATTAGGAGTACGGTCAATGGACATTACTCATTTCATGTTATTAAAATTGTATGTAATTTTGCCAAATGTTTATACCCAAACAAATTGCAAAATAAAATATTATTATAAAAAATGAAAACACATTTGTTCATTAACGTAATATTGTGAACAAATTGCCTCGAATATGTATATTAACGGCGTAAGAGAGACAACAAAGCAATTACACAAATTTTTGAAACAACCGCAACCAGAAAATAGAGGATAATGACGTTAATATCACCTGACACAGTATATTTAACACCATCCCTACCAAACGTTTAAAAAAATAATTAGAAGCCATTTTAGGCAAATGTTTGTTTTGGATACTTTTTAATATTTCACTATTTCACATAGCATTGGGCGAAAACTCCTAGAATTTTCAAAGTAAAACAGTGCGATTAAATAAGTTAAATTAAATTAAATTAAACTAAATGCAAAGTTATAACTATCCGATCGAAAAGTTTTAAGAAAAAAATTGAATCAGTTTTTGGGTATTGGGTGTTGATACTACAATATTCCACATATTAATCCGATTTGTGCTCGCCAATAGGCCCATTTGGACCAAGTGTGTAGTGGGGAAAATGCATAACCTTGCATCACCTGTCATTTATCTTTGTTCAGTAATATAGTAGTGTTATCTCACAGTCGGATTCATGTAGTTTTATCATGGTATCAGTATTTGGCTACATCTGTTTTTCATTCCCCCTGTTTGTTAACTGCAAGCAACAATACTGTTAGTATTGGGTTGTTAGCTTCAATGCTGTTAGTATTGAAGATGAAATGATGATAATGAGGGGTGAAAGGGCAACACATATACAGACGTACTCAAACCCATGCTCGAGACGGGACTCGAACCAGCTATATTTAGCGATCTCAGCCATCTGATCGGAAAAAGTAATCCCATATTAATATAAATTTTGTCCAAAATGATGCCATTTAAAAAAATTAAAAAAAACAATTGTTAATTACAAATTCTTGTCAGGGTTACCAACGTATACCAGATGCAAATTCTCAAACGAGGGAATACATTACTTTTACATTGACGGTAATATTAACCAAAAGGTGACAAACTCTTTTAAGACAAAATACTTTCCAACAGACGCGATGATTTACTTTTCGTTTTTGTGCAATATACACTTTTTATTCTCATTAAAAAAACACAAACATTTTTCAACATTTTTCAAGTTAAAGCCTCCAGATATCATGCAGATAAAACTACATGAATCATATATATATATATATATATATATATATATATATATATATATATATATATATATATATATGATTGTTCTCTTAACGAAATTAGTTCCTTTAAGATTAATTTTGAAATAAGATCATGGGCTATATTTAAAAATGTGAGTATACTTCCCCCTTTTTTCGTAAAATATTTGCGAGAATGGACGTGATATTTAGATCAACTAGGTTGTTTGCAAAACTCGCGCCGGCAATAAAAAATATGATTAAACGTTGATTCATGAAGAAAACACGTCTTATCAGTATATAGCTCAAAGTCTACCACGACACATGCTCGTGCTTGTGGTGGACAAAGTGCAAGGCGTCATATTCATCGCCTGAGCGGCGAGGGCCAATCAGGGCCCGACTCGCGCCCACTTGACCGCTGTCTCAGGAGATTACACGTCGCACCTGGCAACTTCTATCAGCAACCGATCTCTCATTTCGTGTGAGACGCCGTAGCACTTCGTCTGCTCCTACATCCAACAGCCAACAGTTTGATCTCTACACTCGCTACGTTTTGGCAGGTAAACTACCATTACTGCTAGGTTTGTTGAAATTAAATGTTGCAGTTGATAATAATTAAATAAATTTAACTGCGAAACATATCTGCTGTTTAGTTACAAAATATATGTCTATTCGTTATGGACTCAGAATCTCGAAAAAAAAGAAAATCTATATTATATCGAATGATCAGCTTAATGTAACATTTATTTGTTTATTTATTTCCGACAAGAACACTTAGGGGGAAAAGTTAATTTGAAGTTACATCTATATGTAGAGCAAATCAAAAGGCCGTCTCTGCAATCTCTTTAGTATCTGGGAAACTGGACGAAAACTAGATTGAGATGGGGGTCATTCACCCTGACGCTAAAGTACAATACTTGTTACAGGTTCTTTACTTTTATACAATACAAATGGTATATAATATATTAAATGTCAGTGTTAAAACTAATATTACGTTCTTTTTGGATGCTCGGTATAGTCTCTAATTGTATTGAAACAGTTGTGGAACCCAAAAATGGTTCTAGACTCTTTCTACGGGCCAACTGTTGGGCAGATTCCCTTTGGCTCTCTCTGGTGGTTCCTAAGGACTAAAGGGTAGCGCTCACCTTAGAAAAATCAATCTCAGGAAACGTTGCAGCACGTATACATCTTACATTAAAACGTCTTTTCTAATTTGTACACACCACTAGCGCATGTTTTGAGAAGGAATATAATTTCATCCCCGCCTAACAGATGATCAATATTTTTAGGATGGGCGATATCCGCGCAATCTGCCAACGCAGTCTTTAGCTGGTGACTGCATGATTACGCGGAAGAATTGGGGTACTAGAGTTGGTGCTTCTAGTAAAGTTTAGTACGTCAGAATCTGCACCTATTAACTACGCAAAGAACATTTACTCTAAAATTTAATTTCGTAAATTATTGTTACCGAATTTGCTTTTAATATTTTTTTAACAAAATTGTGTGTTTGTTTATCAACGTAATAGTGCTCAGGCAAGGATGAGGAGCACGTTGCTTAAATATCGGTCCTACACAACCTGATATAATTTGTCCTAGTTAAAAAAGTTTTCCGATAGGAAAAATTTGGGATTTTTGTGACATATCTCCCAACCCACACTGTTTACAACGATTGACGGATAATGGATTTAACCTAAAAGGGAAGAAAACTCCGGCAATGCAAACTGCTATACCTTGGAAGTACCGATACACAAACTAAATTGAGACGGTATCTGAAAGAAATTTTTAAAAAGTGTTTCGGAACTTTTAGCTACAATTATCTTCTTTATATAAGGTACAATTCCCATCCTAGGAACCAAGTGTTTCGCTGAATCATCTTTATTCCTCTTCCTAGTTTTAGAGTAATACAGAAGTTTCTGTGAGCACAACCATGCTGGCAAAACTGGGGTGTTACGGCAACGGAAGAAAATTAGATCGTGTGTTATCAATTCTTTTCAAGGGCCATTAATAATTTTACATTTTTTCTACTATATTGTGAAAGGTTGGTTTTCGTGTGTTACGAACACTTTTCGTTTTGGCCACGACGATTGTAGAGAATTAGCAATTTTGAACAAAATTATGGCAACGAAGAACGTATGAAGTACATACCGAGGCAAAAGCATTTTCAAACATATGCAAATCTCGAAATAATGTTCATGTAAATTGTGAATTTTATAATCACAGTTAGTAATGGTCAAAATGGATATTAAAAGATAATGACATGAAAAAGTTTGCGCTCCGTGTCAGGCAATGACCTGCCAATGCAATGACGTGAATTCCCACCTCACGTGTTCGTAAAATTCTGATATTTTCTCTTGTGTTCGGGCTTTAACCCTTCAAAGGCCTCGTGGATTACTATTGTAAACCAGTTATATTCATTCGCTGTTTACAGAGTAAATTGACAAAGTATTGGCGTGAACTCTTCAGGTCCCTTTCGTAGATGGCCCTCAGCCCTTGAATTATAGCAAAATATATCTAAAGTGATAACTGAAGCACGAGCGATAAGCGCAGGAAACCTCTTGAACTCCAATAGCCATCCACGCGACCACTCACGTTCCAGTCTCTGACCTAGGCGCACAGCATGAATATCGCTGCCATCAGTGCTGGGAAAGTTTATGCGAAGAACAACAGAGGAGAAAGTTTGACTAGGACGCGATTTCTAATGTCTGGCTTTGTCCCTCATGAAATCACGAATGGAAAGAACAATCGAAGGGTATTCGAGTAGGGACTGAGTGTGCCGCGAAGTCATCAATGGGAAAGGTGGGAAGGGTTTAACTCTGTGGACGTCAACGAAACAAGAGCACTCGGTAGTACTGCGTAGATTGTGTCCAATGGGTGTGCCTAGAGTACGTTAAGAGAATGTGTGTGAGATGTTCATCTGTTGTTGATATTGAATCAGATATAGAATATATACTCCAATATGAATCATATTGAATACAGGCTTCAAATATTTAAACAAATGCGTAAACTGCTGTATTTAATAATGGTAGTGCAAAGTATACCAAGTGCACAAAATACGTAGGGCACATCACTTTGAAACACAAACATCGTCTCGCAAATATTTTTGGATATTTATTTGAAGGCATATTACACCCAATTTTGTGTAGCATTTCATAGCATTGAATGCAGCGAAAATGTGAGTATATTTCTCGCAATTTTGCGTGAAAATTCTGGCGAGACAATACGCGCTGTTTTAGCACCACTAGTTGTGAATGTTCAAATAATAAGAAGAAACCCATAATATTATTTTTCTTGTGCTCAATTTGATCCATTGAGAATCTAAGTTGTATTTGGCGTAATGAGACAAAGGTTTAGTGTGAGAAAAGTTTCGTAATCACGAATTATGTATGATATCATTCTATATATACGCATTAAAATTCAACATAATAATTTCATATAAATTCAACATTTCACGTACTTTTTCGTGCGATCATTATTAACAATTCTCGAACCATATTAAATACTTGTTTTGAACTCTGGCTCATGCACTATAGCAATGTGTGTTAACATATGTTTTATTCCATGAGTTTCAGAGGCCCAAAAAAAGGTATGGCGTGTCCCAGAAGTGCTGGCGAGAATGATGCAGTAGATGGCGTGGACGCCGTCGGCGCCGCGTTGCATCTGGTGGCGCAAGGGCTGGTGCAGTGGATGGCGCAGTTACAGGAGGCACTGAACCTGCAGAAGCAGGAGGCGGAGCGGAGGGTACAGGAGGCCCTGCATCTACATAAACAAGAGACTGAGCGGAGGATGCAGGTGGCCCTGCGCCAGCAGAAGCAGGAGGCGGAGCGAAAGGTCCAGGAGGCTGAGCGGAGGATGCAGGAGGCCATGCGCCTGCAGAAGCAGGAGGCGCAGAACAAGGTCCAGGAGGCTGAGCTGAGGATGCAGGAGGCCCTGCGCCTGCAGGACGAGAGGGCGTCGGCGGCGTTGCGAGAGGTGGAGCGAAAATTGCAGGAGAAGGACGCTGCCATCAGTGCTCTGCAGCAGCCACTCCAAGAGATGCAGGAGAGTGTGAACGCCCTCGAAGAAAGAAGGTCGACTCCTGAGGGGTCTGCAGAGGAAAGAGATTTGGAACGTCTACAACGCCGTGTGAACGAAGTAGAGGCCTCTCTTCAAAGCGCCTTGCAGAAGTTTATGCCTCGCGTTGAGGCTCTGTTGCGCCAGCTGGAGGAACCTCAATCTACAAGTGCGTCCCTTGCCACCGCCGCCTCCACTACTGCCGACAGCGCCCGCGAAGCATCGGCGTCGGGAGGGGCTCAAACGGACGGTGGGGGGGAGGCCCTCTCCTCCTCCTCGTGCCCCGGTCCATCAGGCGCCGGCCACCAGGACGCAGCAGCAGTCGAGGAAGAACAAGAGAAGCGGCGGGTGGAGCTCCGGGTGCAGGAGGTGGAGTTGAGGAGGGAGAGGGCTCGAACCTCTCCTTCCCGCCTGGGAGAGCAGTTGTGTGAGGCGACAGAAGGAGGAAGACTAAGTGACGTACGAAGACTCATAGACTCCGGGGCTGACGTCAACTACACTTATCAATATGGTTTCACTCCTCTGCTTCTAGCAGCCTTAAATACGCACGCGGACGTGGTGTCGCTCCTTCTGCAACGAGGCGCCGATGTGAACGCTGTCAATTTAAATGGGGCTTCCGCGTTGCACTTGGCTGCGTGGAACGACCGCAGCGGTCGGTGCGTGGAGCTGCTGGTGCGCGCGGGCGCCGACGTCAACGCGAGGGATGAAGATGAAGAGACTCCTCTGCACAAGGCTGCGTGGAGCGACTACAGCGGTCGGTGCGTGGAGCTGCTGGTGCGCGCGGGCGCCGACGTCAACGCGAGGGATAAAGATGGAGAGACTCCTCTGCACAGGGCGGAGGAGGCTGACAATAAAGAAGTGGTGCGCGCGCTGCTGGCGGCCGGCGCCAGGAGGGACCTCAGGGTCTGGTGAGGATGGTGAGATAACAAGACGCCGTTTGACGTCGCAGTCTCCTGCATTGCACGAGATCTCTTTCGATTGTGATCGAAATGGATGCTTCGAGATTCTCTGTGGCAAGCAGGCGGCGGGGCAGGCGCTTCTTGCCGCTGTCGCGTTGCAGAAGACCTTAAACCTCAGTAACTCGCGCTGGTGGACTTAGTTCGCCACAGGAACTATTATTGCTTTAGGCGTCAGATAACATCAGCGCGCTCTCTGACAATTCACCTAACTTCGCAGCTGCGTACGATTTCCTGCAGTGGAGAGACGATTGTACTTCCGTTGGAAAGTGCTGGTGGCGTACTTTATACGCCGCGCGGGTACCAATATAAAATTTCAATTTCCTTTAATTATCACTGATTTTTTTCTTATTGATGTATTTCAACTGATTTCTTTTGTTTCACTATGGGAATATGCAGAGATAAATAGTTTATCGGAAAACCAGATATTTGAATCATTTCACGAGGAACCGTTAAAGATGAGTTTTGCGATGCTAGAAGTGATTTTGAGGAAAAAGTTATAGTGGCGGAGAGAGAACATGTACTGAACTTAAAATTGCTAGTGATTAATAAAGCAGAGATTTTGAGTGTAGGTATGTTTTCATTGGAAACAACACGGTGGAAACGTGAAATAAAACAGCGCTTTTCCGCAAATATCCAAAAACTGGAAGTAGTGATCAACAATAAACCCCAACGAAGTTCAGAAATTACTGCCTCATTTGTGGAAGAACAAAAACCGCATTACTCCAACTATTACTACAGTCATTACGTATTGAAATTTGCATAACACGGATATATTCTTAAAGGTATCAAAAGCAAAAAATTTTCTGAAGATTAATATGCTAAATTTATTATTAATTTAATAAAACTGTAATGTACATACATTTCAAAGAAAATAAATTAAAAATTATATTCAAATATTATTCAGACCTTTAATATTTTCAAAATATAATCTTGCCGACCAAAGTACACCGCACGGATATTTGCGTGACAAAACAGCGCGAGTAACTAAGGGTTAGTGAGGTATTTTTTGGCCAGCCGCTAGTCAGACACACGACAATTTTTTACATCTGCTGATTAACAATAGCTGCTCGTAAATGTAAACGGAGGATGTAAATAATTAAGGGTAAATAGTTTAAAGATAAAAATTGAATAGTTGCTATAGAAAAGCAATGTTTACCAATAAATTTAGTTTTTTGCATGATTTTTCATTTTCATAATATGGCAAACGTTCATTCGTCATTCGGCAGTAAAAGAGGTTAGGTTGACTTCCGCTCCAATACTTTCTATCTTTCTCTTTTAAATTTTAGTACACGTTGTTTACAATGAAAGTGAATTATCGTCGAATAGAATCTGGGTACGTGTGGTACACAATTTTAAGTTAAGATGGATTTATCTCGTATCCCAAGAGAAACAGTGATGACAATGGCATGATTCATACTGCACAACTGCTAGACTGAGAGGCAATACATTCGGTTGGGATGAATTATCCAGCAGTTTTGTATCGATTAGTCATCGGAACGCTCGAAAAAATGTTACATTAAATACCATATGATTCGTAAAACACCATTACGATTTACTGAATGAAAGAGAAAGCTCCTTTCACTGAATTATTTCTTCCATAACGTAAAATGTCAATATCCGCGAACGTAATTTTTCCGTAAAAGCCTGTACTAATTTATACGTCAAGGTCACGGGCTGCCACCGCCGCCGCTTTCGCCCTCGCCGACGTACGGCGCTTTGGCCCTAGCGCCGCATGCGTGCAGCCTCCCAGCCCCCCCCCCAGCTGATTAACCCCTTCCCCCCACCAATTGGACCGAGGGAGGGGGTGCTCCCTGGTGTATTGATACCTACAAAATCCAATATCTTTTTGTTGATAGCACTCTCACCCTAATTTTGGAACTGCGGAGAAACTCCTCCTGCGCACTGTGCATTTGTCCCATCAACCATGGTGAAGTTCGTCGAGGAATACGAGTACTTAAAATAAACCTAAATATCTCATCTTCAAGAGAGCACACAGATAATTTTACATCATAGGGTCCTAATTTTTTAATAAAGTTAGTTTAAAATCATCCAGCTTCATACGGAAAAGCTTTATGAGCACATTTTTTTAAGGTATTGGAGATAGTGTAAGTTCATATTAGTATTTTTTTTATTGAACACACTGATAATGTTTTGAGGAGTCAATGATAATAATCCTAACCTGCCTGGCCAAAATTTTTAAGAGTAATTAATACAAACAGCTGTTGCAGCTTCATTGCACTCAAATGTGTTGGCTCTCGGTCTGAGGTACAAGCCATATTATTATCATTACTGTTTATTTTTCGTGTATTATCGAAAATCGCGAGGACTAAGTGTTTTACATCTCCCATAAACAGAAAATACTTGACGATAATTATCAATAGATGGACTAAAATTAACTAATCAATTGATAAGACTAAAAATGTTTTTATCACACATAATCACAAACTACTTGACAATAATTATCAATAGATGCAACAAATGTCAACTGATAGTAAAGGAGAGAAAATTCTCGGACATGAAGATAAATAATCAATAATAGCGTTGCCAAATATGAAATGAAAAATTATACAAGAATCTACATTTAATTAGACTGGCGTCACAATCTTACAGAATGGTGACGTTCTAGAAATGTTTGTCGAGTGATGTTAGCCATTTTAAACACACATTTGTATTTTTATTTCTCTAACGATTATAATGATAATACAATTGTCCATTTACAAATACGTAAAAGGAATTATAATGTGGGTTGTCATTGAAAACAATATTGTTTATTGCAATAGCAGCTTTCGATTGTTTGGCCTAAGCAGTACTCTCGTACTCTCGACAAAAAAACTGGCCATAAATGCAAATGAATTGACATAGAAATAGGTATTAAATGATATTTGAAGTTACTGAATTCGAATAACACAATGATATTTAAAAAAATTAAAATAACTGATTAATAATTGCGGAAAGACACATTTTAAAAAATAAATAAAAATGCGTAGAATCGTATTCATATATGTGCTTCTTGAGACTACTGACTCCAAATACCATAAGTAACCATTCTGGTTGAGATTTTATGTTTGTTTTTTTCGATCGCTTAACTCGTATACCGGGATGGTCCCTAGTTTTGCACTTCCAGGCGTACAACAGCTCACACTTACCCTCTTAGATGATCCTACTCAGTATGATTGCATATTCAGTGGTTAGGCGTAGTTGTTAGTCGCAAGTACGAGTAATGGCCTCGCCATTAATATAAACATTATTATCATCATCATTAGTATTATTAGTTTATTATTGACATCGTACGAAGTAGTTATCACATTTGAATATTAAATAAGGCGGCTTCAAAATGAAGCGGAGTATGTGGAAATATGGAATTACGGAAAGTATTTCAGAGGCGCTTAAAAAAACATATTTGTAATAAAATTCCAAATTGTTCCTTTACAGTGGAAAGTCGTAATAAGTAAAAAAAAGTGTTATTGAGAAATGAGATTTAAGAGAGTTTCTGCGTTTTTAAATATTGTTTTTATGTTTAAGGAACTTGTGGTGCTGAATAGCACATACTTTCTCGCATTATTTTTAAATTAGCATTTTCAAAAATTCAGAGAATTTACCGGAATTGAGAATTCTTAAAATCTATTCTCGAAATCTATTCATATTTTTAAAAAATTGACCATAAACCTATTTAAAGACCCATTATTAAGTAAAAGTTTTATAAAAGAAAAAGTCTTAAAATGAAGAATTAATATAGTAACAATATAAAGAAATACATTCAATATTATAGTCTAAGGAAGATGCCTCTAAAAAATTACACTTTTCCAATATTCACGTAGGCTACGGAGTAAGAGACTATTTGCTTTGAGGAGAAACCTCGAACGATGTATCAATTACGTGTAAAGTGGTGGAGAGCAGAAAGCGCTGTGGCTACGCCAGAACTACATAGAGAACGAACCAAAGTCATTCGCAGTGTGCATGAGATTTTCGCACAGCGGGTGTGCAGACTGCCAAAGAGGAGAAGAGAGAAGCAGGCTTGGACGGGACCCGGCGCCTCTGAAGAGAAAAGCACAAGGAAGACGTTAAGGAACGGGTCGGGAGGCGGAGGCGGAGGACACTGCGAACGAGTCGGTCGGGCGGACGCAACGCCGGGTGCCGCGGGCGAACGCTGCCGAGGCCGGACGAGGCCGCCTCCCGCCACGCGACAGCTGAGCTGCCTCCGAGGAAGGTAACGAGGCTAAACCTATTGGAGGGGCGGTGGAGGCGGAGGACACTGCGAACGAGTCGGTCGGGCGGACGCAACGCCGGGTGCCGCGGGCGAACGCTGCCGAGGGCGGACGAGGCCGCCTCCCGCCACGCCACAGCTGAGCTGCCTCCGAGGAAGGTAACGAGGCGAAACCTATTGGAGGGGCGGTGGAGGCGGAGGACACTGCGAAGGAGTCGGTCGGGCGGACGCAACGCCGGGTGGCGCGGGCGAACGCTGCCGACGCCGGACGAGGCCGCCTCCCGCCACGCGACAGCTGAGCTGCCGCCGAGGAAGGTAACGAGGCTAAACCTATTGGAGGTGCGGTGGATGCGGAGGACACTGCGAACGAGTCGGTCGGGCGGACGCAACGCCGGGTGGCGCGGGCGAACGCTGCCGAGGGCGGACGAGGCCGCCTCCCGCCACGCCACAGCTGAGCTGCCACCGAGGGAGGTAACGAGGCGAAACCTATTGGAGGGGCGGTGGAGCGTTCTAGCGGCGTGAGGTCGCCGTTCTCAACGCCGTGGCGCTCCGAATTCAGAACAGGCGACGTAAGGATTAATTTTGAGAAACGGGGAATGTTTCTGGATAGATGCACGCTGTGTAAGAACGCTAACCTTAAATTAGAATTTGTTATTCAAATGTAGATACAGTTATTAAGAACTTAGATATATTCTTGTATAGATTATTTAATGCTAGTTCGAAGCAGTCTCTGTGAATTTATGATGTGATTTGATTGAGAGTGGTTCGGGTTATGATTAAACATGTAAAATAGTATCTGAATTCATTGATTTACATTTTTGAGAGCTCACAAGTGTAAGGTATTTTCTCGTTGTTTAATTTAATTAAAATCATTCAGAGCAGCCTGTGACGCGAATGATCAAACGTAACGGACGTACTCGCAGCTATAAAAACAAGAAGTGTTATTTCACATGAATAACGTATTTCAAAGCACATTGCAGAATTTAAGAAAATTGATGATTGAAACAATATGTACAATTTAATTTTTCATTTTCGTATTATAATGTATACTAAAAGATTGAGTTCAAGGATACATGCACACATTTTAGTGTATTTCTGTGTTTATGTTGGGATGTTCTTTTTCTCCACAAGGATCCCACTGTCCCGAGATATGTTCAAAGTTCGTATTGATCATTCGTCCGCGACTCACAATCAGACATCTAATGTACACTAGGTGGGGGAGCCGTCAGAATTATATTATATTGTGTCCCTTACCTCACAAGATGATTTTTTTGCTACTTTCTTTGGGCTCATTCTACAAACAATATTTTCCATTTTGTCAAATGAATTCCACGTCTTACATTGAGAAGACTGGAAAACGGTATGGGGAAATCTACGTGCTAACCACACGTGCCCCTTTAACCCATGACCGCGTCAGGGAAGTCGCCGGCAGGCCTGAGAAGGTTCACGGGCTGTTGCCCAGTACAACTCATTGATTACCAATTTTGCTAACTAACTAAACTAATATCGCTGACAAATTGAGAATAAATAGATCGTAAATGTTCTAATAATAATCTCTGACCTCCTAACTACTACCAACATAAGTATATCACTTGATCAGTCCTCGGCAAAGCGAAGGTGAATTACGAGAGGAGGACAGCCATCCAGACGATCTGCGGAGGCGCCGACAACCAGCGGTGATAATCCGGTATTTAACCGAAGATGAACTCTCTCCACCTGATTACGTCACGGGGTTCCCTCGCAGGGTATTCCGGCGAAAGTTTCAGCGTTGCCGCGCCCAGGCAGATTTTTATTACTTAACAATGCACGAATTATTGTAGACAAAACCCCAATGTTAGTGTTAAGATGTTTCTTCCTAGCAATTAGAACCATGAGCTCATAGCGTAAAGTTGGTAGGCAGTCTTTGTCGCTCTCTTGCGGCGTGTAACTTCCCTGGCAGTTAATGTTGTCAAGAATAAATTATTTTTTGCCCAATTAATGAAATGAATTAATAGATAATTCCATAACTTTCCTTTTCTTCCATCCACATCCATTTATTATAGGAATGAACTAGCGACCCGACTGAGCTAAAAGGTGCAATATTATAATCACGAATAGCAGGGAAACGATGTCTTAAAACTTTAAAAGCTACTTTGGGGAACCCAAAGGGACACAAATATTGTGGGAATAGGTGAGATTCTTGAGGACCCGAGTTTTGTGGGACAGATTGGGAAATAAAGGGAGGCTATGGGGCAGGAGTTAGGATTTTTTGTTTGAATTTTTAAGGTTACTTTAACAACGCCTTTATTAGCGACCACCATCTATTTAACGTAAGGGGTATCTGCGTACTGAATGAAGTAATTTTGTAATGATTAGTGGGTGAAAGGGAGAACACAAATTCAACCACACCCAAAATCAACCAAAATTCTGATTCAACATTTGGTGACAGTTTTCCTCATCCGACAAACAAAGGCTAGGGAGAGCGAAGACTCCCGAAGGCGGGAAGACTTCCACGAAACTCGACCGGCAACGACAAAAACATGTGCGAGAGTAATGCTTGTAAAATCCAGCAGTTTTGATTAATATAACAATATTATATTTAATTACTATATTATTCTATTAATTTTCATTTTGTTGCTAGCGGTATCAACAATGCTAATTTTTCAAATTCCGTAGGAATTAGCTGTCATTGTTGTTTGTTGCAAGGCATTGTTGTAACGCCGCACTGATATCAAGGCGATAATGGCGACTGTATTTTCTTCGCATTAATATAAAAAAAAATTGTTAACGTCTGAAATACGAACCGCGCATCGTTGGTACATTCATGCAGAATTCGGTAAATACACCGAATAGCAAGGCTGTTTTCGTTTAAACCTCCGCATAAAGAAAAATATCTTAGTTTAAGAATTTTTAAAACGGTAATTTTATTTTTTCTTCTTAATTGGTTCCGTCTATATTGGAACGCGTCTCCAAACTCAGGAGCGTTGAACACACTGGAGTAATCCCCTGTTAATAAGCGCCCTCCAGGGGCCGTTGTGTTGTCAAGTTACGTCAGTCATAGTCAAGTCAGGGAATCGCCGACAGATAGCGTATAGATAGCCAAGGTGCAAGGCGTCATATTCATCGCCTGAGCGGCGAGGGCCAATCAGGGCCCGACTCGAGTCCACTCGAGCGCTGTCTCAGGAGATTACTCCTCGCAACTGGTAACTTCTATGAGCAACCGATCTCTCATTTCGTGTGAGGCGCCGTAGCACTTCGTCTGCTCCAGCATCCAACAGGCGAAGAAGTCAGATCTCTACACTCGCTACGCTCTGGCAGGTGAAGTACCATTACTGCTAGGTTTGTTGAAATGAAATGTTACAGTAGATAATAATTAAATAAATTTTATCTGAGAAACATATCTGCTGTTTAGTTAAAAAATATATCACTCTATTCGTTATGGACTCAGAATCTCGAAAAAAAAGGAAAATCAATATTATATTGAATGATCAGCTCAATGGAACATTTATTTGTTTATTTATTTACGACAAAAACAGTTTAACACTGTGTTTTACGTTCTATGGGGAATAGTTAATATGAAGTTACATTTATGTCCAGAGCAAATCAAAAGGCCATCTCAGCAATCTCTCGAGGTGAGGGAAACTTGACGAAAACCTGATCGAGATGGGGGTCATTGACCCAGAAGCTGATGTACAATACTTGTTATAGGTTCTTTACAATTATATAAACCAAAAGGTATATAATATATTAAATGACTTTGTTAAAATTAATATTACTTTCCTTTAGGATGCTCGGTATGGTCTCTAATTGTATAGAAACAGTTGTGCAGCAGAAAAGTTTTTTCTTGGGACTTAACATTTTGTATCGAATTTAACCGTTTAATGGCATCTGTCAAGATGTAAAATAACGTACATGTATTATATGTGAATTTTTTGTAGTGAGCTGTTGATACTGTCGCCTGATGAATATGGTGACTACGTAGTGTGTAGTAATGTATACGTTCATATGTCACATGAAATAGTGTGTAGCGTTTACAGTAATGACAATGAAACTCGCTCAGTAAGAAAGAAATAACACAATGTCTTTAATTATGATTCTACGGGGATGCAAAATCAATATTATATCGAATAAAGAGGTTAATGTAACGTTTATCTATTTATTTTATTTATCTATTTATTTTATTTATCTATTTATTTTATTTATCTATTTATTTTATTTATCTATCTATTTATTTACGTCAGAAACAGTTAAAAACTGTGTGTGGCGTGGTATGGGGAGATGTTAACTTGAAGTTACATTTATGTCCAGAAGCAAACAAGGGGCCACCTCAGCATTTGGTCGAGGATCAGGGAAGAAATATAATGAAATATAATATGATATAATATATAATATAATATATAATGAAATGGAGAATTCTGTTTATTTTAACAAAAAAGTGATATATAATGAATTAGTTTACATTGGTATTGCATACATTTTTTTAAAAGACTTTAAATGTTTGTAACAAGTAGTGTACATCAGCTTCCGAGTCAATGACCCCCATGTCGATAAAATTTTTGTCCAGTTTCCCTGAGCCATTGAGCAAATGTTAAGATGGCCCCTTGTTTTGCTTCTGGACGTAAATGTAGCTTCACTATGCACACGTTTTGTTGAACTCTCTTTTTGCTTGTAATGGTAGGAATACAGGTAAGGGCGAGATGCTATTTTGTTGGCAATGCAGAAAAACCATACTTGCAGTTCGTGTACCGATACGTTTTCTATAACTCGGAAACGAATGTGACTATTTTTCAAATATTGCTAATCTTGCTAATTTAAAATTATTTTTTATTTATTTATGTTGAACTATCACTCGTTTTTCAACTATTTACATTAAAAATGACGGGTAGTGATTCTGGAACTCAAGACAACGTGTGCAGATGAGCTTCTTCCCCCTTCATCACATACAGTTTTTACTGTTTTTTGACTGAATAAATCTAATCCTAAACTGGACGAAAACATGAAGAGACCAGAAGCTTAAGTACAATACATGATATAGGTTCTTTGCGATTATACAATCCAAATGGGATATAATACGGTGTTAGTGTTGCGGCAACGGAGAAAATTTAAAACGTGTTTTCAATACTTTCCAAGGGTCATTAATAAATTTACATCATTTCTTTTTTCCCATATTATGAAACGATCATTTTCATTTATTACGAACCTCCTTCGATTTTGCTACAAGAATTGTAGAGAATTAACAATTTTGAACAACATTATTGCAACAAAGAACGTATGATCGTATGACCGATTTGAAAACATATGCAAATCTCGAAATAAATGTTCATGTAAATTGTGAATTTTATGTGAATTTTATTATCACAGTTAGTAATGAACAAAATGGATATTAAAAGATAACGACATAAAAAAGTTTGCGCACTGTGTCACGCAATGACCTGCCAATGCAATGACGTGAATTCCCACCTCACGTGTTCGTAAAATTATGATATTTTTCTCTTGTTTTCGGGCTTTCGCCCTTCAGTGGTCGCGTGGATTACTGATGTAAACGAGTCATTCGCTGTTTACAGAGTGAGTTGACAAAGTATTGGCATGAACTCCTTAGGTCCCTTTCGTAAATGGCACACAGATAGCGAATTATAGCAAAATATATCTCAAGTGATAACTGATGCACGAGCGATAAGCGCAGGAAACCTCTTGAACTCCAATAGCCATCCACGTGACCACTCACGTTTCAGTCTCTGACATAGGCGCATAGCATTAATATCGCTGCCATCAATGCTGGCAATGTTTATGCGAAGAACAACAGTGGACAAAGTTTGACTAGGAAACGATTTGAAAAGGGTATCGTTTTGTCCCTCATGAAATCACGAATGAAAAGAACAATCGAAGGGAATCCTGGAAGGGACTGAGATGGCCGCAAAGTCATCAAAGGGCGAGATGGGAAGTTGTTAACTCTGTGAACGTCAACGAAACAAGAGCACTCGGTAGTACTGCGTAGATTGTGTCCAATGGGTGTGCCCAGAGTACGTTAAGAAAATGTGTGTGAGATGTTCATCTGTTGTTGATGTTGAATCACATTTAGAATATACTCCAATATGAATCATATTGAATATAGTCTCCAAATTTTTAAAGAAATTCGTAAACTGTTTATTTAATAATCGTAATGCAAAGTATACCAAGTGCACAAAATATGTAAAGCATGTCACTTTGAAAAACAAACATGTGCTCGCATATATTTTGGTACATTAATTTGAAGGCATAATACACCCAATTTGGTGTATCAGAGGCATTTGCAATACAGTAAAAACTTGAGTACATTTCGCGCAATTTTGCGTGAAAATACAGGCGAGAAAGAACCTGCTTTTACAGCACAACTAGTTGTGATTTTTCAAATAATGAGGGGAACGCATAATCTTAATTTTTCTTGGGCTCAATTTCATACATTGTGAATCTAAGTAGTATTTGGCGCAATGAGAAAAACGTTTAGTGTGCAAGTTTCGTATTCACGAGTTATAAATAATTTCAATATACATTTACGCATCAATATTCAACATAATAATATCATATAAATTCAACATTTCACGCACTTTTCCGTGAGATCATTATTAACATTTCTCGATCCATATAAATTACTTGTTTTGAACTCTGGCTCATGAACTATATCAATGTGTGTTAACATATGTTTTATTCCACGAATTTCAGGCCGAAAAAAGGTATGGCGAGTCCCAGAAGTACTGGCGAGAATGGTGCAGAAGATGGTGCAGAAGATGGCGCAGACGCTGTCGGGGCCGCGTTCCAGCTGGTGGCGCAAGGGCTGGTGCAGGGGATGGCGCAGTTACAGGAGGCACTGAACCTGCAGAAGCAGGAGACGGAGCGCAGAGTGCAGGAGGCCCTGCATCTACATAAACAGGAGGCTGAGCGGAGGATGCAGGAGGCCTTGCGCCTGCAGAAGCAGGAGGCGGAGCGAAAGGTTCAGGAGGCTGAGAGGAGGATGCAGGAGGCCTTGCGCTTGCAAGAAAGGAGAACGGCGACGGTGTTGCGAGAGGTGGAAAGAAAATTGCAGGAGAAGGACGCTGCCATCCGCGCTCTGCAGCAGCCACTCCAAGAGATCCAGGAGAGTGTGAACGCCCTCGAAGAAAGAAGGTCGACTTCTGAGGGGTCTGCAGGGGAAGGAGATATGGAAGGTCTACAACGCCGTGTGAACGAAGTAGAGGCCGCTCTTCAGAGCGCCTTGCAGACGTTCACGCCTCGCGTTGAGACTCTGTTGCGCCAACTGGAGGAGCCCCAATCTGCACGTGCGTCCCTTGCCACCGCCGCCTCCACCTCCGCCGCCAGCGCCCGCAAAGCACCGGCGACGGGAGGGGCGGTAGCGGGCGGTGGGGGGGAACCCCCCTCCACCACCTCCACCCCCACTCTCTCAGGCGCCGGCCACCAGGACGCAGCAGCAGACGAGGAAGAACGTGAGAGGCGGCGGGTGGAGCTCCGGGTGCGAGAGGTGGTGTTAAAGATAAAGGAGGCCCGAACCTCTCCGTCTCCTCTGGGAGAGCAGTTGTGTGTGGCGGCAGGAAGAGGAAGAGTAAGTGACGTACGACGTCTCATAGACTCCGGGGCTGACCTCAACTACATTGATCGATATGGTTCCACTCCTCTGCGTAGAGCAGCCTGGAGTGCGCACGTGGACGTGGTGTCACTCCTTCTGCAACGAGGCGCCGATGTGAACGCTGTCGACAAGTTGGTATGTTCCGCGTTGCACTTGGCTGCGAGGAACGACAGCAGCGGTCGGTGCGTGGAGCTGCTGGTGCGCGCGGGCGCCGACGTCAACGCGAGGGATACAGGTGGAGCGACTCCTCTGCACTGGGCTGCGCAGAGAAACAATGAGAAAGCTGTGCGCGCGCTGCTCGCGGCCAGCGCCAGGAAGGACCTCAGGGCCTGGGGCGAATTTTGGAACAACAAGACGCCGCTCAACGTCGCAGCCTCCTCCATTGTACGAGACCTCCTTCGATTGTGATCGAAATGGATGCTTCGAGATTCTCTGGGGCAAGCAGGCGGCGGGGCAGAAGAACTTAACCCTCAGTAACTCGCGCTGGCGGACTTAGTTCGCCAGAGGAACTATTATTGCTTTAGGCGTCAGATAACATCAGCGCGCCTCTGACATTTCACCTAACCTTGCAGCTGCGTACGATTTACTGCAGTTGAGAGACGATTGTACTTCCGTTGGAAAGTGCTAGTAGCATACTTAATACGCCGCGCGGGTACCAATATAAAATTTCATTTTCCTTTTATTATCACTGAATCTTTTTTCTTATTGATGTAAGTCAACTAATTTCTTTTGTTTCACAATAGGAGTAATTCAGAGATAAATATTTATCGGAAAACAAGATATTTGATTCATTTCATGAGGAACCGTGCAAGATGAGTTTTGCAATGCTGGAAGTGATTTTGAGGAAAAAGTTATAGTGGCGGAGAGAGAACATATACTGAACTTAAAATTGCTAGTGATTAATAAAGCAGAGATTTAGAGTGTAGAGATGTTTTCTTTGGCAAAAACAATGCGGAAACGTGAAATAAAACAGCGCTCTTCCGCAAATATCCAAAAACTGGAAGTCGTGATCAAGAATGAACACCAATAAAGTTAAGAAATCACTGCCTCATTTGCGGAAGAACAAACACCGCACTACTCCAATTATTACTACAGTGATCATTAAGAATATGTCCGTGGAATGCAATTTTCGGTTAGTCATCAAATGGAAGTAATATGCCAAATTAATTAATTAATTAATTAATTAATTAATTAATTAATTAATTAATTAATTAATTAATTAATTAATTAATTAATTAATTAATTAATTAATTAATTAATTAATTAATTAAAATTGTAATATGTTTATACATTTCAAATAAAATGAAATAAAAATTATATCCAAACATTATTCAGACCTTACTGAGTTAATTTCTCTAACAAAATAGTGTTGGCGTGCGAATTACACTGAGCGGATATATGTGACAAACCATAGCGCGAGTAACTAAGGGTTAGTGTGGTATTTTAGGGCCTGCCGCTAGTCAGACACGACCATTTTCTACATCTGCTGATTAACAATAGCTGCTCGTAAACGTGAACGGAGGATGTAAATAATTAAATTAAAATAGTTTAAACATAAATATTGAAAATTTGCTATAGAAAAACAATGTTTACTTATAAATTTAGTCTCTTGCATGATTTTCCATTTTCATAATATGGCATACCTTTATTCATCATTCGGAAATAAAAGAGGTTAGGTTGACTTCCGCACCAATACTTTCCATCTTTCTCTTTTAAATTTTAGTACACGTTGTTTACAATGAAAGTGAATTATCGTCGAATAGAATCTGGGTGCGTGTGGTACACAATTTCAAGTTAAGATGGATTTATCTCGTATCCCAAGAGAAACAGTGATGACAATGTCATGATTCATACTGCACAATTCCTAGGCTGAGAGGCAATACTTCCGGTTGGGATGAATTATGCAGCAGTTTTGTATCGATTAGTCCTCGGAACGCTCGAAAAAATGTTACATTTAATACCGTCTGATTCGTAAAACACCATTGATTCATGAATGAAAGAAAATACTCCTTTCACTGAATTATTTCTTCAATAACTTAAATTCAATACCCGCGAAAGTTTTTCCGTAAAAGCCTGTACTAATTAATACGTCCAGGTCAGGGGCTGCCAACGCCGCCGCTTTCGCCCTCGCCGCCGTATGCGTCGCTAGCGTCGCGATCGTGCCGCTCCCCCCCCCAGCTGCATAACCCCTTCTCCCTACCAATCGGACCGAGGGGGGGTATTGTCTAGTGTATTGATACCAACAAAATCCAACATACTTTTGGTTAATAGCACTCTCACCCGAATGTTGCAACTGCGGCGAAACTCCTCCTGCGCACTGTGCATTTGTCCCATCAACCATGGTGAAGTTCGTCGAGGAATAAGAGTACTTAAAATGAACCTAAATGTCTTCAAGAGAACGAACAGATAGTTTTACATCTTAGAGTCCTAATTTTTCATTCCGAAAAACTTTATGGGCACATTTTTTTTAAGGTATCAGTAAGAAAGTGAGAGTTCAAATTAGAATTTGTATTTATAGAACACAGAGATAATGTTTTAAGAAGGCAGACGATCATACATCTAACTTATCTCACCAAGCATTTTGAAGAGTAATTGATACAAACTGCTGTGAAATTCATTGCAATCAAATGTGTAGGCTTTCGGCGTAGATACAAGCCACAATATTATCATCACTGTTTATTTTTCGTGTACTATCGAAAATCGTGAGGACTAAAAATGTTTGCATCACGCATAAACATAAAATACTTGACGATACTTATCAATAGATGGACGAAAATGAACTAATCAATAGAGAGGACTAAAAATGTTTTTGTCACACACAAACACAATATACTTGACAATAATTATCAATAGATGCAAAAAATGCGAACCGAAAGTAAACAAGAGAAACTTCCCGGACATGAAGATACAATAATCAATAGTAGCACTGCTAAATATGAAAATGTAAAATTATACAAGAATCTAAAAATAATTAGACTGGCGTCAAGATCGTACAGTATAGTGACAACCTAGAAATGTTTGTCGAGTGATGTTAGCCATTTTAAACACACAATGGTATTTTTATTACTGTAACAAATATAAAGATAATAAAATTGTCTATTTACAAATACGTTAAAGGAATAATTACGCGAGATGTCATTGAAAAGAATAGTGTTTATGCAATAGCAGCTTTCCATGGGTTGGCCCAAGCCGCACACTCGAACAAAACGACAAAAAAGCTGGCCATAAATGCAAATGGATTTACTTAGAAATAGGTATCAAATGGTTTTTGAAGTTGCTGAATTCGAATATCACAATGATATTTAAAAATTCAAAAAAACCGATTAAAAATGGCGGAAAGACACATTAAAAAAAATACTTATGATATTTTGAGTCAGCGATCTCTAGAGCCACATAAAAGTCGCCATTCTGGTCAAGATTTTATGTTTTTTTTTTTCAATCGCTTAAGTCCTATAACTAGATTGTACCTAGTTTTGCACTCCCAGGCGTACAACAGCTCGCCCTTACCCTCATAGATTATCCTACTCGGTATTATTGCATATTTAGTGGTTAGGCGTAGTTGTTAGTAGTAAGTACGAGTAATGGCCTCGCCATTAATATAAACATTATTAATCTTATTATTATTATTATTATTATTATTATAAACATTAGTATTATTAGGTTATTATTGACACCGTAAGTGAAATAATAATCACATTTCAATATTAAATAGAGCGGCTTCAAAATGAAGCGGAGTATGTGGAAATATGGAATTACGGAAAGTATTTCCGAGGGCGCTTAATAAAATCATTTTTTTAATTAAATTCCAAACTGTTCCTTTACAGTGAAAAGTCGTATTAAATAAAAAGAAATGTGTTATTGAGAAATGAGATTTAAGAGTTTCTGGGTTTTTAAATATTTTTGTTATGTTTAAGGAAATTGTGGTGCTGAATAGCACATACTTTCTCGCATTATTTTTAAATTAGCATGTTTTAAAATGCAGAGACCTTACCGGATATGAGAATTTCTTGAAATATATTCTCGAAATCTATTCATATTTTTTAAAAATTGAGCCTAAACTTACTTAAAGATCCAATTTTAAGGAAAAGGTTTTCTATCTATCTATTTAGCGGTTTTTTACAGCCTTGGCCGTTTTCCGCATCCCAATTTCCATGCCTCTTTATCCCATACATCGTTTTCTTCCATTTCTCTTTTTTCCATGGCTTCAGTTATTGCCATGTTCCATGTTCTTCTCGGCCTTCCCCTGTATCTTCTTCGATTTGGGATCCACTCCCAAACTTTTTGAGGAAGTCTATCCGATTCCAACCTTCTCATATGTCCATACCATTTTAGTTGTCTCATTTCGATTGTATCGTTCAAGGTTGTTTGCACTTTCATTTTATTTCTTATTTCATCATTTCTTATTTTATCTAACAGAGAAAGTTTACAACATCTTCGCCAGAACATCATTTCTGTTGATTGAAATTTGTCTTTCAATTTTTTTGATAGTGTCCAGACTTCTGCCCCATAGAGTGTGGTACTCTCTATGAACGAGCTATATATGCGTTTCTTTGTTTTCATTGAAATAATTGAGTTCCATAGCACTGGGTTCAACTGCCTTGTGGCTATTTTTTCTCTTATATTTTTATTTTTCACATCCTGTTCGTCTCTACCATCTGCTGTTAGTGTGACTCCCAAATACTTATATTGTGTTTTACCTTTAATTATTCCTATACTAGTCTCTAAATCATGGGGCATACCTCCCACCACCATATATTCAGTTTTCTGTAAATTTATTTCCATCCCCCATTTTTCATACTCTTCTACTAATTTTCTGAACATATAAGTTACATCGTCTTCATCTTCAGCCATTATCACCTGGTCATCTGCAAATAGTAGACTAAACAATGTTTCATCACCTATTTTCACACCCATGCTTCTGCACTTTCTTTTCCATTCTTTTAGGGCTTTATCAATGTATATCTTAAACAGGGTTGGAGATATACAGCAGCCTTGCCGTAATCCTTTATTTACTGGGAAGTTGTCTGATAGACATTTTCCCACTTTTACTTGACTTTTGTTGTCTTTATAAAGTTGTTTGACTGCATTTATGTATGTTGTTGATATTCCTTTTTCTTCCATTGCCCCCCATACTTCTTTTACTGGTACATTATCATAAGCCTTTTTGAGGTCAATGAAAATTATGTGAAGTTCTCTTCCTCGCTCAATTGTTTTTTCCATCAGTTGTTTGAGACAGAAAAGATTGTCAATACACGATCTTCCTGGTCTAAAACCACTTTGCTCTTCTGAGTCTGATGTTTGCATTTCAATTCTATTCTTTAGCACTCGTCCATACAGTCTAACCAAAGATGAAGTCACACTTATCCCTCTATAGTTATTACAATCTTTTTTACAACCTCTTTTGTAAATTGAATTTATGTAGGCTAATTTCCATATTTCAGGTATTTTACCTCCTTTTAAAATGCCATTGAATATTTCAGTAATTAATTCCAAACCTACGATAGGATAATGTTTAACCAGTTCTATGGATATACCTCCAGGCCCAGGTGCTTTATTATTTTTCATGTTTCTTAACGCTTTTTTTAACTCTTCCAAAGTTACATCTGGTATAATGGAATTTACGTGCAGTGGTTCGTAATTTATTCCCTGAAATTTAGTTCTATTTTCTGTCAAAAGATTTTCATAGTATTTTTGCCATTTTTCAATACCAATTGGGTCTACTAAATGCCATTCTTGGGTTGTATTCAATTTCATGGAATGTAACATTTTCCATGCCTCTCTGGATTTGGTGTTGCCAATGCACTTGTCTAATCTGTCACATTTTTGTTCCCAGAATAAATTTTTTGCCTTCTTCACTTCTTTCTTGACCAAATATTTCATTCTGTTGTATTCACTTCTGTCTTCTAAATCCTTTGTGGAAAGCCATCTCAAATATAACTTTTTCTTTTCTTCGACCAGGTTCTTTATATCTTCTGTCCACCACAAGTCTTTTTGTTTATATTCACATTTTCCCTCCTCTCCCAAAGCTTCTTTAGCGGCTTCATGAGTGCATTTTTCTAAAAATTGGTATTTTTCTTCAGTACTTCCTATTGGGATGTACTTTAATTTTTCTGCCATGCGCAATTTGTACAAAAATGCAATGGAATCATCTTGAAGGCTCCCAATATTGTATTTCGGCCACATCTGACTCTCTATTTTTCCAACTTTTGTACTTGGTTTTGTGTTTCCGTAACTTTTGAAGTACGGTTTATACATAAGGTAAGCTTTTCCTTTTAGTAGGTAGTGATCTGATCCACAGGAAGCACCTCTTTGAACCCTAACATCGCTCCACTTTATTGATGACTGTTGTTTAGTAATTATGTAGTCAATTATTGATTGCAATTTTCTAGTGGGTTGGGTCCACGTGAATTTATGTATTTCTTTATGTGGAAAATAGCCATTCAATATTTTAAGGTCATACAGTTCACATGTCTCTATAAGTCTTTCTCCGTTGTCATTTAATACATTTTCACCATATCGACCCACAACATTATGCGCCATTCGTTTTCCAACTCTTCCATTAAAATCACCTAGAAGCACCACTTCTTTGCGATTTCCAATAGAATCCAGCAGCATAGTCAGTTTCTCTAAAAATATATCTTTTTCTGCAACACTTGCTTCGGGAAAAGGTTTTATTAAAGAAAAAGTTATAAAATGATGAAGTAATATAGTATCAATATAAAGAAATACATTCAATATTATAGTCGTAGGAAGATGCCTCAAAAAAATTACACTTTTCCAATATTCACGTAGGCTACGGAGTCAGAGACTATTTGCTTTGAGGAGAAACCTAGAACGATGTATCAATGATGTGTAAAGTGGTGTAGAGCAGAAAGCGCTGTAGCTACACCAGAACTACTCAGAGAACGAAACAAAGTCATTCGCGGTGTGCATGAGACTTTCGCCCAGCGGGCGTGCAGGCTGCGAACGAGGAGAAGAGAGAAGCAGACGTGGACGGGACCTCTCAAGAGAGAAGCACAAGGAAGACGTTAAGGAACGGGTCGCGAGGCGGAGGACGGAGGACACTGCGAACGAGTCAGTCGGACGGACGCAACGCCGGGTGGCGCGGGCGAACGCTGCCGAGGCCGGACGAGGCCGCCTCCCGCCACGCGACAGCTGAGTGGCCGCCGAGAAAGTAACGAGGCGAAACCTATTGGAGGGGCGGTGGAGCGTTCTAGCGGCGCGAGGTCGCCGTTCTCAACGCCGTGGCGATCCGAATTCAGAACAGGCGACGTGAGGATTAAATTTGAGAAACGGGGAATGCTTCTAGATAGTTGCAAGCTTTTTACGAACGCTAGGCTTGAATTACATTTTGTTATTCAAATGTAGATACCTTAATTAAGAACAGAGATTTTCTTGTATAGAATATTTAATGCTAATTTGATACCGTTTTTGTAAATTTATGACGTGATTTGATTGAGTGTGGTTGGGGTTATGATACACATGTTAAATACTATCTGAATTCATTGATTTAAATTTTTGAGAGCTCATAAGTGTAAGATATTTTGTCGTTCTTTAATTTAATTAGAATCTAATTTAGAGCATCCTGTGATGTGAATACTCAAACGTAACGACCGTACTCGCAGCTATGAAAACAAGAAGTGTTATTTCACATGAATTACGTATTTCAAAGAACTTTGCAAAATTGAAAAATTTAATGATTCGAAGATATATACATTTTTTTTTTCATTTTTGTATTGTAATGTATATTAAAAGATTGAGTTCAAGAATACATGAACAAAATATTGTGTATTTCTGTGTTTTAAGTTTGGATGTCCTTTTTCCCCACAAGGATCCCACTGTCCCGAGATATGTCCAAATTTCGTATTGATCATTCGTCTGCGACTCACCATCAGACATCTAATGTACACTAGGTGGGGGAGCCGTCAGAATTATATTACACTGTGGACCTTATTTCACGAGATGTTTTTTTTTGCTATTTTTTTTCAACAAACACTATTTTCCATTTTGTCAAATGAATTCAAAATGAAATTGGATCTCAATATGCCGATATCAACCAGTGGCGACTTGAAGATAAAATAGAATCAGGAGAAGCCTTGGCATTACTTTTTCCTTCGGGTTTGTCTGCCTTTTCCTTTTGTTCGTCCTTTCACGCCTTTCTCTACCCGTCCTCACCATTCTCTGCCCGTCTCCGCTTTCTCTACTCGTCCTCGCCTTCCCTGCTCGGCCCCGCTTTCACTACTCGCCTCTGTCCTCTGCCCATGCCGCCTTTCTCAGCTCGTGCCCGCGTTTCTGTACTCGTTCCTGCTTTTTTCTACTTGTCCCTGCCCGTGCCCGTCTTTCTCTGCTCGTCCCCTGTTTTCACTTGTTGGTTCTATGCGCCTCGCCCTTCACCGCAAAATCATATCTCGCTCTGGTTTCTCCCACTTTTCATCCATTCCCACCCATTATTCTCACTGCGCAAATATCGAACTGAAGATGGACCTGGAGAATTGTTTTCAACTTTAGTGTTGATTATTCTGCCAATATTATATTGATCCGTGGATGGTTCGTTTGCCCAGGGCTCTTCAGGGAAATGAAAGGGAACTACGCAATCCTAAAGAATCAAATTATTATCCATATAAATACATCGATTCCCGGTTGAGCCATGACTATAATGTGCGTTTTCCTTGCAATGTCCCAGTGTTTGTTGCTGTGCGCCGATGATAAATACACGTCTCACATTGAGAAGACTGGAATACGGTATGGGGAAGTCTACGTGCTAACGACACGTACCCCCTTAACCCAAGGCCGCGAGGCAGGGACGTCGCCGGTAGGCCTGAGAACGTTCACAGGCTGTCGAACCAAGTACATACAATTCATTAATTACCAATTTTTTAAGTAAAACTATTTTCTAAACATCTTTCAGTGTTTCTGTCTTGCCCGAAGAGAGGACAAGCCTTCGGCCAGACAAGAACATTAACAGTTTCATGTAATGAGTGTCATACTCATTTATCAGCGTTGTCAAGGGAGTGGGCTCTAAACTTTCCTGCACAAGGTCCTTTCTCGGTAAGGTAAAGGTCATTTCTGTTTGCCATAGAGATGTGCTAGTCACGGTGATATGAGAATTATGGATCGGGAATAGAATTCGATGGAATGTCGGTGGTGATGCTAATCACGATTACTTTAAGTGGTAGATACACCTATTACTTTTGGCGGATTTGAACCCGGGTCGTCGAATTGGCCTTCTCCGCTTCAAGATCACCACTCCTATCAGAATTTTAATATTTGTTTTCTAATGTTGCAATTGTTTCGTAAAATTGATCTACTTTTACTCTGTACAGTCTAACAACATAATCATGAACGAAATTAGAATTATTAGAAAGCAAGAGATCAAATATACCATAGCTTTATGTACCTTATGCGAAACGGCCAATGCTCCCAATTTCCGTTTTGCTTAAGATACAATGTTATTCTACGCCGCGGGTTACGTAACGCGCGCCAACGCAACGCTCGTGTGCAGGGACGCTTAGTTATTCCTTTGCGGCTTCGATTCCGCGGTCCTCGCTTTAGCGTTCTTGGCTTCACGATCCTACACAACCAATTTCGGAATTTAGAATATTAGTTTACTTATTTCGAAATAGCTTTTAACTTTGCTTGTAAACACACTGTCTAATGTGTAACAACTAAACTAATATCAAAATATGAGAATAAACAGAACATAAATGTTCTAATAATAATCTCTGAACTTCTAACTACTACCAACAGCAGTATATCACTAGATTGTAACGAATCATTCACGTAATGAATCTATATTTCTATAATCTACAATCTCAGCCCATAAAATACTCGTACATATCTTTGTATGATGAATATACAAGAACAGGGCTGTCCAACGTGCAAGGCCTCAAGGATCAAAACTAAAACCTTTAAAAGGTCGTATTTACATTACTCGGGCGATTCTCCCTGTATTGTTGATCTCGGCCACACGCCCGCCTGCTCTCAAAGGGGTGGGTAGCATTGGTAATGACGGGCCTTACCGTGCATACGCGGCGAAACACATAGGGATGATGTCGAATTTCTGAATTTATTAGAAAAGTCTAAAATCCAAACTTAACCAAAATGTACATTAAGGGGACGTTGCCCCATCAAGGCGAATGCGCTAGGCCCGCTTTTTCTCGCTTTCAGTTTTCACTAATAACCTTTCGCGGGCCCCAACAAGTGGCCGCCAGATGGACAACCCTGTACTTGATGAATCTATATACAACGCACCGAGGATAGACGACGTTTATCACCAATTTATAAGTATCCCTCTACCCAAAATCCCGAGCGTGAAGCACTTGTGGAGAAATACTCCTTGTTCATGCATTCAAAAGGTAAAGGAGGAAGTATTCAGACTACAACATAAAGACACAATAATGTGAGTACATTATAATCACGGTTGTAGAAAAACAATAAATTTGTCTTAAAAATTTAAAAGCTACTTTTAGGGAACCCAAAGGGACAAACATAATATGGGAACAGGTGAGATACATGACGACACGTGTTTTGGGGGACACATGGGGAAAAAGGGGAGGATATGAGGCCGGAGTTAGTATTTTTTGTTTGATTATTTAAGGTATCTGTTACAACGCCGGTATTAGCGATCACCATCTATTTAACGTAAGGGGTATCTGCCCACTGGATTAAGTAATATTGTGATGATTAGTGTGTAAAATAACGAACTCAAATTCAACCACACCCGAGCGCTGCCTTAGCGATCTCGGTCAGAAATTAGTTTTCTTGAACAGCGTTCTACAAATGTGGTCTTCCGGAATTTTCAATTAGATTTCCGAAGATATAGTTATTTTAGGTCCCTCCACACTGGTTAGTAACACGCAGAAACCAGAAATTTAGGTAAAATTAAATTAAATTAAAAAAACGAATAATTTTAACGGTTACATGAAAGGGAGTGTTTGATTTTGGGTGCAAATTAATCACAACTCTTCGTAATATATATCTTGCTCACTACTATACATTACATTAAAACAATTGAAATCACACAAGAGATAAAATGATTCATCCATGAAACCCCATCGTTTAACGTATGTATAAACAGAACTCTATTTTAGATAGCGGAAATACGTCATTTGCAATTGTTTAAAATTAAATCAGATTTTATCATAAGACATCTCCTGAAGACGGATGTGAAGTATAGGATAATTTCCGTTTCGTTAGTTGTCGCTAGGCTAATTGTGACCTTGTGATTTGAATGACTTTTGATTGGTTTTAAGTGAACATTCATTACAGGGTAAATATGTGCTCGTCTTCAAAGTATATTTTGAACCTATATTTCACATTATAACTTGTGGTTCGACACTATGAAAAAAACCTAATTTTTATATGAAAACTACTTAACAACCCATACGACAATGAAAATGCAGAAACAAACAGGATTAATGTAGAACAGATTTATTTTCTCCTTCAAAAAAATTGGTTCCAATTTTCAAAAATGGTGATAAATCAAAAGTATGTAATTATAGACCTGTATCCCTCACTTCAGTAGTATGCAAAAGAATGGAGCATTTAATAGCCGGGTACATTCGTCGCGAATGGGAGAAAGTGAAGTGGATTTTCCACGGACAGCATGGGTTTAGAAGTGAACATTCGTGCGAAAGGTAAATTGTTTCTCTTTTTCAAGATCTAGCTGACGTAGTTGACGCGGATGGGAGGGTGGATGCAGTAGTAATCGACTTCGCGAAAGCATTCGACGTGGTACCGCATAATTTACTTATTAGGAAAGTATTAACCTCAGGAGTTGACGCTAGAGTTGTGAGGTGGATAAGCGAATTTCTTAGGGACAGGAAACAAAAAGTTCGAATCGGCAATCAGTTTTCGACTACGGGAAATGTTACTTCAGGGGTTCCACAGGGAAGTGTGTTAGGGCCATTACTCTTCTTAACGTGAACGATCTCCATGTGAACATACAATCAAAGGTGCGTTTATTTGCAGACTATTGTGTTATATACCGAAAAATCAAAGATAGCACTGACGAGCAAATATTACAGCAGGATTTAGAGCATTTACGTGATTGGGCTGAAAAAAAAATGACATGGGAATAAATGGATCTAAAAGCAAAACAATAACGTTCGGGCGGGGACGAAATTATGAGGAACCAGACTATCGTTTAGGTGAGGTAATCATCCCAAGAGTCTCATCATGCAAGTATTTAGGCATTCATCTAGATAGTAAATTAGGGTGGGAGGTGCATATAAATCAGACAGCAAGAAAAGCGTGGAAGTCTGTACATTTTGTAATGCGAATACTAAAGAAAAGTTCTGCAAACGCCAAAGAATTAGCATATCTTACGCTGGTTCGCCCTCTCATGGAATACGGAGTTGCGTGTTGGGATCCATACAGAAAGGCGCACCGGAAAAATCTAGATAGAATACAGAGAAAAGCGAATAAGTTTACCTATAGACGTAACGTAACAAAAAAGTCATGGGAACCTCTAGAAACGAGAAGAACAAAGGCGAGGCTTTGCGCTCTTTATAAATCGTACGTAGGTCAACCAGCTTGGAAGGAAATTCAGATTAGACTAGAAAAACCAAATTATTTCGGCCGAAGCGATCACACCCACAAAATTCGAGCAAGGAAACAAAATTCAGATCTTGGGAAGTTTTCCTTTTGTAATAGAACAATTAGAGATTGGAACAGTTTACCTGCGGCAGTTTTCAAAGCTTTTCCTCTCAGTGTCCGAAGTTTTAGAAATAAGTTAGAACAAGATAACAGTAACTGATATTAAATGAGTAAGTGTTGTGTAGTGTGGTGTAGTGCTGTGAAGTGATGGTCAGTGTAATTCAAAACAAAAAAGTGTAGTGTAGTGAAGTGTAGTGAAGTGAAGTGCGGTGAACGCGATCAATGCTCTTTTCAATGCTGCTTTTCGTCTTGTACTGTATTGTACGGTATTATTATTATTATTATTATTATTATTATTATTATATCATTGTTATTATTTTATTATTAATGTAAGTCTTGTAATTTCTGCAATTATTGTCACTTAACTGCCACCGGGTCATACCCATTTGCCGTTCTAATAAATCTAAAATTGTATATGTTTCAGGGTTTATTTACATGCAATGCAAATTGTTCAGATATTACGATGTCTCAATTTAAGTGTACAAACTGGATTATTATTTTTATGTGTGATAACAGATTCATGAAGGAGGGAGATCTGCTGTCAAGAATAGATTACATCAGTCCCGGACTCAACGATTATCACAACCAGTGCTCGTACGTGTGGTGGCCAAGGTTCTAAATGTAACGGCCTCGGCCAATCAGGTCCCGACTCGTCTCCATTCGGCCACTGACCCTGCCAATTGTGTGTCATGGCAACTATTATCTTGAATCGATATATCATTCCGTTAAAGGCATTATAAATTTTTGTCTGCTCACTCAACGGACAGCTAGAAGGAGCTATATTTACGCACTTGCATTAATGGAGTTTATGAAAATAAATTATAGAGCAAATTCATTTTTATGTCAACTTAATCTGTGTAATTAGCAGTACCCGTAAAAAATGTTTGAAAAAAATTGTGGCTTTTGAGTGTTTGTGAAAATGCGGCCATTTGAGCTAATTTTTTAGAGAAAACTGTCATTTTGATAAAATTTATGACTTCAACTAAAGCACATTTGCTCATCAACGTAATAATGTGAACAAATCGCCTTGAATATAAATATTAACGGCTTAAGAGGGATAACAAAGAAATTACACAATTTTTTTAAAAAAACACGACTAAAAAATAGAGGAAAATGGCGTTAATATCATCTGATACAGTATGTATAGCATCATCCTTACCAAACGTTTAAAGAAATAATTAGAAGCCATTAGTTAAATTAAATTAAACTAAATGCGAAGCTAGAACTATTCGTTGAAAAAAATTGAAAAAAAGAAATAAATCAGTTTTTGGGTATTGGGTATTGATACTACTTTTCAAACAATATTCCACATTATAATCTGATTTTTGCCTCCGAATAGGCCCACATGGACCAAGCGAGCACGCAAGTACATGCATAACCTTGCATAACCTGGGATTTATCTTGGCTCAGAAATAGAGTAGTGTTATCTCACGGTCGGATTCATGTAGTTTTATAATGGTATCAGCATTTGGCTACATCCGATGTTAGCTGTAAGTAACAATACTGTTACCATTGGATTGTTAGCTTCAATGCTGTTAGTATTTAAGATGAAATGATGTTGATAATGAGGGGTGAAAACGCAACACATACACAGACGCACTCAAACCCATGCCCGAAACGGGACTCGAATCCGCTATATTTAGCGATCTCGGCCCTCTGATCGGAAAAATTAATCGCTTTATTAAATAAAATTTTGTCCAAAATGATGCCATTTAAAAAAATTAAAACAAACGATTGATAATTACATATTCTTGTTATGATTACCAACATATACCAGTTTCGAATTCTTAAACGAGGGAATACAATACTTGTACATAAACGGTAATATTTACCAAAATGTGACAAACTCTTATAATACAAAATATGAAATTTCGAACTGAAGAACTTTCTAACAAACACGATTATTTATTTTTCGTTTTTGTGTAATATCACTTTTTTTTCTGATTAAAAACACCTACATTTTTAAACATTTTTCAAATTTTAGTACCCAGATATCTTAGCGGAAATCAAGCGGAATATGGGAGGGAATTAAACACTTTTCCATTGTGGAGAATTTCAATAAAGTTTCCCAAAGTTTTTGAGAAAATTGGGTTCGAACGTGTCCGAATATTTGCCATTTTTTATTGTCACATACTCAAAAACATATTAGTATATATCATGTTAGTATATAGCTCAAGGTCTACCACGACACATGCTCGTGCTTGTGGTGGGCAAGGTGCAAGGCGACATCAGCTGAGCGGCGGGGGCCAATCAGGGCCCGACTCGCGCCCAATTGACCGCTGTCTCAGGAGATTACGCGTCGCACCTGGCAACGTCTATCCGCAACCGATCTCTCATTTCGTGAGACGCCGTAGCACTTCGTCTGCAACTGCATCCAACAGGCGAAGAAGTTGTGTCTCTACACTCGCTACGTTCTGGCAGGTAAACTACCACTACTGCTAGGTTTGTTGAAAAGAAATGTTGCAGTAGATAATAATTAAATAAGTTTGTCTGAGAAACATATCTGATGGTTAGTTACAAAATATATCACTTTATTCGTTATGGACTCAGAATCTCGAAAAAAAAAAAGAAAATCAATATTATATCGAATGATCAGCATAATGGAACGTTTATTTTATTATTTATTTTATTATTTATTTTATTATTTATTTTATTATTTATTTTATTATTTATTTTATTATTTATTTTATTATTTTTTATTATTTATTTTATTATTTATTTATTTTATTATTTTATTATTTATTTATTTATTTATCTCCATTACTTCATCTCTTAAATTTTGTGACATTTAATTTTTCTCTTTTAGTGATAACTACAGTAGGGAACAATCTTTTTCTCTCCAGGAAGGTACAATCCACATCGTACTCAATTTTATATGCCGTTTACGATTGGGTCTGTCCTTGGGCTGTTAATGCAAATATATATCTAAATTGCAGCTGAAAGATGTGTAGAATCAATACCAATAATATGTATTTAAACATAAAATATTTGTTCAGTTTATCTAAGCCACTTTCATGAGGTAACAAGATTAGGCTTTTGTGGTGTTATTTTTGTATTATTTTTTTACCTTTTGTGTTCGATTTTTTTAAAATTTATTTTCTGCATAATTTACAATCTGTTCCTATCGGAACAATAAGCAAATGGTGTCAACAGATACATTTCAGACGTGAAAATTTTATGACATTGAAAAATTTCATTTACAAAATCGGTATGGCAAATCTAAAATACTCTCTCTCCTCAGTCTATACACATGCTCACTGTTATCTAGAAGGCTTGTTGAGAGGTGATTTGGGTGGTTGTACAATCTTCTCTGGTATGCTAGGCTCTTCGTGGCGATTACTTCCTCCAGTGGGATGATGTCGAGGTCTCTGTATATCGTCTTGTTTGTCACGTACCATGGTGCGTTGCATAGTTTTCTTAGTGTTTTAGCTTCGAATCTTTTTAGAATTTCTAGATTCGATTTACTGGAAGAGCCCCACAATTCAATACCATAGGTCCATGTTGGTTTGATTATAGTTTTATAAATCTGTACTTTGTTATGCAAGGACAGCTTTGATTGTCTGTTTATTAGCCATGACAATTTGAGGACTTTAAGTTGTGCTTCTTTTCTCTTAGTTTTGATGTGGGTTTTCCAAGTCAGGCGTCTATCCAAATGCAGTCCAAGATATTTGATTGTATCAGCTTCGTGGAGTTCTGTGTTGTTTAGTTTTACTTTTGGGCAGTTTTCTTTTCTTAGTGAAAATGTTATATGTTTTGATTTTGTTTCATTTACGGTGACTCGCCAACGATGACTCCAATCTTCGATTTTGTTTAGATGTTCTTGAAGATGTTGTGATGCGCAGGACGGGTCTTCATTTGCAGAAAGAATAGCTGTGTCGTCTGCAAAGGTGGCTATTGTAGTTCTTTCTGTGGTTGGTAAGTCTGAAGTTGATATAAGATATAAAAAAGGTCCAAGAATACTTCCTTGTGGCACGCCTGCAGAAATAGGTTGGAATTCCGATAGAGCGTCCTGATATTTCACTTGAAATAGGCGATCGCAAAGATATGATTTGAGAAGTAAATAGTAGGAGTGCGGGAGAAGTTTTTTTATTTTAAATAGAATTCCTTCATACCATACCTGGTCGAATGCTTGCTGTATATCTAGGAATGCTGCAGAACAATATAGCTTTTTTTCCAGGCTTTGAGAAATTGTGTTTACAATACGATGGGTCTGTTCTATTGTTGAGTGTCCCTCTCGAAAGCCGAATTGAAAGTCAGGGATCACTTCTTTAATTATAGGCTTGAGGCGCTGTAAGAGAAGTTTTTCAAATACTTTTGATAGGACTGGTAGCAGGCTAATAGGTCGGTACGATTTAACGTCCGTGGCAGTCTTTCCTGGTTTCACGATCGCAATTATTTGAGCGTATTTCCATTGACAAGGATAATGGCTATTTCGAAGTATCGCGTTGAATATGCTTGTTACGAGTTCATATCCTTTACTTGGCATTTCCTGCAACATCTTGCCAGTAATAAGGTCGAACCCTGGACTCTTTGCAGGATGCGTGTGTTTTTTGATTGTTTGTTCGACTTCTCGTGAGTTGAAATGCTCTATGGGCAGAGATAACTGTAAAGGCACGTCCAAATATTCTAGCACTTTATTTTCAATAGTACTTACATTTTCTGCTGGTTTGAAAACTGAAGCAAAGTGTTTTGCTAAGCATTCGACCTTTTCTTCTGCGCTTCTTGCCCACGTGCCATCTTCTTTTCGAATTGGTGAGATGTGCTGTTGGGGTCGCTTTAGTTTTCTAGTTGCTTTCCAAAGCGAATAATTAGTTTCAGCAGTAGGTGATAGTGCTTGAATGTAATTAGAGAAAGATTTGTTTTCGTATTCCTTAATTTGTCGTGTTAGTTGTCTGGCTGCTGTGTTATATTTTCTTTTGTCATCTGGTTGTCGTGTCGTCATGAATATTCGTCGGAGTCGACGTTTTTCTACCACTTTTTGTCTTATTTCTGCGGGATACGTTGACGATTTATTTATTGTTTCTCTTGGTGTTGCGGCCCAGGCAGCGTCTTGTAATGTATCAGTTAGGTGCTGTATTGCGTCTTCGATGTTTTCTTCAGTTGTTAGCAGTGCGTTTGCAGATAGTTTATTGTTCACGTAATCGCGGTACTTGTTCCAGTTTGTCTTGTTACTTGTTAGTTTTAGAGGATAGTTTCTTTCAGATATATTTGAACTGATGGTCATTTATACTGGGGTGTGGTCTGAAGAAAGGTCGTAGCAAGATTTTACTTCTACTGTACCAAGATGCACACCTTTTGCTAAGTAGAAGTCCAGGAGGTCAGGAAGCTTATTGACGTCAGTGGGCCAGTACGTAGGTTCACCAGTCGATATAGTAGAAACATTAAGCCTGTTTGTTACTTTAAGAAGATTTTTTCCTCGTAGTGTGTTGAGTCGTGAGCCCCAATGCTGGTTTTTTGCATTGAAGTCGCCTCCAGCTATGAATCTTGATCCTAGTGTGTTTATAAAGTCTTCAAATTTTTTTTCTGTTATTCTATGTTTGGGCGGGCAGTATACAGATGTTATCGTCAGTAAAGCTTGACCTTCTGTCACCATTACAGATGTTGCTTGTATTTCTTCAGTTTTATATTCGTTCATTTCGTAATGTTTGATTGTGTTTCGAATTATTATAGCGGTTCCTCCATGCGTTGTACCGTCCGGGTGTTTGGTATTATATATATCATATCCCGGTATCTTTAAGTAGGATTTTTCAGTGAAGTGAGTTTAGGATATTAGCATAATATCTATATATTTTTCTTTGAGAATAGTTACGAGCTCTCTTCGATGTTGGATTAAACCGTTTGCGTTCCAGAGAATAATTTTAATTCTTGGTGCCATTTAATGCATCTTGGATATTAATGACGTCAGTAGGTTGAGCAAAGCCCCAATTTGTTCAGATTGTTGTTTAAGGATGCTTTCGAACTTTTGGAATGAGTTTTCTATTATTTTGCAGAGATCTGTTTGGTTTTGATTGTAGGGTACAGCGTATGTTGAGTTTTGGGAAGATGCTGTACGAGAGAAGGGATTGGGTTGAAAGTGGCGAACTGGGAGGGGAGGGAAATCTGAGGCGTTTGGCACTTTTTGTTTCTGCTTGTCGATGGTGACTGTTTCTTTTCTGTGCTTGTTACGTTTATTAACGTAATCTTGATACACCTGGCAGCCTTTATAGTTCGCTGGATGGCTTCGCGAACATAGCGCGCATGTTGCCGGCTGCCTTGCATCTTTTTTGCATTCGTCTGTGAAGTGTTCTTCACCGCATTTCACGCACCTCGGAGTTGCTTTACAGTATTTCTTCGTGTGACCATACTCTTGACAGCGATGGAATTGCACTGGAATTTTCTTTTTGTACGGTGCTTCAAATTCTATTTCTGCATTTACAAGTGTGTCGATATTGTAGATTTCTGCATTGTTTGCACTTGGTTCTAAGTCTATAAAAAAGAGCGATAGCGGCTTTTTGCTTACTCGATGAAGTACATTGTGCATGTTACGAACGGTGTGACCCTTGGATTTGAGTTCAGCTTTTACTTCTTCTATGTTTGCTGACGGATGCAGGTATCGAAGCACTACACGAAATGCTCTATCTTTCTTTGGTTGATAAGTGTGGTATTTGGTCTCGGATTCGTCAAGTTGCTTAATTATTGCTCTGTAAGCTTCAATGGTTTTCGGTAGCACTTTTACATCCTCGCTGTACATTTTGTACGTAAAATCCTCGTCTTTTACTTGTAGTTTAAGAAATTCTATTAATTTCGATACATTGGTAACACTTTGCACGAATATTGGCGGTACGTTATGATCTATGGGGGGCTTTTTAGGAGTTTCAACTTCTGATTTGTCTTCTAATACTGCATATTGATTTTTATGCGTAAACACTGGCGCACTAACATTCGAGGGAGTTGGTATGGGCTGGTCACTGTAGGCGTGCTTTTTTCTTTTTCGAGGTTGTTGCCACTCTAGGGTACTCACGGTTTTATTTGAGGTTGTTTCAGACGACCCCGGACCTTGTAGTTGTTGAGTCCATTGCTGTGGTTGCGTTCCATGAAGTTCCCAGGGCTGGCCCTGGTGATGTGCTGTATAGAAGCCTGTTTGATCTCTCATAAGTAGTTGTTGTTGATTTATCTGCGTCAATTGTAAATCTTGATTCATTAAATATTGATGTTGCTCTAATTTTTGCTGCGCATTTTGTTGTATTTGTAAGTTAATTATATCACTGTTTTGCCCCACGGGGCCACTTGCACCTTGACCATTCATTGGTGTTGAATTAATATCACTGAATTCACTGTGATGATTTAATGCTTCCACTGCTCTAGCGATGTGCTGCCCCGTATCAGGCGAGCCACTTGAAAACATTGTCACTACACACTGTACACTGAACTCGTAGAGTTGTACTCTGCTAAACTTATCTCACTGAAGTCGCCCGTGAAGGAGAGCGCTCGGCGCACGTCCGCTCGCTACCCTTTTGTGCTCGAAGATTGCAGTTTTTATTCTCGCGTCACGGGGTCGCGCTCAGAAGGTACTACGTACGAGTAGGTCTTGGCGGATGTTTTGAAAATACGTCATGTACAACCTCGTTTAATCTACTGCGCATCAGTCAAAGAAAGGAATTATTTTAGCCATATACCTTATCGTAAGTATTCAACTGTGGGGTGGAACTTTCTGAGTCAGTCGTAGGGACTAAGGTGCATTACAGTATCCGTAGGGCGGTGGAAGTTCGTGTCTGGTTTGCATTTGCCTCAAATTCATTGAAACATTCATTACAGTTCTGCGGGTTTTATTAAGTGAAATTCGCCCTATGATCTATGGAACTGAATCGGTTCGATAAAATATAAAACGTCATTTCACATCGAATGTAATTTACGGCGATATTCATTGTCGACACGTGTACAATAAGTAAACACTGAAGTAATAAGCGTTTTCTTAAAATAAGTGAACCCTCATAACAGTTTCATACGTATTCATACGAGTAAAACTCACTTATTCGAGAGTTGCACTCAGGCAATATTTCGCTACATAATATTTGGCAACACTGCTTAATTGGTTACTAGATACTAATCTAGAAGGTCATGCCAATCTTGTTTACAAATTCTTTGAAGCGTATGAATAGCAGCTAGTTTCATTGACAGACTCTCCACCGAAAAGAAATTATAGATTTCGCTTCGTTGCTTCGATGCGTCAAGTCCTATGCGGATAATTGCTTTTGGTAGAATTTTTCTGATTTTACTTGATTAGTAAGTATAACTCTAGGTGTCTGTTACGTACTTTGCTACCTAAAGTCTGTTGGGTACCACAAAAAGTACCCAACAGGCTCACTTTTCGTGTAATCGCACGTATACTAAAACCATATATTCCGCAGATTGCCACGTGTCGTTTATGCCGAAACGATAGTTGCCTGCAGGTTTATTATAAGACGGTGGTCGCCAACAATGTATGATATTGTAGATTCCACCGAAGACATGAAATATATGCTAGACTAGGCCAATCAGTTGTGCAACTTGGGGCGTTGCTAAGGGAATTGCAGTGGTCCACGTAAACGACGTGGCGATTCGGCGGGTTTGTGTTCGTGAGCATGTTAGCTACATGTGAGTTGCGCCCTGCGTGTCGCGCGAGAAAGGTATTGATATTTCTGTAGTGCACAACGCATCTATTCGTTGCGTTCTACTGTTGAATTTTGTACAAAAAAATTCCTTCCAATTTAGCAGCAGTGAGTAAACCATCCAAACAATTTCTGTTATGTGTGTGATGATGTATCCTTGAAGATCCAAAGACGTAATATTACTCCCTTCAGAAGAAAGGCATATAGTTTGTTTGTCGGTTGTGAATTCGGAGATCAGGACAAATCATGGGCTCACCATACTTGTTGTGCGCCATATCTAACGTCAATTTGTGGTTGACAACGGGAATTAGCGACATATGCCATTTGCAATTCCCATGGTACGGAGGGCACCTAAAGGATTACCCCACAGTGGTGCTGTTATTCATGCAATAACAAAGTTGCTAGAATCACAAGCAAGACCTAGAGGACCATTCAATATCACAACTTTAAACTTCCCTTCAGCTGTCAGGGCTGTTCCTCAGAGCGATGGCCCAGAGACGGCTGACAACTGGATTTTGCATTCTGAAAACTCTGACGATGATTTAAACGTAAGTACAGAAATGGACGATATTGCAGACCCAGATTTCGGCGCAATATCTACAGAAGGTCATAGAATACATCAGTCAGAACAAAAACATCTAGTTCGCGATTTAAACTTGTCGAGAATCAGACAGAACTGTTGGCGTGTCGATTAAAGGGTTGGGACATCCTTCAGAAGGGGACTGCAATTACTGTGTATTGCCGACGAGAACAAAATCTCAGATGACTATTCTCAGAAGAAGGCCATCTAATGTACTGAACTGATGTTGAGGCATTACTGAATGCTTTGGAAGACGTTCATATTCCTAAGAAATGAAATTTGTTTATAGATTTCTCTACACTCTTTTAAAGGCGGGCTTATTCATATCAAAAATGAGAAACAAACTAGTCCTCTTGCCTATGCAGTCCATATGAAGGAGACGTATCGCAAAAATAATTTTGTGAAGAGGCACAGACCTCAACGTCATATGATTCGCGGACAAAAAATATAAGTTTGCAACCCCTTGCAATGCTGCACATGCATATATTCCTCCTTTGCACACCACACTCCAATTGATAAAACATTTTGTGAAGTTGTTGTATAAAAGTGAGCCAAGTTTCACGTTCTTTAAGAACAAATTCCCTGGGATCAGTGAGGCAAAAATGAAAGGTATATTTGTAGGATCACAAATGAAGGAGATTTTGAAGGATCATGACTTAGAGGCAAGTTTGAATAGTGTTGAAAGGCACTATGGATGTCGCTTCAAAAAGTCGTAACGAAACTCATTTGTAACAGAAAAGCTGAGAGCTATGTAGAAATAGGGTTGGAACTCCTTCACAATTATATATCTCTGGGATGTAACATGTTCAGTAATATACATTTTCTGTATTCACTTAGATCTTTCCTGAAAATCTCGCTGCTCTGAACGACAAACGTGGTGAGCAATTCCACCAAAACTTTACAACTATAGAAAAAATATTATAAGAGAAAATGGAATCAAAATACGCTTGCAGACTAATGCAAAACACTAAAAACGTATATACTCAACCGAAATACAGTAAACAATCGTTAAAAATTACATTTAGATTTAGATAATTATATGTAAGTAATGTAAAGAAAACCAATAACTTAAGAACTGTGTGTCCTTTTTAATTGCTTATTACAAAGAAACCTTTCCCGTTTAAATAAATGTTAGACAAATTTAAAATCAGAGCCCCATTTTCCATAAGAAACAGCCACCATATTCCATTTAACAGACTAAAAGTTAAATTTTGTTGACCGGTGTAATTATTGGCGTACGATATTTGTACAAGACATGAATGGAAATTTATGAACTTTTTAATATTTGTTAATACTACGTCAGATATGATTGTAATGATTCTACAAACTGAGGGCTGACGTGTTCTATCACTTACCTATCTGCACTTATCAACTGAATATATATTCTGACCACTCTAGCTAAGCACCTAACATCCTATCAGGCAGCGCGGCAGGGACGGCAGAATGAATGCTCGTAATGAGCTTTGTGATCTATGGGGGCAAGATGTTTCGGGTGTCAGAAGTTGTACTCAAGACACAGAATTTAGGTAAAATCAGTGCGTATATTCTCAAAAAAATTATTTACACCTTATAAAACACTGAAAAAAGCCACATACCATATTCAAATCAAACCAAAATGTGAAACCACTTCCAAAATACACTCTCTGCAATCAATCACTCACAATCTTTAGTAACTTTGAAATGACCTAATGAATTTAGTTCCCCGGCACCTTGCACGGTCGTTACGATGATAGGCCGGCAAACGTCTGCGAATTATTGAGTGAAATTTTCTTTACTCTCCTTTCTTTAAATAGAACATAATTTAAATTGAATTTACTCTCAATTAGTATTAAGTTTTTCCCTCAATCTTTATTAATCACTAAAATCGCGCGCTCGCTGCGTCGTCTAGACCCCAAGTCCCGTTTCAACGACATTCTCTCTTACCTTGTTTTGCGTGGCAACCGGGTTCGCCAACCTCCGCTGGGACGTCTGCGCCGTGGGCTCACGACCTTGGCCTAGCGCGGCCTCGCCGTCGCCTCGTTTCCCATCCGCCTGAGGTGTCGTTCGAAGCGCCGCCTTCTCTCGCCCTTACCAGATCCTAACCAAATATTCTGTCTTGATTCTTGAAACGCCAGAACAAGACAACCGCATCTTCTTCTTTCTTCGCCGCTTTTCTCGTGCAGAGTGTCGACGCGTATTGCAGAGTTTTAACGCGTATTTGAAAACGGCGCATTTGTTCCTGGCTTTCTTTACGACGCTCTCTCATTCGTGCAGCTCATTTTAACGGTTTTCCTAACGTCTCACAGCAGCTCAAGTGTTCACTTTCGCGGCCACTCTTCCGCCTCGTACTCGCTACTTCACGAATCTCCAGTCTACGAATGATTCGCCAAATTATAATTGTAGTTCCACTCTCCTAACTACTTTGTTGCACGAACAAATACTTTTCTACGTGTTCACGATGGCGTCTATCGCTCCTCACTTCGCTAACGAGGAACGCACAACCGACCTCGTCGACGACTCTCTCAAGAAGGAAGGAGCGGTCAGATGCCCGGCCTCTCCTGGAGGGGTAACACCGCGCCACAACCCCCTACCGACTGGCCCTCGCGCTCCCCGTAAGCTGTAAGCCCGGTGGCCAAGCAGCGAGCACAAAATACGAGGCCGCGCTGTTTCGCACCTGCGATAGCGAAGTACGTGCATTGCGGAGACGGTTCTGGGCGTCGACGTGTTGGCGTGGACGGCTGGGGTTTTTGGTGCATGTCCCAAACGCCATAATATATAAAACAAAGTCGGGTTAGTTACGCCATTTATAACCCAAGGACGGCTGGACAATTTTAAATATCTCTTATTTATAGTATTCATCTTCGCTTCGAATAGCAGAATAACTATTAATATCGGAAAAAATTCACGAAAAAGAGCACAAACTAAATAATGCAACCCGCAACTCATGGCAGGAGTTTTTACTATATATCGTTAAATAATGTCTAAACGAAGCGTTTTGGGGCATTAAAAACTAAAATGTTGAGGCCAAAGTAACGTGTCTCACAATGTAATCTACAGGATAAGATTTTATCGGACATTCTATTACATTTTTGCTGGTCTGGGGCTTCTCGATATTACCCCACCTGTTCAAAGAAACTGCAACTAGATGTGCATGAGAGGGACAGAGAGAGAGAGAGCGAGAGACAGAGAGTGAGAGGTAGAGAGAGAGGCAGATCGGTAGAGAGGTACATCAAGAGAGAGAGGGAGAGATGGAGAGAGAAAGAAAGAGACGGAGAGAGAAAGAGAGAGACAAAGAAGGGGAGAGGCGAAGAGCTGATGAGGAGGAAAGGCGAAGAGGGGGTGGGGCGAAGAGGGGGTGAGACGAAGAGAGAGACATAGAGAGGGAGAGACGAAGAGAAAGACGGAGAGACGAAGAGAGAGGGAGAGACAGAGAGAGAAAGGGAAAGACGGAGAGAGAAAGAGAGAGACGAAGAGAAGGAGAGGCGAAGAGGGGGAGAGGCGAAGAGGGGGAGAGGCGAAGAGGGGGAGAGGCGAAGAGGGGGAGAGGCGAAGAGGGGGGAGGCGAAGAGGGGGAAAGACGAGAGGGGGAGAGACAAAGAGGCGAAGAGGGGGAGAGACGAAGAGGGGGACAGACGAAGAGGGGGACAGACGAAGAGGGGGAGAGACGAAGAGGGGTACAGCAAGAGAGAAATGGAGACACTAAGAATGAGGGAGAGACGAAGAGAGGGGGAGAGACGAAGAGAGGGTAGAGACGAGGTGGGAGAGAGACGAAGAAAGAGGGAGAGACGAAGAGAAGGGGAGAGAGACGAATAAAGGGGGTGAGAGCCGAAGAGGTGGAGAAATGAAGGGGGAGAGATGAAAAGGAGGGAGAGGGGAAGAGAGGGTGAGAGACGAAGAGAGAAAGGGAGAGGGAAAGAGAAAGAGGGAGATGAAGGGCTGTACGTCAGCTGGGTTCCGCTAGTAACAAAATAAAAAACTTTTTCATGTGATGCATTGTGATCATTGTAAGGTAACCTATAAAACCGCGTTCTTGTAAGATAACCTTCAAAAACGCCCGAGTGGTCTGCAATTGATATGAATAAATTCCGTAACTGACATGATGATATTGCATAAAGTCTGCGGGCCATTAGAATTTTTAGGACTGGTGGTAATGGTTATCTTCAACTACCAAGCCTCTGTTGTGAGTGAGCAACAGGGTTTAGGGTTTACAACCGTATCCTTATCAAAACGATATCTCTTCTTACATTCTTATTGCCTTTGCATTTCCAAAGTATTTTCCATGTGTCTCAAATATTGTTACGATCTTCCATATTGATTTCAATAATTCCATAAATAAAGGTACCCTTACGGTACAAATAAGCTCACTTATAAGAATAAATGAATGATTAAGCAAACACGTAAGTGACGACAATGAAGTGAAAAAACGAATAAGTAAACACTTAAGCGTTTCTCAAAAATAAGTGCCGACTGTGAATACAGCCCTTAGACTTCAACCACTTAATTTTAAGATGTGTAAATTACGTAGATACGCCAGAATGATTGATCTATTGAACTTACATATAAAATGTTCATGGAAAGCTTCTATGGACAATCCACATTGATAGAAATTGAATTCTTGTACTAGCTCTACTTATGACTTGATGATATTGGCAATATTTTAAATTAAGTGTCTTCACACCTATTCGTATACACCTATCCGATTAAATGCTACATACGAAACATTGTTTTTCAAATATTCTATTGTTATGAATAAAAGTTTTTTTCCATAATGTAATGTACTTCTTTGGCTGCCAGCAGGATCGAAATCCAAGATGCCGAGACGCAAGCGGAGCGACCGTGAGGGCGCGACTGGAGTCGGAGGGGCAGGGGCTTCGGGCGGCGCCTTCCAGCCTATGAAGCAGGAGCTGGAGAACATACAGGAGACTTTGCGCCGGCAGAAACAGGAGGCGGAACGCAAAGTCAAGGAAGCCCTGCAGCTGCATAAACAAGAGGCGGAGCGGAAAATCCAGGAGGCTGAGCGGAGGATGCAGGAGGCCCTGCGCCTGCAGGAGGAGAGGGCGGCGACGGCGTTGCGAGAGGTGGAGCGGAAGCTGCAGGAGAAGGACGACGCCAACCGCGCTCTGCAGCAGCGACTGGAAGAGAACCAGGAGATCGTGACGGCCGTGAGGGAGAGAAGGACAGATGTCCTGAAGCTGCGGGAGGAGAGGGCGGCGACGGCGGTGCGAGTTGTGGAGCGGAATCTGCAGGAGACGGGCGACGCCATCCGCGCTCTGCAGCAGCGACTGGAAGAGACCCAGGAGAGCGTGACGGCCGAGGAGGAGAGAAGGACGGAAGTCCTAAGGCTGCAGGAGGAGAGGGCGGCGGCGGCGTTGCGAGAGGTGGAGCGGAAGCTGCAGGAGAAGGACGACGCCATCCGCGCTCTGCAGCAGCGACTGGAAGAGACCCAGGAGAGAGTGACGGTCGTGGATGAGAGAAGGACGGAAGTCCCGATGCTGCAGGAGGAGAAGGCGGCGACGGCGTTGCGAGAGGTGGAGCGGGAGCTGCAGGAGAAGGACGACGCCATCCGCACTCTGCAGCAGCGTCTGGAAGAGACCCAGGAGAGAGTGACGGCCGTGGAGGAGAGAAGGACGGAAGTCCTGATGCTGCAGGGGGAGAGGGCGGCGACGGCGTTGCGAGAGGTGGAGCGGAAGCTGCAGGAGACGGACGACGCCATCCGCGCTCTGCAGCTGCGACTGGAAGAGACCCAGGAGAGCGTGACTGCCGTGGAGGAGAGAAGGACGGAAGTCCTGAGGCTGCAGGAGGAGAGGGCGGCGACGGCGTTGCGAGAGGATGAGCGGAAGCTGCAGGAGACGGACGACGCCGTCCGCGCTCTTCAGCGGCGACTGGAAGAAACCCAGGAGAGACTGACGGCCGTGGAGGAGAGAAGGACGGCTCGGGAAGGATCTGGAGAGGAAGGGGCATTGCAGTGTCTGGAGGGCCGCGTGGGGAAGGTAGAGGCCTTTTTGCAAAGTGCGGTGCAAACGTTTGTGCCCCGCGTTGAGGCTCTGTTGCGGCAACTGGAGGAGCCCCAATCTGCACGTGCGTCCCTTGCCACCGCCGCCCCCACCTCCGCCGCCAGCGCCCGCGAAACACCGGCGTCGGGAGGGGCACCAGCGGGTGGTGGGGGGGAGCCCCCCTCCTCCACCTCCTCCCCCACTCCCTCAGGTGCCGGCCACCAGGGCGCAGCAGCAGACGAGGAAGAACGCGCGAGGAGGCGGGTGGAGCTCCGGGGGCGGGAGGCGAAGTTCAAGAAGGAGGAGGCACGAACCTCTCCTTCTCCTCTGGGAGAGCAGTTGTGTGAGGCGGCAAAGGAAGGAAGACTAAGTGACGTACGACGTCTCAGAGACTCCGGGGCTGACATCAACTACACTAATCAATATGGTTCCACTCCTCTGCGTAATGCAGCCTGCAATGCGCACGCGGAAGTGGTGTCGTTTCTTCTGCAACGACGCGCCGATGTTAACGCTGTCAACTGCAGGGGGTCTTCCGCGTTGCACTTGGCTGCGTTGAACGACCACAGCGGTCGGTGCGTGGAGCTGCTGGTGCGCGCGGGAGCCTACGTCGACGCGAGGGATATATATGGTGAGACTCCTCTGCACAAGGCTGCGTGCAGCAAACACAGCGGTGGGTGCGTGGAGCTGCTGGTGCGCGCGGGTGCCGACGTCAACATGAGGAATAAAGATGGAGAGACTGCTCTGCACAGCGCTGCGTGCAGCGACCACGGCGAGTGGTGCGTGGAGCTGCTGGTGCGCGCGGGCGCCGACGTCGACGCCAGGGATAAATATGGAATGACTCCTCTGCATTGCGCGGCGCTGAATGAGAAAGAGGAAGCGGTGCGCACGCTGCTCGCGGCCGGCGCCAGGAGGGACCTCAAGTGCTGGGGAGGATTTTATAAAGGCAGGACGCCGTTTGACATGGCGAAATCTTCTCGTATACAGAATCTGCTGCGCCAAGAATTATCCTGAAGAGATTCCTTTTTACTTTCCCGTATACGTACGTATATACGGAGTAATATACGTAGAAGAGGAAAAGTTATGTTAAGCTGCGGATTTGAAGATGTCAATGGAAATAGACGTTTTGGGAGCCCCTGATACCGAAAAAGTGTTTTTTTCACAACGGTGGTTCGTCCCACACACTAGCGCCTAAACCATGATTAGGATTTTTTCCGAATTGAAGAAACCCCTGTCCATTTGGCCTGAGTCGACGCTCTGCGATTTTGAAAATCATTCATTAGTTTTTGGGGGAATTTTTGGGAATTCGAAATTTTCTTAAAACTGGCAACAATTTTTTTCTTTACAATTCTTATACGAATAGAGTAAAATGCGCTTAAAAATATGGCATAGGTCCCATTTTCACGGTTAACTCAGAATTTTCGAAAATTTCAAAAGTTTGAATTTTTTCGGGGTTTTCCTACAACAACAAAATTAAAGGTAGAGATATTTTATTCGAATAAAATTTGTTGTTTATAATTTGTACTTCATTAATGCCATGTACATTTTTTTTCAAAATTTTACTAGATTTCGCGTCATATTGCGTGCAATTTGCGCAATTCTAAAACATTGCAAGAGTTTTTCAAAAGCGCTCCAAATTTTTTCATTACACTTTTGATGGAATTTTGCTAAATGCACTCTATAAGATGACAAAAAAAACATATTGCGATTTTTTTGTTCTTTCGAAAATTACCAAAATGTAATTTTTTTACTTGTCTCTCAAGTTGTTAATATTTACATTAGCAGCAATTTGCAAAGGAAATTGACATTTAGGACGGGGTTTTATTATTTTATAACATTCTTGACATACATAATATTTCCGTTCTATTATTAGCAAACCGAAAATTTAAGAAAATTTCAAAAAAATAAATACTTAATGCGGTGATACATGGCACCAGGAAGAATATGTTGCAATTACGATTAGCTAGTCGAGACCAAAGGAAAAAAGAAAACTAATACGGGAAAGTCTCTGCCATTCTGTAGCACCACTGTTTTATATTTTTGTATTGTGATTAGAAAGGTCTGTTTACAATAAAATATACACAAATGTAGTATTGAGTTAACAGGTATTACTTAATCTAAGCTTATTCCAAGTTCAAAGTTTATGAATCCATCCACGTTCTCTTAAATGTGTCAGAATATTTGTAAGAATATATGAAATTGATATTTAATTATACTGTGAGTGCGATCATTGATTTTCTTACAAAAGTTGAATGCAAACCGATTTTCGATTTTATCATTGTGGTTAAGAAGTTGTGCGACAGGTGAGTGTGTTGATTGATGGGTTCACGTTTTAATTTTTGATGTAATTGGTAATTTGATTTGAACCAGGTGGTGTTAGTGATGCTGCGTAGGACTTGGTTCTATTCTTTGGCTATTTGTATTTTGTTGAATTTTGCTTGTGATGAATAGGCACAGTTTATAGTTAATGTGATTGGAGTAGCACGCATGGCCACAATGGTAATTTTTTCAGAACGTTATTTAGTTTTACTTTAAGGGGAGAAATGTATCGAATAAAATATTGTAGATCACACGGCAAAAACCCTTTTCATGACTCGACAGGAATCCTCGCCGAGGCCGGTAGAGTTGGATGAGTGCAACACTAGTCTCGTTAAGAAAACGACGAATATCTTGTCTTGCGATGTAAACTAGCAAAAAACCGGGCGTTGCACGTTTTTTTCGTATACAGTCCTTGTGAAAAAGAAACGGTCTCCGTTTCTCTTTCTATGTGTCTCTTTGTCTCTCTTTGTCTCCTTGTTTCTGTTTCTATCTCTGTCTCTTTCTGACTTTGTCACTCTGTCCCTCTTTGTTAGTTTCTCTATCTCTGTGTCTGTCTTTCTGTTTCTCTCTCGGGTCGCTGTCTCTGTCTAAGTTGTCTCTATCTGACTGTATCTGTCTGTCTCTGTCTCCGTATCTCTCTCTCTTTTTCTCTGTCATTCCCTGTCTCTGTCACTCTCTTTCTCTGTCTTCCATGTGTTTCGCTGGGACTCCGTCTATTTCTGTCCGTCTCTGTGTGGTTCTGTCTGTTTTTGTCTGCTTCTGCCCGTCTCTGTCTGCCTCAGCAACCTCTCTCGTACCGTGCCTTATTAATCATTCTCTGTCTGTCTGTTTCTCTCTGTAACTCTTGGTCTCTCTGTCCCTCTCTATTTGATTCTCTCTGTCTCTTTACTCAATCTCTCTGTCTATATCTCTCTCTCTCTCTTTCTCTGTTTGTTTCTCTCTCTGCATGTCTGTCTTTATCTACCTCGTTTGCATCGGTCCACCTCTGTCTTCCTCTGTCTTTGTCAGTCTAAGTCTGTCTCTGTATCTTTCGGTCTGTTTCTGTATCTGTCCGTCTCTCTTTATCTCTTTCTGTCTGTCCCTGTCTCTGTTTGTCTCTATCTCTTTCTGTCTGACTATCTCTGTTTGTCTCGCTCTTTGTCTGTCTCTTTTCTCCCTGTCCATCTGTCTCTCTCCGTGTCATTCTCTGTCTATATCTTTCTCTCTCTTATTTACGGGGTGATTCTTTCTCTTTCTGTGTCTGCCTTCATCACTCTTTGTATCTCTTCGTCACTCTCTACAGGTATCTCCCCCTGTCTCACACTGTCTCTGTATTACTCTGTCACGCGCGCCCGTCCGGTTCTCCTGGGCCGCACCCTGCGCTACACGGCAACACTCAGCGTCACACGATAACGCGCAATTGTGTTCTGCAGCGCCATTTATTAGAGTTACAGCAAAATTAACAGCACATAAACCTCGGTGAAAAAAACACGTAGACGTAAAACTTTCATAGAGATCGGTCACACGGCGTCAGTGTTTACCGCTTTTAAATATATCAACATCCCTATACGTGCATTACTATTTATGCTCGTCTTTTATAATTCCCGTATTAAATTGTAGCGTTTCATTGCAAATAAAGAATTTTTACAATACAGCTACATTATAATATAGGTGCTAGATCAATTACAGAGAAGTTTAAAGTTGAGTATTAATCAATCATTGGTCATTTTCTTTTAAATGTATTATTGGATTGTGGACATTATAGTGTCGAGAAAACTCATCAGACGGAGACGGTAAACCGCACATTCTCTTTCCTACTCCAAAACTGAATACAAGAGAAAATTGAATTCCCCTATGAGGACTGAATCATTTATTGACCTGGCAAGAAAAACAATAGATACTGGACGTTGATACTTCTTCATTAAATTGAACTGTAGCTTGACGATAGTACTGCTCGTGTTACCCGGATTGTGTGAATGCTTAACCAATGCCAACACCTAGGAGGCTGTCTGTCGTCGCATTGGCTGAATACTCCATGCAGCTGCCACAGAACCGTTCAATGTAAAGTTAAACTTACAATAGCCAAATTTAGTCTTAGAAAAAACGCTGTAGGAAACTAGATGTAATGAGTATTAATACCCTCGTATGGGGTTTACGATACTCGTTTGTACCGTAATATCACATCACACCTGTCTATTAATACTCATCATTATACAATAGTGCTAAAAACGCATCACCTAAAGAAACTGGGCATTCTGTATTTCCTAATACAAACTGCTCTCAAAAATGTTAAACATATATTAGAAGAAATGGGTAATCATACATTTTGTGTGGATTACATGACGTATCTCGTTCTATTTCCTTCATAACTCGCTCGACGTTTGCAAATCAAGAGGTGTATTTTCTGGATTATATTGAAGTTTAACTGTGAGAAAGGTGATGCGGTTTTCCGACTTCTTCTGTTACATCGTATCATCACTTACTATTATTGGCTACACAGAACAAGATGGCGCGACGCAAGCGAAGTAGTCGGGCGGGAGCCACTCGCGTTGAAGGCAGAAGAGCGCCCGGCGTCCCCGACCAGCAGGAGGCGTTGGAGCGGACCAATTCACAGGAGGCGCTGCGACTCCCGAAAGAGAAGGCGGAAAGAGCGACACAGGAGGCTTTGCGCCTACAAGACCGGGAGGGGGAGCGCAAAGCCGAGGCCACGTCGACCTTACGGGAGGAGGCGGACAGAAATGAGGAGGAGGTCAAGGAGAAACGGGAGATCGTCTGGAAGATAAGGGACTCCGTTTGCTTGAAAGAAGAGAAGGTGAGAGAAAAGATGCAAAACGCTATGCAGAAACAATGTCACGTGTCGCAGGGGCAGCTTGCGCCGACACCTCCATCATTCGCATCCCGCCAGCGCCAGCAAAACAATTGTAAGGGAACAGGCTGTGGACGGCTCCAGTGGAAAGCCCCCACCACCAGACTCTCCTTCTGCCCCCTACTCCACCCCCCGCGTCCTCTGGCGCCGGCCACCAGAGCGCAGCACCTGACGAAGAAGAACGCGAGAGGTTGCGGTTTGAGCTTCGTTTGCACGAGGTGTGGTTGAAGATGGCCCAGGCACGCAAGTCTCCCTTCCTCCTCGGAGAGCAGTTGTGTAAGGCGGCAGGAGACGGGAGAGCAAATGAAGTGCAACGTATCGTAGATTGCGGAGCCGACCTCAACTACATTGGGGAACACGGACACACACCTCTGCTTTGTGCGACCGTTTGAGGGCTTGAATGAGGCCGTTGTGTGTGCTCCTCTGCAACGAGGCGCCGATGTCAACGCAGTCAACGGCTCCGGCAGCTCCGCGTTGCACTGGGCAGCGGCGCACGACCACAGTGGGCGGTATGTCGATCTAATGATCGATGCGGGAGGTACCGTCCACGCCCCAACTTGGACAGGAGCCACCCTGCTCCACTGGGCGGCCAGCAGTGACCAGATGGCGGCGGTGCGCGCGCTTGTCCAGGCCGGGGCCAGGAAGGACCTTGAGGTCTGGATCGGAGGTTGGAAGAGCAAGTGGCCCATTGTCCTTGCGTCGGCTGCTGACGTACGGATCTGCCTCGAAACTGACAAGTGAGGATCTTGTCCAATCGTCTCCTTCGTCGTATTCGTCGTCTTATGGGAGTTGAATACATAGTGAAGTGATTGAAAATGGTTTATGTTTTCACTATAATTGTTATGGCATAATTCTGACAATCATCTTCTGGGATATTTAAAAGAATGTATAACATTATTAAAAGGACAACTTATCTAAAGATATTTTAACATTTTTAACACATTGTTTTATTGAATTATTACTGCTTGCAAATAGTAAGTATTCAATCACATAAAGTTAGAATACTTTAAAATCAATTGTCTTTTTAATAATGTATAAAAAATAACAAAATTATCTATAAAAAATCTCAGAAGGTGACTGTGAGAATAGTAAAAACCTAAAAATTATAATGAAATGTTAGTAATCAGAGGACGAACTAGACCTAAGTTCAACAAGACTCAACAATGGTTTATGACGTCAAGTATCTACAGTGAGGTAATAAGTGAACATCTTGGGTATAATGATTACATTAACATTGTATATTTGTTTATGGTTTGAATGTTGGCCCCAGTCATATTGTTCACAGTGATTTTCAATATATTTTCTCATCTTGTCACCAAATGAAGTGAAGATGGTGGTTTATCATCCTGTGTTTATTTGTTAATTCAGGCAAATCGAGTATTACTCGCGCAACTTTTCTTGAACGATGACCTTGATCCCCCTTCCTTGTGCAAATAACAGTTGAAGGCAAAAGCTCGCAGCGGGCACTGATGACAACCTTCCAAGCATTAAAACGTCGTTGGCGCGAAACAGAAGCTAGTCAAAGCCAATTGCTTTCATAGAGCAGAACCTCTGTTCAGGTTTATTGTCAATATCGAAGGAAATGGCTGAGTCAGATCCAGGTCATTCAAGAGAGTCACCTAAAACTGCCGAAAAAGTTCAGCACAAGATGCAGTTTTGACTTTTATTTCACAGACGTTGGCATTACTTAAAATACTCTAGTGGTCGACTTTGTAACTAATATCCCCACTCCACCCAAAATCGTCAATCCATCGTTCAAGAAAAGTTGCCCGAGTAATACCTTTGGCTCTCGCACATCACATAATCAGATATAATCACATAATCAGTAATAATTAATAAATTCACAAACGAATCTGAGCTTTTTCATTTATATAGGTGTATGGCTTATCTGTGTACGGTTGGTATTGGTGGTACTTTACACAATCATAAACTATTGAATAAATATTATAACTATCCTCATGGGTATGGACTCTAACCTCACGTCCAAGTACTGGTAGTCTTAATTCTACTTGCTGTTACCAACGAAAGCAGGGCCCCCTGCAGGTTTGAATCGTTTCTCCTGTGTTAGACCCGAGGTATCGGCATGTTGGCGAACAGTGACATTGTTAATAATATATGGATTAGAAGAAAATATCTATTATTTCATGAAACACAGATTTTGTTCAAGACAATTCAGTCTCCTGCCTAGCTACTCATCCACAACTAACATACACACACCACACCCAAGCTGGCGCTGTATGTATAACTATTGACGTACCAGAAATATCAACAAGGGTAGAAGTTATTAAACTTTATATTTTTTTTGCATCAAATACCAGTATAGCGAGAAGTTTAAATTTTAATATAGTATAACGTAGACACGTTATAGGTGACACAAATTACTTTTTTTGTTCTTAATTGTTTTTATGTTTTTTTTTCAAAGCATTCAAAAAGTTACCGGAAGGAGTCATGTGTGTGAAGAACCTCTTGTCAACAGCCCAGCCTCTTCATCTCTTTCAGAACAGTCTTCTGACGAATCGTCAGCTTGGTTGGTTTGCGCGTACCGAAGATACTTCTCCACGAGAAGAGTTAACAAGTATTTTCCTACCTAGTGCCGAATGCAGCGGCTGGGATTCGTTCAAGGCTAGCGTCTCTAGAGCTGTCTACGCAACTATCTGACCGGCAGATGTTTGTTTTCGATACTAGCTGTGTAGCTAAGACGAATCAAGCCGCAGCCTGGATATTAATTTCGGTCAGGATTTTGTCCAGTCTCCCTGATCCATTGAGCTAATGCTGACATTGCCCCTTGTTTTGCTGCTGAACGTAAATGTAGCTTCACTATGCGCATGTTTTGTTGAACTGTCCTTTTGCTTGTAACGGTAAGAGTAGAGGTAAGGGCGAGTTGCTATTTTGTTAGCAATGCAGAAAAATCATACTTACAATTCATTTATCGATACAAATAAGTTTTCTATAACTCGGAAACGAAAATGATTTTTTTCCAATATTGCTAATCTTACGATTTTTAAAATGTATTTTTATTTATTTACGCTAAACTTTTACTCATCTTTCAACTATTAATAGTTAAAATGACGGGAAGGGATTCTGGAACTCAAGAAAACGTGCCGAGATTTCCCCCCCTACGTCACATACAGATATTTTACTGTTTTTTTGACTGAATAACTCTAAATCTAAATCTTTAATTATACTTGTTTCTTCGATCAGTCACACATTCATACTACCACGCAACATCATCATACATACTACCACCGACTCGTACAATCCACCACACAAGAGTCGGTTGAATAACTATGATCGTACAACTTAACTGAACCATACAATGCCATTTTAGGAAATGTTTTAAAACTTGGACCAACGTGCATTCCACGTGAACCATGCAACACGTTTTGCAAACGGTGCCAAACGGTACCCCTAGATACGACAGTAAAATATTCCCTCAAAGCGAGTGACATATGAGTAGTTAAACTATGACTCTAACATAAAAATAAGAATTGTGAAAGGTTTCTTAACTCCCTCTCCGGGCTACAGCGAAAACTTTGTCTCTTAAATTTATTTTCTCAAAAATTTTATATTAAGTGTTCTAATTGAAAAAAATTGAACAATAAGTAAATAAGTTATACTATCAAAAACTTTTTTTGGTTTTTTCTCGATGACAAATAAAAAAAATTGAAAACAATTAACAAAAAATAATTTTCACTGATTTTGAATACGGGAAAAGCCACGAAAAAAATTTCAAAACTTTCTCTCAATACACTTGTTGAGTGCTTTCCCCCCTAGTTTTTTTGCTAATTTATAGTTAAAAATAAAAAAACTATTTTTATCTTTTCCCATCTTTTTAACCACTCATGGTTTTAAACGCTCTAGCCGGAGAAGATGGTAAAAAGTGTCGCCACTTGATATCCAAAAAAATATTTCTTAAGGTTTGTGACCACGAAAATCTTTTTTCCATCGAAGTTTTAAATTAGTAATAATGAAAAAAGAGTTTTTATATTTATTTTTGACTGAATTGGCCGTATTAATTTCCATGGGAAATAATAATTATGCATGTGAAATTTACTCAATTTTCCAAAAATGATTTTTAAAATTTTATTTTCTTCGAAATTGAAACTTTTAAATGGATTTTAACATTATTGATTCTTGAAAGAATTTTTTATTCCGTCAGGATCACGAGAAAATTCACAAATGTTGCCCTAAAAATCAGATATCTTCTGGAATTATTTCAGATTTTTTTGATTGGTGCACCATTTTGAAAAAAGGAAATTCATATTCCTTTTATTATCCATTCCATTATCCTATTATTCGCAAACGTTAATATCAATAAATTAATAGTCAATAATATTTTGACCATTGGATATAACCGCACCTGATGGCTAACCTTTTTTTAGTTATTTTTAATTATTTGAGAGGTTTAAAAATATTAATTATAGAGAATTGACTCTCAATTAAGTGAACATTTCTGGAGAATTTTAGATCTAGTTGTGTATATTTATAATATTGTAAGGAATTATTCAAACCAGGTTTTTGAAATCCCATAAGCCATACACTTTGAAATATGTCGAGCGATTATTGTACTATTGATTCAAGTACATTACATTTCTCCATAGGTTCCTCAATCAAGATTTTAAGCATCAGAAATAAAAAAAAACAAAAGTTCTCTTTGTACTTCACTATTCAGTTTTTCTGGTTTTCACACAACTCTACGATTCTTGACATTTTAAAAAAAATTGCCGAATCAATTGTTCTCACCTAATTGTGCTGAATACATAAAACTCTTCCATTAATGCTAGAACATAGTGATTTCGTGTTACTCCATGCCTTTTTATTTAAATTATTTATATTCTTCACCTCTTCTACAAAGTCTTTTGCAAGCAAGAATATGATTATTTAGTAATTCGTACCTTTTGCATACATTTTACTTCGAAAGAATAAAGAATGGAAACAGTGGAAATATTATCTTGTTAGTTGCACTAGTTCCCACTGCTTCAATCGATATCTTTCCACGCAAGTGCGGCCACGTGACAGGGAGTGTTTAGTCGGGGAATCGATTGTTTCTGACCTCGGAGTCGAGTGACGCATTTTCGTCCGGCGAGTCGCAGTCTTTTCGTCCGCAGACGGCTTTGCCTTCGCGCACAAACTGGACGCGAAACCCGCGCTTCGCTTGTCAGAGTTCTGGACGTGAGAGCATTGCGTGAATTTGCTGTTATAGTGAGCGCAGCATAAATTTGGTTTAAAATTTCGGTGTTAAACGAAAAACCGACAGGTTTTCAGGTAAGTAGTTGCAAGACAACTTCTTAACTTCAGTTAACGAAAATGGAATAATTCATTCATATTTATTTATTTATTTATTTATTTATTCATTCATTTATTTATCCATTCATTTATTTATTCATTCATTTATTTATCTATTCATTTATTTATTCATTCATTCATTCATTTAATAATTCATTCATTTATTCATTCATTCATTAATTCATTCGTTTATTTATTCATTCGTTCATTTATTCATTCGTTTATTTATTCAATCGTTTATTCATTCATTCATTCATTCATCAATTCATTCATTCATTCACTTATTCATTCATGGTTTATTTATTCATTCATGATTTATGTACAGTCTTTTGCTTTACCCAGATAAGTATAGGCGAATCTCCATTACTTCATCTCTTAAATTTTGTGACATTTAATTTTTCTCTTTTTGTGATAACTACAGTAGGGAACAATTTTCTTCCCTCCACGAAGGTACAATCCACAACGTACTCAATTTTATATGCAGTTTACGATTGGGTCTGTCCTTGGGCTGTTAATGCAAATATATATCTAAATTGCAGATGAAAGATGTGTAGAATCAATACCAATAAAATGTATTTAAACATAAAATATTTGTTCAGTTATTCTAAGCCACTACATGAGATAACAAGATTAGGCTTTTGTGGCTTTATTTTTGTATTATTTTTTTTTTACCTTTTGTGTTCGAAGATTGCAGTTTTTATTCTCGCGTCACGGGGTCACGCTCAGAAGGTACTACGTAGGAGTAGGTCTTGGTGGATGTTTTGAAAATAAGTCATGTACCACCTCGTTTAATCTACTGCGCATCAGTGAAAGGAAGGGATTATTTTAGCCATATACCTTATCGTAACTATTCAACTGTGGGGCGGAACTTTCTGAGTCAGTCGTAGGGACTAAGGTGTATTACAGTATCCGTAGGGCGGTGGAAGTTCGTGTCTGGTTTGCATTTGCCTCAAATTCATTGAAACATTCATTACAGTTCTGCGGGTTTTATTAAGTGAAATTCGCTCTATGATCTATGGAACTGAATCTGTTCGATAAAATATAAAACTTCATTTCACATCGAATGTAATTTACGGCGATATTCTTTGTCGACACGTGTACAATAAGTAAACACTGAAGTAATAAGCGTTTTCTTAAAATAAGTGAACCCTCATAACAGTTTCATACGTAATTATACGAGTAAAACCCACTTATTCGAGAGTTGCACTCAGACAATATTTCGCTACATAATATTTGGCAACACTGCTTAATTGGTTACTAGATACAAATCTAGAAGGTCATGCCAATCTTGTTTACAAATTCTTTGAAGCGTATGAATAGCAGCTAGTTTCATTGACAGACTCTCCACCGAAAAGAAATTATAAATTTCGCTTCGTTGCTTCGATGCGTCAAATCCTATGCGGATAATTGCTTTTGGTAGAATTTTTCTGATTTTACTTGATTAGTAAGTATAACTCTAGGTGTCTGTTACGTACTTTGCTACCTAAAGTCTGTTGGGTACCACAAAAAGTACCCAACAGGCTCACTTTTCGTGTAATCGCACGTATACTAAAACCATATATTCCGCAGATATCCACGTGTCGTTTATGCCGAAACGATAATTGCTTGCAGGTTTATTATAAGACGGTGGTCGCCAACAATGTATGATATTGTAGATTCCACCGAAGACATGAAATAGATGCCAGACTGGTCCAATCAGTTGAGCAACTTGGGGCGTTGCTAAGGGAATTGCAGTGGTCCACGTGAACGACGTGGCGACTCGGCGGGTTTGTGTTCGGGAGCATGTTAGCTACATGTTAGTTGCGCCCTACGTGTCGCGCGAGAAAGGTATTGATATTTCTGTAGGGCACAACGCATCTATTCGTTGCGTTCTACTGTTGAATTTTGTACAAAAAATTCCTTCCAATTTAGCAGCAGTGAGTAAACCATCCAAACAATTTCTGTTACGTTTGTGATGAAGTATCCTTGAAGATCCAAAGACGTAATATTACTCCCTTCAGAAGGAAGGCATATAGTTTGTATGTCGGTTGTGAATTCGGAGATCAGGACAAATCATGGGCTCACCATACTTGTTGTGCGTCATATCTAACATCACTTAGTGGTTGGCAACGGAAATTCGCGACATGTGCCATTTGCAACTCCCATGGTACGGAGGGCACCTAAAGGATTACCCCATAGTTGTGCTGTTATACATGCAATAACAAAGTTGCTAGAATCACAAGCAAGACCTAGAGGACCATTCAATATCACAACATTCAACTTCCCCTCAGCTGTCAGGCCTGTTCCTCACAGCGATGGCCCAGAGACGGCTGACAACTGGAGTTTGCATTCCGAAAACTCTGGCGATGATTTAAACGTAAGTACAGAAATGGACGATATTGCAGACCCAGATTTCGGTGGAATATCTACAGCAGGTCATAGAATACATCAGTCAGAACAAAGACATCTAGTTCGCGATTTAAACTTGTCGAGAATCAGACAGAACTGTTGGCGTGTCGATTATAGGGTTGAGACATCCTTCAGAAGGGGACTGCAATTACCGTGTATTGCCAGATTGCCAATTTATCAGACAGAACAAAAATATCTAGTTCGCAATTTAAACTTGTCGAAGAATCAGACAGAATTGGTGGCGTGTCGATTAAAGTGTTGGGACATCCTTCAGAATGGGACTGCAATTACTGTGTATTGCCGACGAGAACAAAATCTCTGATGACTGTTCTCAGAAGAAGGCCATTTAATGTACTGAACTGATGTTGATGCATTACTCAATGCTTTGGAAGACGATCACGATCCTAAGAAATGAAAGTTGTTTATAGATTTCTCTAGACTCAGTTTAAAAGTCGGGCTTATTCATATAAAAAATGAGAAACAAATTATTCCTCTTGCCTATGCAGTCCATATGAAGGAGACGTATGGTACCATGACACTTGTTATCGAAGATATAATACCATCAGTATTCATGGAATGTATACGGAGATTTGAAAGTTATCGCCCTTTTGTTAGGTCTTCAACAAGGATATTCTACATTTTGCTGTTTTCTATGCGAGTGGGATAGCGTAGATCGCAAAAATAATTTTGTGAAGAGGCACAGGCCTCAATGTCATATTATTCGCGGACAAAAAATATAAGTTTGCAACCCCTTGCAATGCTGCACATGCATATATTCCTCCTTTGCACACCAAACTCCGATTGATAAAACATTTTGTGAAGTTGATGTATAAAAGTGAGCCAAGTTTCACGTTCTTTAAGAACAAATTCCCGGGGATAAGTGAGGCGAAAATGAAAGGTATATTTGTAGGATCACAAATGAAGGACATTTTGAAGGATCATGACTTAGAGGCCAGTTTGAATAGTGTTGAAAGGCACCATGGATGTCGCTTCAAAAGGTCGTAACGAAAGTCATTTGTAACAGAAAAGCTGAGACCTATGTAGAAATAGGGTTGGAACTCGTTCACAATTATATATCTCTGGGATGTAACATGTTTAGTAATATACATTTTCTGTATTCACTTAGATCTTTTCCTGAAAATCTCGCTGCTCTGAACGACAAACGTGGTGAGCAATTCCACCAAAACTTTACAACTCTGGAAAAAAAATTGTAAGAGAAAATGGAATCAAAGTACGCCTGCAGACTAATGCAAAACACTAACAACGTTTGTACTCAACCGAAATACAGTAAACAATCGTTAAAAATTACATTTGGATTTAGATAATTATATGTAAGTAAAGTAAAGAAAACCAATAACTTGAGAACTGTGTGTCCTTTTTAATTGCTTATTACAAAGAAACCTTTCACGTTTAAATAAATGTTCCACAAATTTGAAATCAGAGCCCTATTTTCCATAAGAAACAGCCATTATATTCCATTTAACAGACTAAAAAGTTAAATTTTGTCGACCGGTGTAATCATTGGCGTACGATATTTGTACAAGACATGAATGGAAATTTATGAACTTTTTAATATTTGTTGATACTAAGTCAGATATTTTTGTAATGATTCTACAAACTGAGGGCTGACGTGTTCTATCACTTATCTATCTGCACTTATCAACTGAATATATATTCTGACCACTCTAGCTAAGCACCTAACATCCAATGAGGCAGCTCGGCAGGGACGGCAGAATGAATGCTCGTAATGAGCTTTGTGATCTCTGGGGGCAAGATCTTTCGGGTGTCAGAAGTTGTACTCAAGACACAGAATTTAGGTAAAGTCACTGCGTATATTCTTAAAAAAGTTATTTACACCTTACAAAACACTGAAAAAAGTCACATAACATGTTCAAATCTAACCAAAATGTGATACCACTTCCAAAATACATTCTCTGCAATCAATCACTCACAATCCTTAGTACCTTTGAAATGACCTAATGAATTTAGTTCCCCGGCACCTTGCACGGTCGTTACGATGATAGGCCGGCAAACGTTTGCGAATTATTGAGTGAAATTTCCTTTACTCTCCTTTCTTTAAATAGAACATAATTTAAATTGAATTTACTCTCAATTAGTATTAAGTTTTTCCCTCAATCTTTATTAATCACTAAAATCGCGCGCTCGCTGCGTCGTCTAGACCCCAAGTCCCGTTTCAACGACATTCTCTCTTACCTTGTTTTGCGTGGCAACCGGGTTCGCCAACCTCCGCTGGGACGTCTGCGCCGTGGGCTCACGACCTTGGCCTAGCGCGGCCTCGCCGTCGCCTCGTTTCCCATCCGCCTGAGGTGTCGTTCGAAGCGCCGCCTTCTCTCGCCCTTTACCAGATTCTCGCCAAATATTCTGTCTTGATTCTTGAAACGCCACAACAAGATAACCGCATCTTCTTCTTTCTTCACCGCTTTTCTCGTGCAGAGTGCCGACGCGTATTGTAGAGTTTTCACGCGTATTTGAAAACGGCGCATTTGTTCCTGGCGTCCTTTACGACGCTCTCTCACTCGTGCAGCTCATTTTACGGTTTTCCTAACGTCTCACAGTAGCTCAAGTGTTCACTTTCGCGGCCACTCTTCCGCCTCGTACTCGCTACTTCACGAATCTCCAGTCTACGAATGATTCGCCCCATTATAATTGTAGTTCCACTCTCCTAACTACTTTGTTGCACGAACAAATACTTTTCTACGTGTTCACGATGGCGTCTATCGCTCCTCAATTTGCTAACGGGGAACGCACAACCGACCTCGTCGACGACTCTCTCAAGAAGGAAGGAGCGGTCAGATGTCCGGCCTCTCCTGGAGGGGTAACACCGCGTCACAACCCCCTACCGACTGGCCCTCGCGCTCGCCGGAAACTGTAAGCCCGGTGGCCAAGCAGCGAGCACAAAATACGAGGCCGCGCTGTTGCGCACCTGCGATAGCGGTGTACGTGCATTGCGGAGACGGTTCTGGGCGTCGACGTGTTGGCGTGCCTGCAACTAAATGTGCATGAGAGGGACACAGAGAGAGAGAGCGAGAGACAGAGAGTGAGAGGTAGAGAGAGAGAGGCATATCGGCAGAGATACATCAAGAGAGAGAGGGAGAGATGGAGAGAGAAAGAGAGAGACAAAGAAGGGGAGAGGCGAAGAGGTGAAGAGGAGGAAAGGCGAAGACGGGGTGAGGCGAAGAGGGGGTGAGGCGAAGAGGGGGTGAGGCGAAGAGGGGGTGAGGCGAAGAGGGGGTGAGGCAAAGAGAGAGACAGAGAGGGAGAGACGAAGAGAAAGACGGAGAGACGAAGAGAGAGTGAGAGACTGAGAGAGAGGGACAGACACGGAGAGAGAAAGGGAGAGACGGAGAGAGAAAGGGAGAGACGGATAGAGAAAGAGAGAGGCGAAGAGGGGGAGAGGCGAAGTGGGGGAGAGGCGAAGCGGGGGAGAGGCGAAGAGGGGGTGAGGCAAAGAGGGGGTAGACGAAGAGAGAGACATAGAGAGGAAGAGACGAAGAGAAAGACGGAGAGACGAAGAGAGAGTGAGACAGAGAGAGGGAGAGACACGGAGAGAGAAAGGGAGACACGGAGAGAGAAAGGGAGAGACGGAGAGAGAAAGGGAGAGACGGATAGAGAAAGAGAGAGACGAAGAGAAGGAGAGGCGAAGAGGGGGAGAGGCGAAGAGGGGGAGAGGCGAAGAGGGGGTGAGACGAAGAGGGGGTGAGACGAAGAGAAAGACGGAGAGACGAAGAGAGAGTGAGAGACTGAGAGAGAGGGAGAGACACGGAGAGAGAAAGGGAGAGACGGAGAGAGAAAGGGAGAGACAGAGAGAAAGAGAGCGACGAAGAGGCGGAGAGGCGAAGAGGAGGAGAGACGAAGAGGAGTACAGCAAGAGAGAAATGGAGACACTAAGAATGAGGGAGAGACGAAGAGAGGGGGAGAGGCGAAGAGAGGGGCAGAGACGAGGTGGGGGAGAGACGAAGAAAGAGGGAGAGACGAAGAGAAGGGGAGAGAGACGAATAAAGGGGGAGAGAGACGAAGAGGTGGAGAAATGAAGGGGGAGAAATGAAGAGGAGGGAGAGGGGAACAGAGGGTGAGAGACGAGAGAAAGGGAGAGGGAAAGAGAAAGAGGGAGATGAAGGGCTGAACGTCAGCTGAGTTCCGCTAGTAACAAAATAAAAAACTTTTACATATGATGCATTGCGATCATTGTAAGGTAACCTATAAATCCGCGTTCTTGTAAGATAACCTTCAAAAACGCCCGAGTGGTCTGCAATTGATATGAATAAATTCCGTAACTGACATGATGTTATTGCATAAAGTCTGCGGGCCATTAGAATTTTTAGGACTGGTGGTAATGGTTATCTTCAACTACCAAGCCTCTGTTGTGAGTGAGCAACAGAGTTTTGGGTTTACAACCGTATCCTTATCAAAATGATATCTCTTCTTACATTCTTATTGCCTTTGCATTTCCAAAGTATTTTCCATGTGTCTCAAATATTGTTACGATCTTCCATATTGATTTCAATAATTCCATAAATAAAGGTTCCCTTACGGGCACAAATAAGATCACTTATAAGAATAAATGAATGATTAAGCAAACTCGTAAGTGACGACAATGAACTGAAAATACGAATAAGTAAACACTTAAGTGTTTCTCAAAAATAAGTGCCGACTGTGAATACAGCCCTTAGACTTTAACCACTTAATTTTAAGATGTGTAAATTACGTAGATACGCCAGAATGATTGATATATTGAGCATACATATAAAATGTTCATGGAAAGCTTCTAGGGACAATCCACATTGATAGAAATTGATTTTTTGTACTAGCTCTACTTATGACTTGATGATATTGGCAATATTTTAAATTAAGTGTCTTCACACCTATTCGTGTACACCTATCCGACTAAATGCTACATACGAAACATTGTTTTTCAGATATTCTATTCTTATTAATAAAAGTTTTATTCCTTATTGTAATGTACTTCTTTGGCTTCCAGCAGGATCGAAATCCAAGATGCCGAGACGCAAGCGGAGCGACCGTGAGGGCGCGACTGGAGTCGGAGGGGCAGGGGCTTCGGGCGGCGCCTTCCAGCCTATGAAGCAGGAGCTGGAGAACATACAGGAGACTTTGCGCCGCCAGAAACAGGAGGCGGAGCGCAAAGTCCAGGAGGCCCTGCAGCTGCATAAACAAGAGGCGGAGTGGAAGATCCAGGAGGCTGAGCGGAGGATGCAGGAGGCCCTGCGCCTGCAGGAAGAGAGGGCGGCGACGGCGTTGCGAGAGGTGGAGCGGAAGTTACAGGAGAAGGACGACACCGTCCGCTCTCTCCAGCAGCGACTACAAGAGACCCACGTGAGGATGACCGCCCAGGAAGAAAGAACGACGGCTCCTGAGGGCTCTGGAGGGGAAGGTCTGCAACGTCTAGAAGGCCGTGTGAACGAAGTAGAGGCCTCTCTTCAAAGCGCGTTGCAGACTTTTATGCCGCGAGTTGAAGCTCTCTTGCGGCAACTAGAGCAGCCTCAATCGACACGTGCTACCGTTGCCACCGCCAGCGCCCGCGAAGAACCGGCGTCGGGAGGGGCTGCAGCGGGCGGTGGGGAGGAGCCCCCCTCCTCCTCCTCCATCCCCACTCCCTCAGGCGCCGGCCACCAGGACGCAGCGGCCGACGAGGAAGAACGCGCGAGGCGGCGGGTGGAGCTCCAGGTGCGAGAGGTGCAGTTAAAGATTGAAGAGGCCCGACGAACCTCTCCCACTCGTCTGGGAGAGCAGTTGTGTGACGCGGCAGCAGAAGGAAGCCTAAGTGATGTACGACGTCTCATAGACTCCGGGGCTGACGTCAACTACACTGACCAAAGTGGTTTAACCCCTCTACTTCGTGCAGCTCTGCATGCACATGCGGACATGGTGTCGCTCTTCCTGCAACGAGGCGCCAGTGTAAACGCCGTGGACATCTATGGACATTCCGCGTTGCACATGGCTGCGTTAACCCGGGGGTGCGTGGAGCAGCTGGTGCGCGCGGGCGCCGACGTCAACGCGAGGAATATAGATGGAGAGACTCCTCTGCACTGGGCGGAGCAGACTGACAACGAGGCAGTGGTGCGCGCGCTGCTCGCGGCCGGCGCCAGGAGGGACCTAAAGCCTTGGGGAGGAGATTGGAGAGACGAGACGCCGCTTGAAACTACTACGTCTCCTCCCCGCGAAGCAGCGACGACGAGAGGGGCAGCAGCGGCCGACGAGGAAGAACGCGCGAGGTGGGGGGTGGAGCTCCGGGTGCGGGAGGTGGTGTTAAAGATGAAGGAGGCCCGAACCTCTCCCTCTCCTCTGGGAGAGCAGTTGTGTAAGGCGGCAGATGAAGGAAGACTTAGTGACGTACGACGACTCATAGACTCCTGGGCTGACGTCAACTACACTAATCAATATGGTTCCACTCCTCTGCGTATAGCAGCCCGGAAAGGGAAGGTGGACGTGGTGTCGCTCCTTCTGCAACGAGGCGCCGACGAAACCGCTGTCGACTTTAATGGGTCTTCCGCGATGCACTTGGCCACGTGTTGGGACCGCAGTGGTCGGTGCGTGGAGCTGCTGGTGCGCGCAGGCGCCGACGTCAACGCGAGAGATATATACGGACACACTCCTCTGCACATGGCGGCGCAGAGAAACAATGTGGAAGCGGTGCGCGCGCTGCTCGCGGCCGGCGCCAGGAGGGACCTCAGGACCTGGGGCGGATTTTGGAAGAACAAGACGCCGTTTGACTTCGCAGCCTCCTCCACTGCACGAGACCTCCTTCGATTGTGATCGAAATGGATGCTTCGAGATTCTCTGGAGCAAGCAGGAGGCGGGGCAGGCGCTTCTTGCCGCCGTCGCGTTGCAGAAGACCTTAACCCTCAGTAACTCGCACTGGCGGACTTAGTTCGCCACAGGAACAATTATTGCTTTAGGCGTCAGATAACATCAGTGCGACTTCTGACATTTTACATAACCTCAGAGGTGCGTACGATTTACTGCAGTGGAGACACGATTGTACTTCCGTTGGAAAGTGCTGGTGGCGTACTTTATACGCCGCACTGATACCAATATAGCATTTCATTTTCCTTTAATTATCACAACATTTTTTTATTTTTAATGCAATTCAACTTATTTATGATGTTTTACAATACGAATATTGCAGAGATAAATAGTTTATCGGAAAACCAGATATTTGAATCATTTCATGAGGAACGGTTAGAAGATGAGTTTTGCGATGCTGCAAGTGATTCTGAGCAAAAACTTTTAGTGGCAGAGAGAGAACATGACACTTGTACTTACCTTGATAATGCTAGTGATTAATAAATCAAAGATTAAGAGTTTAAGGATGTTTTCATTGGCAACACCAAAGTTGAAAGTGAAATAAAACAGCGCTTTTCCGCAAATTTACAAAAACTGAAAATGGTGATCAAGAATGAACACCAACAAAGTTAAGAAATCTCTGCCACATTTGCGGAAGAACAAAAAACGCACTACTCTAATTATTACTACGGTGATTACTAACAGAAATTTGCATGCCACGGATATATTCTTGAAGTCATCAAACGTAAAAAATCTTCTTAAGCCTCATATGCTTAATTTATTATTAAAATATTAAAACTGTAAGATGCATACATTTCAAATAAAATAAATTGAAAATTATATTCAAATATTATTCAGACCTTACAAGGTCATTTTCTCATAAAAATAGTGTTGGCGTGCGAAGTACACCGCGCGGATATTTGTGTGACAAACCGTAGCGCGAGTAACTAATGGTTAGTGTGGTATTTTTGGGCCTGCCGCTAGTCAGACACACGACCATTTTGTACATCTGCTGATTAACAATAGCTGCTCGTAAACGTGAACGGAGGATGTAAATAATTAATTGTAAATAGTTTAAAGAGAAATATTGAAACTTTGCTATAGAAAACCAATGTTTACTAATAAATTTAGACTCTTGCTTGATTTTTCATTTTCATAATATGGCATACCTTTATTCATCATTCGGCAATAAAAGAGGTTAGGTTGACTTCCGCACCAATACTTTCTATCTTTTTCTTTTAAATTTTAGTACACGTTGTTCGCAATGAAAGTGAATTATCGTCGAATAGAATCTGGGTGCGTGTGGTACACAATTTTAAGTTAAGATGGATTTATTTCGTATCCCAAGAGAAACAGTGATTGCAATGGCATGATTCGTACTACACAATTCCTAGGCTGAGAGGCAATACTTCCGGTTGGGATGAATTATGCAGCAGCTTTGTATCGATTAGTCCTCGGAACGCTCGAAAAAATGTTACATTAAATACCGTCTGATTCGTAAAAAACCATTATGATTTATGAATGAAAGAAAATATTCCTTTCACTGAATTATTTCTTCAATAACTTAAATTCAATACCCGCGAAAGTTTTTCCGTAAAAGCCTGTACTAATTAATACGTCCAGGTCCGGGGCTGCCACCGCCGCCGCTTTCGCCCTCGCCGCTGTATGCGTCGCTAGCGTCGCGTTCGTGCCGCTTCCCCCCCCCAACTGCCTAACCCCTTCCACCCACCAATCGGACCGAGGGGGGGTATTGCCTGAAGTGTTGATACCAACAAAGTCCAACATCTTTTTGTTGATAGCACTCTCACACGAATGTTGCAACTGCGGAGAAACTCCTCCTGCGCACTGTGCATTTGTCCCATCAGTCATGGTGAAGTACGTCGAGGAATTCGGGTACTTAAAATAAACCTAAATATCTTCAAGAGAACGAACAGATAGTTTTACATCTTAGAGTCCTAATTTTTCATACCGAAAAGCTTTATGGGCACATGTTTTTTTAAGGTATCAGTAAGAAAGTGAGAGTTCAAATTAGTATTTTTATTTATAGAACACAGAGATAATGTTCTAAGAAGGCAGACGATCATAAATCTAACTTATCTCACCAAGCATTTTGAAGAGTAATTGATACAAACTGCTGTGAAATTCATTGCAATCAAATGTGTCGGCTCTCGGCGTAGATACAAGCCACAATATTATCATTACTGTTTATTTTTCGTGTAATATCGAAAATCGTGAGGACTAAAAATGTTTGCATCACGCATAAACAGAAAATACTTGACGATACTTATCAATAGATGGACGAAAATGAACTAATCAATAGAGAGGACTAAAAATGTTTTTATCACACACAAACACAATATACTTGACAATAATTATCAATAGAAGCAAAAAATGCGAACCGAAAGTAAACAAGAGAAACGTCCCGGACATGAAGATACAATAATCAATAGTAGCACTGCTAAATATGAAAATGGAAAAGTATACAAGAATATACAAATAATTAGACTGGCGTCACGATCGTACAGAATAGTGACAACCTAGAAATGTTTGTCGAGTGATGTTAGCCATTTTAAACACAATGGTATTTTTATTACTGTAACAAATATAAAGATAATAAAATTGTCTATTTACAAATACGTTAAAGGAATAATTACGCGAGTTGTCATTGAAAACAATATTGTTTATGCAATAGCAGCTTTCCATGGGTTGGCCCAAGCCGCACACTCGAACAAAACGACAAAAAAGCTGGCCATAAATGCAAATGGATTTACTTAGAAATAGGTATCAAATGGTTTTTGAAGTTGCTGAATTCGAATATCACAATGATATTTAAAAATTCAAAAAATCCGATTAAAAACGGCGGAAAGACAAATTAAAAAAAATACTTATGATATTTTGAGTCAGCGATCTCTAGAGCCACATATAAGTCGCCATTTTGGTCAAGATTTTATGTTGTTTTTTTTCAATCGCTTAAGTCCTATAACGGGATTGTCCCTAGTTTTGCACTCCCAGGCGTACAACAGCTCGCCCTTACCCTCATAGATTATCCTACTCGGTATTATTGCATATTTAGTGGTTAGGCGTAGTTGTTAGGCGTAAGTACGAGTAATGGCCTCGCCATTAATATAAACATTATTAATCTTATTATTATTATTATTATTATTATTATTATTATTATTATTATTATTATTATTATTATTATTATTATCAACATTAGTATTATTAGGTTATTATTGACACCGTAAGTGAAATAATAATCACATTTCAATATTAAATAAAGCAGCTTCAAAATGAAGCGGAGTATTTGGAAATATGAAATTACGGAAAGTATTTCCGAGGGCGCTTCATAAAATCATATTTGTAATTAAATTCCTAACTGTTCCTTTACAGTGAAAAGTCGTATTAAGTAAAAAGAAATGTGTTATTGAGAAATGAGATTTAAGTGTTACTGTGTTTTTAAATATTTTTGTTGTTTAAGGAACTTGTGGTGCTGAATAGCACATACTTTCTCGCATTATTTTTAAATTAGCATGTTTTAAAATGCAGAGACCTTACCGGATATGAGAATTTCTTGAAATCTATTCTCGAAATCTATTCATATTTTTTAAAAATTGAGCCTAAACTTACTTAAAGATCCAACTTTAAGGAAAAGGTTTTATTAAAGAAAAAGTTATAAAATGATGAAGTAATATAGTATCAATATTGTAGCGATACAGATTTCATCACGCAATTAAAATATAATAATCCGGACCAGAGGCTAGTGCGCCATACTGGGAGAATAAGCAGACAGCGTTGCACGTGCGGCCTCGCTGTCGCGGCAGCTATTCACGCCCTCGGCCCATTACGAAGGTTAGGGCTGGTGTTAGAAAATTAATTGTAATGCACTCGAACGCAGCCACGTCTGGGTTCTTTTTGGGACGCCTGTCGAGATGGAACAATAGAACACTGTATTGTAGCGGTACAGAATTCCTCAGACAAGTTAAATAAAATGAACCAGGCCAAAGGAATTTGTTCTGAAAGAATAGACTGACGGCGTCAGACGCCCGCCCACCGCTTTAATGACCGTCCCTTGCGCCTCCGGCCCATTACCGGAATTTTTATTTGGGCCAGTGTTAAGAGCTTAACTGAGCAGCACTCGGAAACTCGCTTCCGAGCTCTCGAGCATCTGGTAAATTTCTGGATCGCCCGCTCGTTTCCAGGGAAACCCCAAATCGATAATTCCTTCACCGGAGAGCCCTCGTGCGGGAACGCCCGATGTATTTGAGAAGGAACAAGAACATACTGTATGCTTGCAGTGGCGCAGATGGCGGAAAGTTCCATGGCTTCTCGCGTGGCGATTGGCTAAAAAAAGCTCACTGCGCCGCTACTTTTAGCCAATAGCTACACGACTATTACAGGGAACTCGAGCATACGAGAATATTAGGGTGGGGGGCAAAATTAACCTTAGACAGTCTCGACTGAGAGAACGGCAGAAGGGATTTGGATGCTAGGCAGAGCAGTCGGGGCAGAAGTTTCTTTCGGGGAGCTAGTCGTCGGTCAGAGGCAAGCTCGCCTCCGCCGGACTTATAAAATTTTCACTAATCAGAAGGGCCAGAGCAGGAGAAGACGCAGGGCAGTCAGGGGAGAAGCTGCTCCGGGGGGAAGCTATTAGTCAGTCAGAGGCAATTTCGTCTCTAAAGGACTTAGAGTTTTACAGTACAGGTTTGAGCATTGGGCCAGCCAGTAGACAGAGAAACTTCTCTGGAGTTTGAATTAATCGTTAAGGATTTCTTAATCTTTTTGAAATCGGACTTGAGAACGACTGTCATAAGAATCGGAAGAGACGCTTGGCCGATTACTCCGCTCCTGAAATCGGGAGAAATTCCCGATGATCGCCTCCAAGATCTACCAGACATCGCTGCCAGACGCCGCTGATGCCATCGAGATTGAGAGCGAATCCTGGTCGCTACCGAGTACTACCAGACAGCACTACCAGACGACTACACAGCTGACGAGCGCGCCTGAAAGGATGTCAGGACAACGCCCCCGGCCGCGCCTCTGACGTCACCAGGCGACCGCACAGCTGGCACGCGCGCCGGAGAGGGTGCGTAGGCGCCGTCGCGGCTGTGACCTTGCCAAGGTCGCAACCGCCCCGCCCGCCCCCCTGCTCTCCGCACCGGGCCCTGTCCCGGCCACACAACAGAACCGACCAAGGCAATTTAACTCAGGGCATTCACCCCTGGGAGATTCACATAAGCGCAGTGCCACGCTTAGGCACGTCAAATTGTCAGTTTGTCACCAAATGTAATATTAGTTGTAATAAGTTTGCTTTCTTCCTAATTATAAGCTTTACTGTGATTACTAACCTCTAATTTTCTTTTCTCTCTAATCAATCTCTTCATTTTTTTCAATTTTAGTTTAAAACTGTAATTTCCCTGGTGAAATTTTTTATTTCTTGCCCAGGAATAAAGTTAATCATTTTACCAGTGAACGAATGTTTATTTTATGTTTCCATTGTACTGTGTAACCAACGTGTCAAGATATTGCTGAAACTTTAGATTCGGGTAAGAGAACAGACGCAATTGTTATAGATTTTTCAAAAGCATTCGATCTTGTTTCGCACGATATACTACTTACGAAAATAGCATCTACGGGAGTTGACCATCGCGTAATAGCATGGATACGGGAATTCCTGATAAATCGGGTTCAACAAGTTCGAGTTGGACATGAACATTCAGAGGAAACTCTAATTACGTCCGGCGTCCCCCAGGGAAGTGTCTTAGGACCGCTGTTGTTTTTGGCATTCATCAACGATCTGCCATCTTGTATTAAGTCAGTAATGCGCTTATTTGCGGACGACTGCATAATTTATCGGCGAATAGATTCGGATGAAGATATCCTCACACTTCAAAACGATCTTAATAACATTCATTCCTGGGCTACCATTAATAAAATGAAGATAAATGCCGTAAAAAGTAAATCACTAAGCTTTTCGAAATCAGCAAAGAAGGTTTCTTTAGAATACCAAATGGGAGGCGTATTCATTCCACAAGTATCGTGTTGTAAGTATCTGGGTGTCATATTACGCCAAGACTTGGGATGGGGGGAACACGTTACTTCTATTGCCCGAAAAGCGTGGAAGTCACTACACTTTGTAATGAGAACACTTAGAAAGGGAAACATGGAGAGTCGAAAAATAGGATACACATCTTTAGTTAGGCCGATTCTTGAATACGCATCAGCTGGATGGGACCCATACAGATTAGGTCAGATTGAAGAGTTAGAAAAAATTCAAAAGAAAGCAATCAAATTCATAAATAAGGGATCTTCGAGTAGTTCAAATCCACCAAAACCTATAGAGGCCCTCAGTGTACGAAGAAAAAAAGCCAGATTGTGCTGCCTCTTCAAGGCGTACAGTAAATCACCTGCATGGGCAGAAATAACGAAAAGACTGGACTCCCCTTTAAGAGTTGGGAGAAACGATCACAAATGTAAAATAAAAAGTAGATGTCAGAGATCCGACATAGGGAAATATTCATTTGTAAATCGTACGGTTAAAAATTGGAATGAAATCCCTGCAGCGGTCGTAGAGCCTTTTCCTGGCTCTGTTGGTGTTTTTAGAAGACGACTAAATAAGTACTTGTAGAGGATGTATTTTACCGCACAGTTCAGAATACACAATTTGTAAATTATTATAGATAAAGTGTAGTGTAGTGCAGTGCAGTGCAGTGCAGTGGAAAGCTACTTTAATTAGTTATATGGCATAACCAAAGAAAGATGTAGTGAAAGTGTAGTGTAGTGTAGTGTAGTGTAATGTAGTGAAGTGAAGTGCGACAGTAGGTGGGAAGCAAATCTAAATGCTTAAAGAGCTAACTTTAAAAATCCACATTGTGTTTATATTTAAAAAACAAATTGTGTAACTGGTTAATTTTATGTATATGTATATATGTGCATGTTTACTAGGTGTAACTAAATATATGTTCTTCATTTAAATGTAGGCATGTATAATATGTAGGGCAAGTGTGTGTGTGTGTTCGTGTTATGTGTGAACGTGAGAGTGAGCATTCATGTATAGGAATGTGTATGTATGTATGTGTGTGTATGTACGTGTGCATGTATATGTATGTATATGTTTGTGTTTATATATATATATATATATATATATATATATATATATATATATATATATGTATGTATATATATATATATATATGTGTGTGTGTGTGTGTGTATGGGTGTATATATGTATACAGGTCTGTGTATGTTTATATATTGAGTGTATATGCTCGAAAGGAGTGTATTGTAAATTGTTTTATATGGTAAATTGTTTTTGAATTGTAAATGCTCATATATTGTAAAACTGTAGAGTTATGGCTACCACCTGGCAATCAGCCAATTGTAGCCAAATAAAACTATTATTATTATTATTATTATTAATTCCTTCCATCACCGACTTGAGCTAGCATCAGGGACGCTATCCGGTTCCCCAGGTAACCGGTAGTGTTACAATATAAAGAAATACATTCAATATTATAGTCAAAGAAGATGCCTCCAAAACAATACACTTTCACAATTTTCACATAGTCTAAAGCGTCAGAGACGATTGGCGCTGAGAAGAAGCCCAAAACGATGTATCAATTACGTGTAAAGTGGTGGAGAGCAGAAAGCGCTGTAACTACGCCAGAACTATGCAGAGAACGAACCAAAGTCATTCGCGGTGTGCATGAGACTTTCGCACAGCGGGTGTGCAGGCTGCGAACGAGGAGAAGAGAGAAGCAGACGTGGACGGGACCTCTCAAGAGAGAAGCACAAGGAAGACGTTACGGAACGCGTCGCGAGGCGGAGGCGGAGGACACTGCGAACGAGTCGGTCGGGCGGACGCAACGCCGGGTGGCGCGGGCGAACGCTGCCGAGGCCGGACGAGGCCGCCTCCCGCCACGCGACAGCTGAGCTGCCGCCGAGGAAGGTAACGAGGCGAAACCTATTGGAGGGGCGGTGGAGCGTTCTAGCGGCGTGAGGTCGCCGTTTTCAACGCCGTGGCGCTCCGAATTCTGAACAGGCGACGTGAGGATTAAATGTGAGAAACGGGGAATGTTTCTGGATAGATGCAAGCTGTGTAAGAACGCTAACCTTGAATTAGAATTTGTTATTCAAAAGTAGATACCTTAATTAAGAACTGAGAGATATTCTTGAATAGATTATTTAATGCTAGTTTGACGTGATTTGTTTACTAATGATGACTAATTTATGACGTGATTTGATTGAGTGTGATTGGGGTTATGATAAACATGTTAAATACTATCTGAATTCATTGGTTTAAATTTTTGAGAGCGCACAAGTGTAAGATATTTTCTCGTTGTTTAATTTAATTAAAATCATTTAGAGCAGCCTGTGACGCTAATGATCAAACGTAACGACTGTACTCGCAGCTATGAAAACAAGAAGTGTTATTTCACATGAATTACGTATTTCAAAGCACATTGCAGAATTTAAGAAAATTCATGATTCAAACAATATGTACAATTTATTTCTTCATTTTTGTATTATAAAGTATATTAAAGATTGAGTTCAAGAATACATGAACAAATTTTTGTGTATTTCTGTGTTTATGTTGGGATGTTCTTTTTCACCACAAGGATCCCACTGTCCCGAGATATGTTCAATGTTCGTATTGATTATTCGTCCGCGACTCACCATCAGACATCTAAAGTACACTAGGTGGGGGAACCGTTAGAATTATATTATATTGTGTCCCTTATCTCACAAGATGATTTTTTTGCTAATTTCGTTGGGCTCATTCAACAAAATATATTTTCCATTTTGTCAAATGAATTCCACGTCTTTCATTGAGAAGACTGGAAAACGGTATGGGGAAATCTACGTGCTAACCACACGTGCTCCTTTAACCCATGACCGCGAGGCAGGGACGTCGCCGGCAGGCCTGAAAACGTTCACGGGCTGTCGAGCCAAGTACATACAACTCATTGGTTACCAATTTTACTAATTAACTAAACTAATATCGCTGACATAATGAGAATAAATAGATCGTTAAAGTTCTAATAATAATCTCTGAACTCCGAACGACTACCAACATAAGTATATCACTTGATCAGTCCTCGGCAAAGCGAAGGTGAATTACAAGTTGCGGACAGCCATCCAGCCGGTCTGCGGAGGCGCCGACAACCAGCGGTGATAATCCGGTATTTAACCAAAGATGAACTCTCTCCACCTGATTATAGCACGGGGTTCCCTCGCAGGGTATTCCATCTTGTGAGGTTGTTTGTTTGTTTCAGCGTTGCCGCGCCCAGGCAGACTTTTATTACTTAACAATGCACGAATTATTGTCGACAAAACCCCAATGTTAGTGTTAAGATGTTTCTTCCTAGCAATTAGAACCATGAGCTCATAGCGTAAAGTTGGTAGGCAGTCTTTATCGCTCTCATTAGGCGTGTAACGTCCCTGGTAGTAATGTTGTCAAAAATAAATTAATGTTTGCCCAATTAATGAAATGAATTAATAGATAATTTCATAACTTTCCTTCTCTTTCATCCACATCCATTCATTATAGGAATGAACTAGCGACCCGACTGAGCTAAAAGGTACAATATTATAATCACGAATAGCAGGGAAACAATGTCAAAAGTTTAAGAGCTACTTTGGGGAACCCAAAGGGACACAAATATTGTGGGAATAGGAGAGATTCTTGAGGGCCCGAGATTTGTGGGACAGATGGGGAAATAAATGGTGGCTGTGGGGCCGGAGTTAGGATTTTTTGTTTGAATTTTTAAGGTTACTTTAGCAACGCCTTTATTAACGACCACCATCTATTTAACGTAAGGGGTATCTGCATACTGAATCAAGTAATGTTGTGATAATTAGTGGGTGAAAGGAAGATAACAAATTCAAACACAACTGAGCCCTGCCTTAGTGATCTAGGCCAGAAAATAGTTTTATTTAACTGCGTTCAACAAATGTGATCTTTCGGAACTTTCAATTACATTTTTGAAGATTTAGTTATATTAGGTCACTCCACACTGGTTAGAAACACGCAGAAACCAGAAATTTAGGTAAAATAAAATTAAAAAGACGAATAATTTTCAAGGTTACATGAAAGGGAGTGTTTGATTTTGGGTGCAATTTAATGTCAACTCTTCGTAATATTAGAATGGTTACTCTCTCTCAGTACTATTCATTACATTTAAAAAATTGATTTGCATACAAGGGATAAAATGATTCATATATGAAAACCCATCTTTGAACGTATGTATAAAGTGAGCTTTCTTTTCAATTGCACAAATACGTTATTTGCAATTGTTTAAAATTAAATCAGACATAATTATAAGCCATCTTTTGAAGACGGATGTGAAGTGTAGGATAATTTCGTCAGTTGTCGCTAGGCTAATTGAGACCTGTCAATAAATTCGAACGTCTTTTGAATGGTTTTAAATGAACATTCATTACAGGGTAAATATGTGCTCGTCTTCAAAATATATTATGAACCGAAATTTCACATTATAACTTGTGGTTCGTCCGTATGAAAAAAAATGTAATTATTATAAGAAATTTACATGACAACCCATTTGACAATGGGAAGGCAGAGACAGACAAGAAAAATGTGGAACAGGTCTATTTTCTCCTTCAAAATTGTACTTGTTTCAGGGTTTATTTACATGCGATGCAATTTGTTAAGATATTACGATTTCTCAATTTAAGTGTACAAACTGGCGTATTATATTCATGTGTGATAACAGATTCATGAAGGAGGGAGATATGCTGTCAAGAATAGATTACATCAGTCCGGGACTAAACGATTATCACAACCAGTGCTCGTACGTGTGGTGGCCAATTTCTAAATGTAACGGTCTCCGCCAATCAGGTCCCGACTCGTCTCCATTCGGCCACTGACCCTGCCAATTGTGTGTCATGGCAACTATTATCTGTATTCGATATATCATTCCGTTAAAGGTAATATACATTTTTTTCTGCTCACTCAACGGACAGCTAGAAGAAGCTATGTTTATGCAATTACATTAATGAAGTTTATGAAAATAGATTATAGAGCAAATTTATTTTTATGTCAACTTAAACAGTTTAATTAGCACTACCAATAAGAAATATTTGATGTAAAAAAATTGGAGCTGTTTTTGAAGAAACTGCGATTGAGTGATTCTGGAAAGGCGGCAAGCTGACCTAATGTTTAGAGAAAACTGTCATTTCGATAAACTTTATGACTTCAATTAAAGCACATTTGCTCATCAACATAATATTGTGGACAACTCGCCTCGAATATAAATATTAACAGCGTAACAGAGACACCAAAGAAATTAAACAATTTTTTTAAAAAAATTGCAACCAAATAATAGAGGAAAATGGCGTTAATATCATCTGATACAGTATATTTAGCACCATCTCTACCAAAGGTTTAAAGAAAAAATTAGAAGCCGTTAGTTAAATGAATTTAAAATATATATGAAGTTAGAAATATCCGAATGAATAAAATTGAAAAAAAGAAATGTTCAGTTTTTGGGTATTGGGTTTTGACACTAATTTTTTAACAATAGTCGACATATTAATCCGTTTTTTGTTGGCGAATAAGCTCATTTAATTAAGCGAGCATGCGGTTAAATGTATAACCTTGCATAACCTGGGATTTATCTTGGCTCAGTAATATACTAGTGTTATCTCACGGTCGGAGTCATGTAGTTTTATCATGGTATCAGCATTTGGCTACATCCGCTTTTCATTCCCCAGGGTTGTTAGCTGCAAGCAACAAAACTGAGAGCATTGGGTTGTTAGCTTCAATGCTGTTAGTATTGAAGAAATGATGATGATAATGAGGGGTGAAATGGAAACACATATTCAGACGTACTCAAACCCATGCTAGAGGCGGGACTCGAACCCGCTATATTTAGCAATTTCGGTCATCTGATTGGAAACAATTATCCCATATTTAAAAATAAATTTTGTCCAAATTGATGACATTTAAAAAAATTAAAACAAACAATTGTTAATTACAAATTCTTGTCAGGGTTACCAACGTATACCAGATGCAAATTCTTAAACGAGGGAATACATTACTTTCACATTAACGGTAATATTAACCAAAAGGTGACAAACTCTTATAAGACAAAAAACTTTCCAACAGACGCGATGATTTACTTTTCGTTTTTGTGCAATATACACTTTTTTATTATCATTAAAAAACGTATACATTTTTCAACATTTTTCAAGTTTTAAGCCCCGAGATATAATGGTCGAAATCAAGCTCTCGGAATATCGGAGAGAATTAAACACTTTTCCACTGCTGAGAATTTCAATAATGTTTCCCAACGTTTTTGAGAAAATTGGGTTCGAACGTGGCCGCAAATTTGCCATTTTTAATTGTCATATACTCAAAAACATAACTATCATTCAAAAATCATAATTTGTTATACTTTGTAACTTATGTGTTAACAAACACTTTAAACAATAAAATACATCTTTAATGGAAATTTTAAGGACGTAAGATATTTACAAAAAATTAAGCTCTTCTGTAGAAATGAAACTAATGCAGCAATATATGGTTTATTATATCTCATATAGAACAGTTAATACACTATTCGTAAAAGGGTTTGAAGACAAATTGGATTCGTATTTTGGAACAACCTTTTTTTTAAATTATTTCTTATTGTTGCCTTTGTTTCAATCGATAGTTTTCGAAATCTACAAAAATTTGTGGGTACTTTACAGTACGATTCCGGACCACTTTCAAATTTAAAGAAAATGGCTCCATCGCTTTTCATTAAACTTGGTTATTGGATTGTTTCAAGCACGTTGAAGGGAATAACGCATAATCTTTTAAGATTAATTTTGAAATAAGATCAGGTGCAATATTTCAAAAATGTGAGTTTTCTCCCCTCCTTTTTTCGTAAAATACTTGCAAGAATGGACGTGATATTTAGATCAACTAGGTTGTTTGCAAAACTCGCGACGGCAATAAAATATATGATTAAACGTTGGTTCATGAAGAAAACTATGTCATGTCAGTATTTAGCTCAAAGTCTACCACGACTCATGCACGTGCTTGTGATGGCCAAGGTGCAAGGCGACATATCCATCAGCGGAGCGGCGAGGCCAATCAGGGCCCGACTCGCGCCCACTTGACCGCTGTCTCAGGAGATTACACGTCGCACCTGGCAACTTCTATCAGCAACCGATCTCTCATTTCGTATGAGACACTGTAGAACTTCGTCTGAAACTGCATCCAACAGCCGAAGAAGTTGGGTCTCTACACTCGCTACGTTCTGGCAGGTAAACTACCACTACTGCTAGGTTTGTTGAAATGAAATGTTTCAGTAGATAATAATTAAATAAATTTTATCTGAGAAACATATCTGCTGTTTAGTTACAAAATATATCACTCTATTCTTTATGGACTCAGAATCTCGAAAAAAAAAAGAAAATCAATATTATATCAAATGATCAGCTTAATGTAACGTTTATTTGTTTATTTATTTATTTTATTATTTATTTTTTATTATTTGTTTTTTATTCTGTTATTTATTTATTTTATTATTTATTTATTTTATTATTTAATTTATTATTTTATTTATTCAATTTATTATTTTATTAATTTATTATTATTTTATTTATTTATTTATATATTTATATTTTTTGTATTAATAACGTTTGTATCGAATTTAATCGTTTAATGTCATCTGGCAAGCAGTTCTAAAATAATGTACATTAATTATATATGACTTTTTTGTAGTCAGCTGTTGATACTGTCATCTGATGAATATTGTGACTACGTCGAATGTTGTAGTTGTGTAAACGTACATATCGCACATGAAATAGTCTGCTAAGCGCTTAAAGTAAAGCCAATTATACTCACTCAGTAAGAATGAAATAACACAATGTGTTATGATTCTACGGGGATGCCTGCGCATAATTTTACCAAACACCGAGGATCGCTTTTCGTGTTTAACTTACTTCGCAAATATGGTTCTAGACTCATCCTAAGGGGCAACTGTTCCCTTTGGCAGATTTCCTTTGGCTCTCTCTGGTGGTTGTTAAGGACTAAAGGGTGGCGCCCACGTTAGAAAAATCAATCTCGGGAAACGTTGCAGCACGTATACATCTTACATTAAAACTTCTATTCTAATTTGTACACACCAATAGCGCTTGTTTTGAGAAGGAATATAATTTCAACCTCTCCTAACAAATTATCAATATTTTTAGAATGGGCGTTATCCGCACTCTCTGCCAACGCCCTCTTTAGCTGGTGACTGCAAGATTATGCGGAAGAATTGGGGTACAGCAAGCTGGGTGGGGAGAGTGTGCTTCTAGTAAAGTTTAGTACGACACAATCTGCACCTATAAACTACGCAAAGAACATCTACTCTAAAATTAGTTTTCACAAATAATTGTTATCGAATTTTCTTTTAATTTTTTTGAACGCAATTGTCTTTGCTTATCAACGTCAAAGAGTTCAGGCAAGGATTAAGATTACGTTGCATGAAAATCGGTAGTACACAACCTGATATAATTTGTCCTAGTTCAAGAAGTGTTTTGAAGAGAAAAAAATGGGATTTTTTAGGACATACATCCTAACCCCCAGTTCACAACCATTCACGGATAATGGATCTCACCTAAAAACTAAGAAAACTCCGGCAATACAAACTTATATCCCTTGGAAGTACCGATACATAAAATAATTTGCGACGGTATCTGAAGGAAATTAAAAAAAATGTGTTTCGGTACTTTTAGCTACAATTATCTACATTAAATAAGGTCGAATTTCCCATCCTAAGAGCCAAGTGTTTTGCTTGTTCTTCTTTAGTTCTCATCCCAGTTGTAGTGTAACAAAGACCTTTCTGTGACCACAAACATGCTGGCCAAACTGGGGTGTTGCGGCAACGGAAAAAAATTAGAACGTGTGTTTTCAATTCTTTTCAAGGGCCATTAATAATTTTACATCATTACTTTTCTCCCATATTGTGAAAAGTTGGTTTTCCTTTACTTCCAACCCTCCTCGTTTTGGCCACGACAATTGTAGAGAATTAGTAATTTTAAACCACATTATTCAACGAAGAACGTATGAAGTATATACTGGGGCAAAAGCATTTGCAAACATATGCAAATCTCGAAATAATGTTCATGTAAATTGCGAATTTTATTATCACAGTTAGTAACGAACAAAATGAATATTAAAAGATAACGACATAACGACAAAATTTGCGCACTGTGTCAGGCAATGACCTGCCAATGCAATGACGTGAATTCCCACCTCACGTGTTCGTAAAAGTATGATATTTTTCTCTTGTTTTCGGGCTTTCACCCTTCAGTGGTCGCGTGGATTACTATTGTAAACCAGTTATATTCATTTGCTGTTTACAGAGTGAGTTGACAAAGTATTGGCATAAACTCTTCAGGTCCCTTTCGTAGATGGCCCACAGCCCTTGAATTATAGCAAAATATATCTCAAGTGATAACTGATGCACGAGTGCTAAGCGCAGGAAACCTCTTGAACTCCAATAGCAATCCATGCGACCTCTCAAGTTCCAGTTTCTGACCTAGGCGCACAGCATGAATATCGCTGCCATCAATGCTGGGAATGTTTTTGCGAACAACAACACTGGAGAAAGTTTGACTAAGACGCGATTTCTAATGTCTCGCTTTGTCCCTCATGAAATCACGAATGGAAAGAACAATCGAAGGGAATCAGAGGAGGGACTGAGTGTGCCGCGCAGTCATCAATGGGAAAGGTGGGAAGTTGTTAACTCTGTGGACGTCAACGAAACAAGAGCACTCGGCAGTACTGCGTAGATTGTGTCCAATGGGAGTGACTAGAGTACGTTAAGAAAATGTGTGTGAGATGTTCATCTGTTGTTGATATTGAATCATATATAGAATATATGCTCCAATATGAATCATATTGAATACATGCCTCAAATTGTCAAACAAATGCGTAAACTGCTGTATTTAATAATGGTAGTGCAAAGTATACCAAGTGCACAAAATACGTATGGCACATCACTTTGAAACACAAACATCTGCTCGCAAATATTTTTGGATATACATTTGAAGGCATAATACACCCAATTTTGTGTAGCATTTCATAGCATTGCAATGCATTGAAAATGTGAGTATATTTCTCGCAATTTTGCGTGAAAATTCTGGCGAGATAATACGCGCTGTTTTAGCACCACTAGTTGTGAATGTTCAAATAATGAGGAGAATCCGATAATCTGATTTTTCTTGTCCTCAATTTGATCCAATGAGAATCTAAGTAGTATTTGGCGTAATGCGACAAAGGTTTAGTGTGAGACAAGTTTCGTATTTACGAATTATAAATGATTTCATTCTATAAAAACGCATTAAAATTCAACATAATAATTTCATATAAATTCAACATTTCACCTACTTTTTCGTGAGATCATTATTAATAATTCTCGAACCATATTAATTACTTGTTTTGAACTCTGGCTCATGAACTATAACATATGTTTTATTCCATGAGTTTCAGAGGCACAAAAAAAGGCATGGCGAGTGCCAGAAGTGCTGCTGAGAATGGTGCACAAGATGGCGCCGACGCTGTCGGCGACGCCTTTCAGCTGGTGGCGCAAGGGCTGGTGCAGGAGATGGCGCAGTTACAGGAGGCACTGAACCTGCAAAAACAGGAGGCGGAGCGAAAGGTTCAGGAGGCTGAGAGGAGGATGCAGAAGGCCCTCCGCCTGCAGAAGCAGGAGGCGGATCGAAAGGTTCAGGAGGCTGAGAGGAGGATGCAGGAGGCCCTGCGCCAGCAGAAGCAGGAGGCGGAGCGAAAGGTTCAGGAGGCTGAGAGGAGGATGCAGGAGGCCCTGCGCCTGCAGGAGGAGAGGGCGGCGACGGCGTTGCGAGAGGTGGAGCGGAAGCTACAAGAGAAGGACGCCGCCAACCGCGCTCTGCAGCAGCGACTGGAAGAGACCCATGAGAGAGTGAACGCCCTCGAAGAAAGAAGGTCGACTCCTGAGGGGTCTGCAGGGGAAGGAGATATGGAACGTCTACAACGCCGTGTGAACGAAGTGGAGGCCTCTCTTCAAAGCGCCTTGCAGAAGTTCATGCCTCGCGTCGAGGCTCTGTTGCGCCAGCTGGAGGAGCCCCAATCTGCACGTGCGTCCCTTGCCACCGCCGCCTCCACCTCCGCCGCCAGCGCCCGCGAAGCACCGGCGTCGGTAGGGGCAGCAGCGGGCGGTGGGGAGGAGCCCCCCTCCTCCACCTCCACCCCCACTCCCTCAGGCGCCGGCCACCAGGACGCAGCATCAGTCGAGGAAGAACGCGCGAGGCGGCTAGTGGAGCTCCGGGTGCGGGAGGTGCATTTAAAGATTGAGGAGGCACGAAGCTCTCCCTCTCCTCTGGGAGAGCATTTGCGTACGGCGGCAGGAGGAGGAAGGCTAAGTGACGTACGACGTCTCGTAGACTCCGGTGCTGACGTCAACTACACTAATGAATTTGGTTCCACTCCTCTGCGTAGAGCAGCCTTCAATGTGCACGCGGACGTGATGTCGCTCCTTCTGCAACGAGGCGCCGATGTGAACGCTGTCGACCCGATTGGATTTTCCGCGATGCACTTGGCAGCGATGAGGGACCGCAGCGGTCGGTGCGTGAAGCTGCTGGTGCGCGCGGGCGTCGACGTCAACGCGAGGAATATAGATGGAGAGACTCCTCTGCACAGGGCGGCGTGTAGCGACAACGAGAAAGCGGTGCGCGCGCTGCGCGCGGCCGGCGCTAGGAGGGACCTCAAGCCTTGGGGAGGAGATTTTAAAAACAAGACCCCTTTTGAAACTACTCAGTCTTCTCGTATACGGAATATCCTGCGGCCATAACACCATAAATTAACATGAGCAGACTCCTTTTTTATATTCTTTTTATTTTGATGAAAAAAGACAGTATAAAATGAAATATACACATATGTAGTATTGACTTAACAGTTATTACTTAACCTGAGCTCATTCCAATATGAAAGTTCACGAAATCATCCACGTTCTTTTAGATTGTGAAAATATTTGTAAGAATATATGGAATGGATTTTTGGTTATAATGTGAGTGGGATCATTGATTTTCTTTCAAAGGTTAAATGAGAACAGATTTTCGATGTGATGATTTAGGATAAGAAGTTGTGGGACAGTAAATGTGTTGAATGATGGCTTCACGTTTTAGTTTTTGATGTAATTGATGATTTGATTTGAACCAGGATGCATTATTGATGCTCCGTAGGACTTGCTTCTGCGCTATTTGTATTTTGTTGAATTTCGTTTGTGATGACTGAGGCCATTATTTATAGCCAATGTGGTTGGGGTAGCACACGTGGCCAAAATGGTAATTTTTTCAGAACATTATTTAGTTTTATTTGATTTTTAATTTTGAAGAGGAGAATGGTCTGTGGGCTTTGCAGCGGCGCTCTCTAAGTATTTTCGAAAATTGCAAAAGATAATAATTTCAAATCTATAAAATTGAAGAAAGATTTTTTTGCCTTAAAAAAGTTCTGTTTTATATTATTGGTGATTTTCTTTTGCACGTGCTTTCTCGCGATATTTTTAATGGTTCTGTAATATTATAATACGTCAATTAATGTCTTACTCTTCAACTACTATTTGGAACATTCTTAAAAAAACGAAGAGTGATATATATATATATATATATATATATATATATATATATATATATATATATATATATATATACATATACACACATGTTTAAAGGGAAAAAGCTGTCTTCCTTTGAATCCAGTATATTTACGTTCTATATAAATGTATCAACGATTGGCGATGCGTATTTTAGGCGCAAATAAAATTAGTAATTCATATTCTGAGAACGAAAGGTGACCGATATCATCGTCTTCTGTTATCAATGCGGTGTTTCAACAATGAGTTGCAATAAGCAACAATGACTGCTAATCTGTATGGGATACATATTTTGTAAATTAGTATTCTTAATGTCGCTAGCGAGAAATTGACAATGGAGAGAAAAATATAATAATTAAATATAATATTTTTATATTCAACAAAATTACTCGTTTTTTGAAGCATTGCTCTTCATTTCCACATCGTGTTATGCAAAGGAACATCATCTCTTCATTTTAAGTTAAACTCAATTAAAGGACATAATTTAAAAAAAGGTTTTAAATAACACTGGGGAACAAGAATTTTACTTCCAGAAAAGTAGAATGCGCAACGTACACAATTTTATAGGTAGATTACGAATACCGCAATAAAAACGTCATATAACGTCACAGTTTTTAATTATACTCTGACTAGGGACCGTTCCTGGTATGCTATGTATTTTAAAGAGGAAACAATACCTAATACTAATACTATGTGTTGTCCCTTACTGATCTTTTCTTTAACTCTTTATTTACATACACTAAATCTAATATTATTCGGACTAAAACTTTACAATTTATTTTCAAATTTTCTATTTGTACTTCACGCAAATTTTCATACCTATCTCGCGACACCTGATGGGCACCAATCAGTCTGGGGTCTTGTTTAATTATTTTCCTGAATTTACTATTTGAAATTTCATATTTCACCCACTGTTGTCCGAAAGTTATCCCAAGATCACCCCGTCATTCCAAAAATGTATACATGTGGGTCTGATAGGCCGTCTATACAGATACTCAGTAGCGAAATATTTACTAAACGTAATTGGTTTGTTATCTAGATTGGGTACTCTCTTAGTTTTTTACTCGTAAATAATAATTACTTAAGTTATCATTTCATTATGTATTAAGTTGTGGAATATATATATATATATATATATATATATATATATCTATATATATATATATATAGTTATACACATATCCTATTTAAAAACAACAACAACAATTTTCGTTATCAAATACTCACTACCAATCCCTCCCTTTTTGCATACATGGCCAAATTCCCACGTAATCATTAATTTAGAAATTTTACTGTAATACGAAACTTGATATTACTACAATGGCAAATACGAATAAACACAAATGTTCCCCGTTTTGCTACTTTCCTTCTGGAGATCCTCTGCATCTTGATCGTTGGTCAGTTTCCATTCAGCCTTCATTTTTAAAGAATTCGATCCACTCCAAAGATGTTCACGTTTTGCAAAGACGTCATTATATTTTCTCTCCAATTGTACAATTGCTACCTTAAAACATCGCCTCTACAAACTCACAATGCAATCTAATTCTTCCCGCAACCAAATATCTTTCCCATTTGCGGGCGTAGGCTTCCGCAGCCGGAGTCAATATTTACTAGGCTGTCCGGGTGACGCCGCGTCCATTGCGAAGGTGTCGGCGTTTCGGTCGCCATTCTGGCATTACGCCATGAGGAAGGTCGCAGAATGGCGACCGAAACGTCTGCACCTTCGCCATGGACGCGGCGTCACCCGGATAGCCTAGTAAATACAATCTGTCCCATTTACATCCGACTCATACCCTGTCAAAACATATCTGCCCCGTTTTTTCATCTCGCGCACCGTTCATCTGTCTCTCATCTCACACGATCTCACTCCTGATTAATCACACACATTTCACATAGTATCTGTTTATTCTTTGGTTTCCTGCTCGTAATAACTTCTTAATTTATTTTCTGCACCACAGAATTTGCTCACGTGCCCTTTCACTGCATTATTTGTTAACATATTATGTATTTTCCTCACTATCATTTCTGTTATTCTTTCCTTGCATTGTTTCCAAAATAAAGCTCCCTCGGTTTGTTTTCTGTACTCCCATTTTTGCTGTCGTCCATATTTATAAATACGTAAATTTATTGTGATAACGCATCACAATGCCGTTGCTTAATATTGAATCATACCGTATTTGGCTATTAATGCAAATAGATTTAAATTGCATCTCTAACATGCGTATAATCAATACGCATGAAATATATTTAGAAGTAAAATAATTGTTCAGTCCATCTATGCCACTTTCATAAGATTCGAATCAAATTAGGTTTTCGTAATTTTACCTTCTGTATTCGATGATTGTCTTCTCGCGTGTTCTTGTCGCGCTCAATTCTAAGTAGGTCTCAGAAGGTCTCAATGGATGTTTTGAAAACAAGTCACGTGCATCCTCATATTTCCTACTGCGCATCTGCCACTAAAAGGAATTATTTTAGCCCCTTACCGTATCGCAAGTATGCAAGTATCCAACTGCAGATTTTGGGTCAGTCGGTGTCATGTGAATCTGTCATGTACTACAGTGCCCCGCAGTTCGCGTGAATTTCGGGTCTGGTTTGCGTGTGCATCAAATACATTAATACATTACAGTTTCAATTTTATGAAGTGAAATTCGGCACATGATATGTTGAATTAATGTTGATGAATTGTTGATAAAATAGTAATTTCACATCCAAAGTGTGCGAATGAATCTGATAATTTATTTTACGTCTGTGGAAGTTTTACCCCTAAACGGATATTAGAGTGTTAATGTGTGAATTGTGTTTTCTCTATAATCCACATGAATGGCAATTGTTTATGGATTCTTCAAAATATAGTTTCAATGCAATGAAATAATTCCACGGAGGAGTATTGCAAAATTGAAGGGAGGAATTTTCATCGGACAGCAAATTATAAAACTCATGTTAGATGAAATATTGGAATAAAAAGTGTGAGACATTGAGTTAGCAGCTCTGCAATCATTTAAGAGAGTTGTGCATGCATTTCCCGGGACAAAGAGAGAAGACAATTATGAAGCATTGGTCACAGAATGGTTAGAAAGCATATGAGGCGTAGAATGTCTCTGAAAATTAAATTTCTTCACTCCCATCTTAATTTTTCCGACAGAATTTGGGTGATATTACTGATTTACACGGTGAACAGTTTCATCAAGATATTGCTACAACGGGGAAGGTATACCAAGCGCTTAAGGAACCTGCAATGCTGATTTCTCTAACATACGCGAATGTCACACGAATGTAATAGGGGAATGGCATCAAGCGTACACGGAATTTTGAGGGATCAAGAACGTTAGAATTCTAGGAATACGCGCAGTATAGCAACGGACTAATAAACATAGGCGTGCCGTGCTGGATGCAAGAAACACGCGAATAGTATTATCGATGGACGGCATGGCCTGGTGGCATTAACATGGGGTTGATAAGGGGAGGGCGTTGAAAATTTAGGTCAGGTGAAGAGAAACAAATTCTCATTTTCACTTCAACAGTAAATTTGTTGTGGGAGTATGTTTGTTTGAATAGTTAATAACAGTATAGGCCAAGCAGTATTGTTTATTTGGGTTTAAGTGGATAAATATTTGCATTTGTTAATGATAGATAACATATGTTGTAGTGAAGGAATTTTGCATCTTAAATATTTTGACTAAGTGTTCGTGGGTGTAGATGAGGATAATTCCGTAGTGAGGAATTATTGAATTGAAAATTGAATTAATTGAAAGCATTAATCGAAAATAAATCGTAGTCGCGAATAGTGGTGGCATCCGAAACCCTGTTAGGGAAAGTCGCGCCTCGATAACAATGAAGCAGATTTAGGGATTTCCGAATAGCGGACTGAATTGTTAGCAACAGTCGGGAAACATTTAAAGTTTACACCGAAAATAGGCTCATAAACTATACCACAGGAAGATCCAGAACATCCACTTGTGGCGAACACGGCGACATCAGATCTACCGAGGAGACATTCCGTAAGATTACCAACTTTAGCAAAGCTGTAAAAGGTTTAGTAAGATTTCAAGAGATGGAACCAGTCATTAAAAATGAGCTCGAGACACGTTATACAAATTTTGTAGTACAAGTTGATTGCCTGAAAAGAAAATGCTGATATTTCATTGAATTGCCATCAATTCAGTGATTAGTAAATTCCACAGAATTTCCAGGAATGGTAATTTCTTTATCATCCACGTGCAAGAGGTCAGGAGACGTATGATGTACGTCGAACTCATGCAAGATCTAAAAAAAAAAGAGCAAGCCAAATTATGTCGTTAGAGCAAAACTTTACGAGCATAGTAGTAGCATTAAAAGAAAAAAATATTATTGAAATAATTGGAGAAATAAAGTAATAATTGAAAGATAAATTATTGAGAAGATAGAAACGTTACAAATGGCATGACAGAATAAATAATTAGTTAGTGTACGATTGCCATATTAAATAAGTAATATGATAAAAGTAGTTCGTGTCAGAAGGAGTAAACAGGAATACAAGAGTAAGTGACTAGGCGCAAAGCAGTAGGAATTTATCCTTCCAAGCTGTTTCTATATTATTGCACGAATATGCTTATTCCATTTTACTTTCCCGTATACGTACGTATTTACGGAGTAATATACGTAGTATAGGGAAAGTCATGTAATGCTGAGGAAAATCGATTTGCAGATTTCAATGGGAATATACATTTTGGAGCTCACTGATACCGAAGTGGTGTTTTTCTTCAAAACTTCCGTCTGTCCGTCCGTCTGTTCGTCCGTCTGGTGTCTGTGAGCACTAGCAACGGCGAAACCATACCTAGGATTATTTCCAATTCCAATTATGAGGTAATCCGTGTCAATTTGGCTCGAGTCGAAACTTCAAGATTTTGAAAAGCATTCTTCAAACTTTGGGGCACTACACATGAACCCCTTTGGACATTTTCAAAATTTTCTTTCTACAACTACAAAATTAAAGATAGGGATTTTTTCTTCCAATACAATTTGTTCTCCACAGTGAGTTCTTTATATTCTTTGAAATTTTTAGTAGTCTTCGCGCAATATTGTGTAAACTATTCACAATATCGTCCGTCCGTCCATCACAGTTCGTCCGTCTGTTCGTCCGTCTGTTCGTCCGTCTGTCCGTCCGTCTGTTCGTCCGTCTGTTCGTCCGTCTGTCCGTCCGTCTGTTCGTCCGTCTGTTCGTCCGTCTGTTCGTCCGTCTGTTCGTCCGTCTGTTCGTCCGTCTGTCCGTCCGTCTGTCCGTCCGTCTGTTCGTCCGTCTGTCCGTCCGTCTGTTCGTCCGTCTGCTCGTCCGTCTGTTCGTCCGTCTGTTCGTCCGTCCGTTCGTCCGTCTGGTGTCTGTGAGCACTAGCAGCCATACGTAGCCATACGTAGGATTATTTCCAATTCCAATGATGAGGAAATCCGTGCCATTTTTGCTCGAGTCGAAACTTTAAGATTTTGAAAAGCATTCTTCAAAATTTGGTGTACTACACATGAACCCCTTCGGACATTTTCAAAATTTTCTTTCTACAACTACAAAATTAAAGATAGGGATTTTTTCTTCAAATACTATTTGTTCTCCACTGTGAGTTCTTTATATTTTTTGAAATTTTTAGTAGTCTTCGCGCAATATTGTGTAAACTACGTGCTATTTAAAAAAATAAAAAAGCAAGATTTTCTCAAAAAGGCTCCAAACTTTTTCTTTTAACTTTTGATAGGGATAGTGCTAAATGTACTCTATAAGATGACATGAACGCCTTATTTCTCTACTCTGTTGTTTTTTCAAAAATTACAAAACTGTATTTTTTACTTGCTTCTCATGTCGTTAATATTTAAATTAGCGGCAATTTGTTCACATTATTGCATTTATGAGTACATGTACTTTAAATAATGTCAAATATAGTCTCTCGAAAACTCTACCGTTTTCTGTGAAAACTGTCTCAAATCTCAAAAACGCAAGAACGAAATTTTCAGAAACGCTCAAACGCCATATTCTCAAAAAAAAAAGAAAAAACACGACCCAAATTTTTTCTTCAAACAATTTGAACGGTTAGTACTAATTTCACTCTTTAATATGACGTAAAGTTAATAATACGTAAAATAGAATCGGAGTGAAAAAGCGGAAATTTGTATAGTATTTTATTTCAAATATTAAATACGGTCATATCTTTTGAACCCTGCTTAACAGAGACTTTATAACGATTTTCGAAATGAGCGTGATTGTTTCCTTTGAAGTCACCTACTTTCATTCTGGAGGTATAAAACATTTTTTTTGTTTCCTATCGTAATTTCTAAAAGACTAATTTATAAACGTATAACAACTGACGACTTGTCCACCAGGCCCCGTTCCTCCGGCGCGTTAGTCGCTCGGCGAGATCGGCCACCCACCAGCGCCCCGAGAGCGTTACATCGCGTCATGACATCTTTTCTTTGAAGCAGAGATCATTTCTTTACGACACCTCTTGCCTCGGCGATCGCGCCGTTGGTTCCCCGGGGACTTGTCCACCAGGCCCCGTTCCTCCGGCGCGTTGGTCGCTCGGCGAGATCGGCCACCCACCAGCGCCCCGAGAGAGTTACATCGCGTCATGACATCTTTTCTTTGAAGCAGAGATCATTTCTTTACGACACCTCTTGCCTCGGCGATCGCGCCGTCGGTTCCCCGGGGACTTGTCCACCAGGCCCCGTTCCTCCGGCGCGTTGGTCGCTCGGCGAGATCGGCCACCCACCAGCGCCCCGAGAGCGTTACATCGCGTCATGACATCTTTTCTTTGAAGCAGAGATCATTTCTTTACGACACCTCTTGCCTCGGCGATCGCGCCGTCGGTTCCCCGGGGACATGTCCACCAGGCCCCGTTCCTCCGGCGCGTTGGTCGCTCGGCGAGATCGGCCACCCACCAGCGCCCCGAGAGCGTTACATCGCGTCATGCCATCTTCTCTTTGAAGCAGAGATCTTTTCTTTACGACACCTTCGTTCCACTTAAGCCCGTCAGTAAGTGCAGCGAGAGGTTTATTAAGAAATTTCCGTGCGTGTGAATATTCCACACAGGTCGACAATTTAGAAGTTTGTAAAAACACTTCGCACACGTGGAATTTGAATTGAAAAACATCAGTGTTGAAATCGCCATATTCTGTCCGAAGAGAATGTGAAACATTTTTTTGGCAGGTTACTAGAACCTCAAAAAAATCTTTGGGGCGTCTGTTGTTACTTTCAACAGGATTCGGCAACTGCTCATTGCAACTGCTGCTAACTAATCTACTAACAACAACAAGACTATGAAGAATACAAACTTATAAGAAATCAAGTAAATATAAAGATCAGGAAAATAAAACAAAATTATTGGGAATCATTTACTGCAAGAAAGAAACACGACTTTTACGGCCTGCAAAAACAGATATGGCGTTTCATAAGAAATACACACTCCGAACCAAATAACTGATAAGCACAACAAAAATCAGTAACACGGAATGGGTGGAATATTTTAGTAAGCTATTTCACAATAACGAGGCTTCAGTATTGGATATAGCCAACACACTAACACAAGACTATGAGATCTCAGATGAACAGATTATACAAACGATACCCAAATTAAAAAAATAGGAAATCACTCGCAGAAGATGGCATGTATAACGAACTATTAAAATACGGGGTGCAATTATTACATAAAGGATTAGTAAAACTGATACAAAACATATATACCAGAGGAATGGAAAACGAGTATTCTAATCCCCCTTTTTAAAAAAAGGGGACAAGCTAGACACAAACAATTATAGAGGAATTAACTTTCTGAACACAACGCTTAAACTAAAAACAAAAACTATCACACAAGTAATAGAAAACTTATTAGAATGGAAAGAAGAACAGCAAGGATTCAGAAGAGGAAGATCATGTAATGACGCGATCTTCTTTATACGACAAGTTGTTTAGAAATCTCTGGAATTCGACAAACCTGCGTATTTGAGTTTCGTAGACATACAGAAAGCATTTGACAGCGTACACCTTGTAGCAAGATTATTAAAGAACGAAAATATCCCCTGCAACCTTATTAAACTCATAGCAAATATATATATATATATATGTATGTATGTATATATATATGAACACCAGAATGAAAGAAAAACATAACGAACAAATATCCCAAGCCATAACAACAGGTCAAGGAATAAGACAAGGAGACTCCCTCAGCCCAATACTCTTCAACCTAGTAATGAAACTCATCCTAAACAATCTTTCGAACAAAAAGGATATTACTTCGGCTCTTATAACATAAACTCAATCTGTTATGCACACGATAGTCTTAATTGCCGAAAGCGAAGATGATTTACAACGCCTCCTGTTTCAATTCTACAAGACATTCCAGTCATTCAACATGACGATATCCACCCAAAAAACTAAATGCATAACAATCTCGAAACACCCATACGGTTTCAAATGGAAGTCTCCTGACGAAATGCGACTATTTATAAACTGACACTGCTAGGATGTGCCTGAAACAGAGCAGTCTCCTCAGATATACTGAGTCAGTTGTGTAAACAGACGAATCCGCGAAACATGTGCTTTGTTCTGTGAAGTTAGTAACCACAGTTAGTCGTACAAAAATGTCAATACTATTGTTATTTGCATTTTCTTAATATGAAAATCTATAATTGCAGAAGAGACGTACGTGAAGGCTGTTACGAGCAGCCCTCTTCTTGAGAAGTGGCAAATTGACTGAATGCCGTCAAAAAACTTATGTATTTGAAACACTGGATTTCAAAATTCCTTCACGTGGCGACTCATGCCAGGTTTTTCAAGAAATTAACAATCGACCGTACCTCTCAATGTCGTAAATATTGTGGGCAGTGACAACGATGAATGAACGTGCACTGCTGGTCCTGGTCACCATAATGTATCGCCTGTGTGATAGGTTATCACTAGTATAAATAAATGAGAACAGCAAAAGCATTTTAAATGTAAATATGGATGATCGCAACAATGGGGAAGAGACGATAAGCAAAGTGTGAATATTCATTAATAACATTACAAGAGAATGTAAAGACAAGTGATAGCGGGGGAAAGAGAGAATATGTTGATAATTACATCAACGAAAAGATGTGTGACATGTGAGCAATTTCCTTGTGTGCGGAAATAAGTTACGAGAAGTATTACGAACAAGGAATGAACAAATGCAGAGGCAAAATTACAGAAATGAGATCGTGTGCGAGAGATGGAATGGCCCGCGCGCTGCAAGGGAAGGAGGGCCGTGTGTGGGAGGATCTCGCGCAGGGAGAGACAGCTGACGAGCGCGCGAGGTGAACGAGCCAGACGGACGGCTCCCGGCGCGGGAGGGTCGGAAGGGGAGGCGATGCTCCGATGTAGCCGACGTTCAAGTCAAACTTTTCATAACCGGCCGTGATAGCTTGTGGGAGCATATAACGTTTAACTTACAAGTTAGTAACGCCGTTGAGAGGAAGAAAATAGTATAAATAACGCGTAGCGAGAAACGGGAGTATAATATAAAATGGACAACATTGGTCTAGAATGAATGCAGCAAAATGGAAATGGAATGAACATCTCGACGTTGAAGAATGCAGTAGATCTACAGAAAAGCGAAGTAACGAAACGGGGGACAATTTGAATTTACAATTGTAAGAAGAGCAATTTTGTCGTAATTTGATCGGGCATCATTTGTCTGAAACAGTACTCATAACTAGAGACAGAGTTCCATCAAGTATCAAATGCTAAAATATGCATGCAAACATACATTTTCAAATAGCCAAACATGCACGACGAAGAACAAAAATTATCAAAACATGCACAATCAAATTTGAGTTTAATTTATTTCCTGTTTTATTGCATTTTTAACAATTTACAATTTTCCTCAATTTTACTCTGTCAAATTCATCGTTTTGTCAGAAACAAACGTTTCAAATGCAGAAAATGCTTTCTACGACACGATGTAATTGGAGTGTACTTCGAAGATGAAATTTGAGTCAACGTGAGGTCAAATTCAGCATTTTATGATTTGTTACCTTAATCTTCTTTTTACATTTGGGAGAAATTTCAAATCAGAATTTGAATTTAACACGTATATAAATTCTCTTCAGTAGCGACACTCAACTCCAAAACCTAATTCCAAAAATATTTTAATGTGTTTTACAAATTTTAATGCATTTTACAAATTTAAATGTCTTTTACAAATTTTAATGACTCGGTGAGAGATAAACCTGCTGCTTCTCATTTCTGAATTGCTAAAGGCAATTTTACAAAATTTGATTTTATATATTATGTTAATTTTTACAGACATATTTTTTAAAACCTTTTTACATTCCCGTATACGTATATACGTATCCCGTATACGGTGTAATATACGTAGTATAGAAAAACTTACGTAAAGCAGCGAAAAATCAATTTTGAGATTTCAACGGAAATACACGTTTTGGGGTTCCCTAATACCGAAAAAATTGTTATTTTCAAAACGCCCGTTCGTCCCACCGTGAAATCCACTAGCATCTAAGCCATACATAGGATTTTTTCCAAATTGAAGAACCCCCTGTCCATCTGACTCGGGTCGTATTTTAGATTTTGAAAAACCTTCTTTAAAATTTGGGGGTACTTTACATGAAGCTTTTGGAAGAATTTCAAAATTTTCTTAAAAAACGGCCAAATGTTATCCAAATAAAAAAAAATATTTTAGAAATCGAGTAAAATACACTTATAAAGGTGACAAAGGCTCGATTTTCACAGATAACTGTAAATTTTTGGTGATTGCCAAAGTTTGAATTTCTTTAGGCGTCTTCCTATAACTACAAAATTGAAGATAGATTCTTGCTTCAAATGAAAATTTTTCTCCATAATTAGTTCTATCAATAAGATCATGTACATTTTTTGAAACTTTTAATAGTTTTTTTTCGCAATATGGCGTGCAATATGTAAACTTTCAAAAAAAAAAAAACAACAAGATTTTCCCAAAATACGGTTCCAAACTTTTCCCTAAAATGTTGGTAGGAATAGTGCCAAATGCACTCTATAATATGCTATAAACGCAATTTAGCTCTAACATTTTGTTTTTACAAAAATTACAAAAATGTAATTTTTTGAGTAGTCCTTCACGTCAATAATATTTACATTAGCGGCGATTTCTTTACATTATTGCATTTACAAGTACTTGTTCTTTTAATGATGTCTAATAAAGTTTTATTGCATAACTAACACTTTTCTAAGAAAACTAGCTCAGAATTCCGCATTTTCAGAAACGTTCAAACGCCATTTTCTCAAAAAACGGCTACAAATTTTTCTTCAAACTTTTTGTACGCATAGTGCTAATTGCAATGTTTAAGAAGCATAGTTAATGTTCATGTATTCTTTTGTTTTTTCAAAAAATACACACATCAGTGGCGGCTCGTGGATATTCACATGTGCGCACCCAAATTAATTCGGCGCAATTTGTCTTAAGTATCTCGCGCGCGATATTGCGAACACATTGCTGTGCAGTGATGCAGTCGTAAGTATTGAGTTAATCGAATGTTATTTTCACTTTTTCTTATGCGTTAAAACGAGTTGCAATTACAAATCAATATCGAAAAATGTGAAAACCAAAATATTTTGTAAACATGTGTAGTAGACTACTTTTTAATAACGAGATTTGAAAAACCGAAGTTAGAGTGTTCGTATTTCTGTGAAATGTATTTGTCCAACAAAGAATGGCGTCGAAGACATGAAAATGACATAAATGAATAAATATCACAGAAAAAATGCTGAAAATAAACTGTTTACTGAAGCGACACAGATTCTGGGACGTGTCGAGTCATGCGGTAACCCGACCCAAGTCGTAAATATTTCGGAGGGTCCTTGGGAGGGCCGAACAAAGTCGAAGCTGGTGCTGTGAAAAGAAATGGGGCCAACCCTCACTGCTGATAAAAGGAACTGTCCAGTATGCTAGGAAACTTCGTAATATTGTGTTCAATTGTCATTATTTATAATAATGAATATTTGTGAATGCTTGTAACGTATGTATGGATGGGCATGTGTATATGGGCGTGTGTGTGTGTGTGAGAGAGAGAGAGAGAGATAGAGAGAGATGGAGAGAGAAATAGAGAGATATATATAGAGAGATATAGAGGGATATAGAGATATAGATAGATAGATAGATAGATAGATAGATAGATAGATAGATAGATAGATAGAGGGAGAGAGAGAGAGAGAGAGAGAGGGTGGGAGGAATGGAGCGAGAAGAGACTTGCACACCGTAATAGCAGGGCCTCAAGCCGCCACTGACGCGAACGCAATTTCTTTGAAATATCTCTAACGCCTTTAATACGCACATTTCCAGCAATTTGTATATACTACTGCAGTTGAGAGTAGAATCGCTTCAAATATCTTCCATCAATTTTTTCGCAGAGTCGATAGTTTTCGGTGAAAAAAGCTTCAAATTTCCCATTTACAGTAACGCATAAACGCCGTTTTCGTAAACACTGCTCCAAATTTGTCAACGAAAATTGCCATGTAGGACGATCTTTTACTCTTCCTTAATATTCTTAGTGAAATATTTCGCTTCTTCTATTAGGAAACCGAAAAATTGAGAACAAAAATGTACATTGGGCGGCGATGAATTTTGGCAGGCCAAAGTGTTGGGTACGACCGAAAAGGTAGACCTGGCCAAAGAAATTGAATCGTTTATTTCAGAAACCCATCAAACGCCAAAATCTAAAACACGCATTAGCAGTGGATTGTTGTTCCCAGAGGGTAGACAGAGCATTTAGTGCATTTTTTATGAAACATTCATTTATCAACTGCCTAAATAAATAAAAATATTTTGGCAACAGAAACATTGTGAGACTTTTCCTAAGTTTTTTCGAATCGAGGAATTTGGCGCTTGACTGGTTTTTGAAATAAACGATCCAATTAGGAAAGTAACTAGTACGAGAAAGTCTGCGCCATTTTGTAGCACCACTACTTTATTTTTTGCACGGCAGTGCACTGACAGTCTGCTCTTGATCATTTGCTCCCCCCTGTTATCAAATGATATTGAGTTACGGCATCCTACATTTTCATTATCTTTTGTTACTTAATCGCTTGGTTCATTTGCGATTGTGGTTCATTGCACACGTACCTGCTTCGCAAATCTTAGCACGTGTGCCGGAAGGTTAAAATTTCTAGTATAAAAATAAGCAAAGGCAACTCCGTACTGTCAGGATCTAAGAATTATACTCTATTTATACAAAATATGCGTCAATTCTAATTTTCACAAATTATGTAAAATTAGCTTTAAAAAGTTTCTAATATGCTTCGTAGATGTTAAAATATGCAGTACTAATTGATAAGATGTTTAAACATGCATTTCTTCTCAAAACTACTAAAACATGCAAACATGTACGGAAAAAGTATGCATTTTTAAAATAAGTATGTCATGGAAACTTCATTTACAGTTTCAAAGCTCTACAAAACACAAATAAAAACATGTATTTGTATGAAAATCCTGTCTCTACTCATAACATTGCTATGAAGTTAGAGGCATTTATTTCGCTGTGTACAAAAGTAACGGTTTCAGTAATGCCATTTGAGAGATCTGAGGTCATGAGAATCCGAGCTCGTGTTGTGTTTGCCTGCACCTATGCTAGAATCGATTCATTTTCTCGCATTTGTGCGCGCGCATGTGTGTGTGTGTGTGTGTATGCGTGCGCGCTAGTGGGCTGGGAATCGATTGTTTCTGGCCTCCCAGTTTAGTAGTGAATTTTCCTTCCCCTAGTCATAGGTGGAGTCAAATCTA
>JAZDUA010000656.1:597500-754271 GCA_038098605.1 Gryllus longicercus | reverse complement strand
GTGTTGTTATTGCAAAATACGAATATAAGTCAACTTTAATTTTCACTGTATATATTTTCAATAGGGTAAATTTTTGCATAATCTGATGAAGTACAATAAAATTTTAATCTTATTTCTAAATTAGTCTTCCTCTGTTGACACCAAAACTTGGCCAATTTATGAAGTCCTGATTAAAATGTCTGGGTTCTTCTGGAATATATTTTCAGAATTCGCATCAGTTTTGTTACATCCTGTAATTTTTGTATATTTAATGCTACTATCTTATTGTAAGCTTTTTCTGAAGCTAATTTTGAAGGTACGTTTTAATTCTTAAGAAGTGAAAATCGATACATCATGAGACCACCAATCCACTCCTAACATTCTACTTTTTCTTGAAATGTTTGACTGTATTGGAAACACGTGCAATTTGGAACAGAAAAAGTTACTTTCCATTTTGCTTCTACAGACTTTCCAAGGCTGTCTTCTGACCAGCAAGGGCTTGGGCCACCATCTTTTATACTCTATTATATCTTTTGTACTAATGAGTGACTTTCGTATCTGATATGTGTATCTCTATCAACGATATGAAAGTATCACGTCAAGTCTGCACAAGCTATTAACAGCTATTAATGAGGAACAAATGAACATCAGTTTCTAGTGTTAAGTCAATGCCACTGATCAGTGGCCATAAACACTGATAGTCTTAGTTCCAGACAGGCAGATGCCCGTCCCTTACTGTCAATTGCATAAACCACTTCAGTCCTGAACTCGCGTGGTTATTGCAAAGACTGCTTTATCTAGCACTTATATTCACCCAATATTAATACAGGTACTAATGTTCTATATGTGTCAGAGCATGTGTCTATCACCTACGAATCTCTTTCTGACTATAACTCAAATATTGCAAAAAGTGGACTGATGTTAATGCAACTTTGGATTCAAATACTCGACTACGTTATTTGCACATATTGCCCCACTGCATGTACAGAAGTACTGAGTACTGAATTTTTGTACTCCAAATGAGGTGAAAATCAACAATTTGTGAGTTCTTCATTCTGAAATTTGGCAATAGAAAAACATCCATCCACATGTGAATATGTGGTCAACACTAGTGCCTAAAACGTTCAGACGACTTTCTCCAAAGCTCTGATATTCCCTCATTAATCTGGCCAAAGAGGAGGCCCAAGAACTTTGAAATGTATATTTTGTTTCTGGGGAACACTTTACATTAAATATTTTTATTTTTAAAATTTACTCCCAAATATTTTGATAATTTTTTGTCTGTAACAGCAAAGGGCACTTAAAAAAATGGTGCACATTTCATTTATGTTGGACTTCTGAATTTTTTCAAAAAATATTTTTTGGCATGTTCCTTTAGTTACAATATTGAAGCTAGACCAATTTTTTCTCAATGAAATCTGTTCTCCAATGACAGATATTTAAATAAAGTCATGTACAATGTTTTGAAAATACGAGTCATTTTTGCGTAATTTTGCATGAAATAGAAGTAATTTTTACTAAATAATTTTCTCGAAAAGGTTTCTTTATTTATTTATTTATTTATTTTTTTTTTTTTTTTCAAATAGAGCAGAGTGTGCTTCTATAAATGGTGCATTTTCATTTAACTCATTGAATGTTAAAAAAGTGTGAATAACAGGGGGAAAGTATGAGCTATTTAAGCCCTATTTCATATTTTGCCTTCGGAATTATCACTTAAAATGTGACGATGTTCTACGTTTGCACTTAAGATCTGCAAGTATTTTCATTAATCAGCTTCCAACCTTATCTGCTCCTCTTCCAACTTTATTCTCATTTCGTCTTTTCTGTTTCCAACTTCCATCATTCGACAGAAATTAATCATCGCTACTACTTTCAACAGTTTCTTCTTCAAATTCACTTCTGTTCACAAACTTAAAATTAAATATTGCTGTAGCATTATTAATTGCTTGTTATTGTCTCTCATGGAAAAAAGCGGGCCCAACAAGAAAATTATAACAACACTGCCTTATAATTCCACATTCAACCACCAAACAGCAGCTAATTGAATATCACATTACAAACATTAGTCTTCTAGTAAACACCTACTGACCTAAAACAATATCTAAAATTTTATGGGAGTGTGGCTTCACTAATGCAACACCTCAATTGATATGATGAGAGGGGGATTGTTCTCAAGGACGAGACTTAGTGCATGGGACACACCTACATGCCATCATCGTTGGAATAAAATGAAAGAATCATCATAAAAAAAGTTAATAGTAAGTGCTGCATCTAAATGTAATTCAAAATAATTAAACAACTAAATAGTCTGCATATTTTATTAACAAGTATCTTATTCATAAATGTAATTCTCTCCCAAACACAGCATCGTTCAAGCTAATTCAGAAAGAAATTAGCCCTAGATGGATGAATCAATGTTTTTGATTCAACAAGAACAAGATTGTTCATCTACAAAAAATATCAAAATCTATTTTTTCATATGATTCTTTATTTCTAATAATTATAAAAGAAAGTAGTTTAAGCTTTTCATAAAAAGCATATCTTCAACCACATTATATTTCTTGATCTTTGGCTTAGGAATTAATTAGTTTCCAATTTTACAAGTAGTTTGACGAAACAACTTAAGGACCACAAGAATAATTTGCAAAAAGCAATTAAAATGCAGCAGAAGGGGAATATTAATAAGCTGCTACAGCTGTGAATATTTCACTACTTACTTTCCTTGGAACACAAGAAGTCCTTGAACCAAACCTTCCATGCAAAGAAGATCATATCGATTCGCAGGGAATGTCAATTCTATAAATGAACATCCTCAGAAGCGTCACCTATTCGATCTTCTCCTTGTTCCTTCATGATCATAGTTTTTTTCAGTTGTCTATACAAATAAATGAACTGCATGAACAGGTGACACAGATAAAATCTTGATGTACAAGTAAAAAATTACTTGGTTAAAATTCACACACAATTTACAATTATAAGAATTCATTCATTCACTTGGAGTACTATTGTCATACAAATTTATGAATTTCAAAAAATTCTTTCAGCACAGGTAGATATCTTCCCAAATAACATCAAAAGTTAATATATTAGATTACTGCATTTATAGAGAGAGCTTGCAAATACATGTTAAGATTATTCAAACAATTTAATAAAATTATAAGGATAAAATAAAAATACATATTACATACATACATACATACATATACATATTGTATACATATTGTATACATATATATATATATTTTTTTTTTGACTGATTAAATGTTTCATAATTGTTCTTCATTAACATGTAACAAATTTCTAGTAATTCCTCTGAACACAAAAAATTAGTGTAGACATACACGAAGCAAACTGTGAGATACCGAAGATACAAATGCACCCTTTCAGAAGGCACCACAGATTAATCTAACTGATCTCTTATGAAAATACAAAAGTAATAAAGTGAACACTAACCTAAGACAAAATTCAATGAAAGGGCAGAGAAAGAAAAATACTATAAATTACATTGAAAATTTTAATTTACTAGGAATGGAAATGTGAATACACACGTATTTAACACAAGCTCATAAGTCTATACTTTTGAACAGATGGTAATGCAAAAATATGCTATCACTTGAAACTGTTAATTTATAATGTATGCAGTCATTGAACCAAACTATATGGGTATTCACAAATAAACACCAATAAAAAGTAAACTTTAAATACAACTGTTGCTTCAATACTTACGACTTCATCGAGTTCCAATCCAAACTCGAAGCACAACAGTGGCAAATTCTTCATCAGCTATTAAAAAAATCATATGGTATTAATGAAGGTCTTCTGAATTTAATTCACGCGAAGATAACGTTGTTGCAATGGTAATACTTACTGTATGTTTGACCCAATCTGTCAAACAGTAAATCACGTTTCACTCCTATTGTCGGCATTTTGCTTTCAAAATAACTGTGCAACTAAAATAGTGAAGAACTTATTATGCACAAATAAAAGTTAAACGAAGACACGTGTATCCACAATTTTACTTCACGCATTTCAGTCCCCGCCCTCAGCTTCGTGTACACCACCACATTACACGTGCAGCTTCATGCCTCACCGACAGCCAGTTTCAGGGCCCTTCCTCCCACATATATCCGTTGCCATCGATTGCCCACTTCTCTGTACCCACCAGCCTTTGAGCGCTCTTGTACCCGTAGCCTGGGTATATACAAACATCCCTTACCAGAGTGTACCACGGACAATACCTCACGAGTCAGGAGTACCGACCCCCGACCAGCACCGCACATAAACGTTAAAGCACCATCGATCTTCTGCGCAAGCGCAGTTTCAAGTTTTGTATCACTTTTGTGCAAATGCGCATGCGCAGAAGATCGACAGTGCTGTCCGCTATGGCGTGAATCAGCGGCGGGGGGGGAACTTTTGTGCATCAATCCGACTTCAGCTAATAAGATTCAGACACTAGTTTGCGTCACATCATTAGCGGGAATTTTAAATTCAGCCAGATACCATCCATATATAACACTTTATACACGACATTGAAACAGATTTATGAGGCATTTCTTTTAAATATTGCTCCTTGTATATCTTCATCGTGTTATTTTTGGTTAGTTACGGTTGAAAAATGTCACTTTTGTACCACTTTCAAAATGTTTCTGAGAATTCTCAAAACGAATTACGAAGTGAATTGTGAAAGAGATGGTCCACCTAATTCCGGTACAACAATATGGTTTCAGGAAATAGAGAAACACCCTCCAGGCGATTCGTAATTTATTAGACGATATACAAGGAACCCCTTAAACAGCCCAAAGGAAAATACTATGCAGTGTAAGTTGACTACACAAAGGAATTTGATCTGAATAGAAAAAGGGTACTGGAAAAACTCGCATACTTAATAGGAGAAACGCTCAACATCGCAAGGATACTAGGTTCAGGCTTACAACAAAGTAAACATATATGACGGAGTCTGTTTCTCTAAAGACATTGTTCAAACAAACAGAGTAATAGTATAATAATATTTATTGAGTCACATATACAATTACAATCGTGTATGACGAGTCAATATGATGCCTTGGGTGGAGAGAGCGAAGTTATATTACTGTTCAGGAGCAAACAAGGGGCCATCTCAGCATTTGCTCAAAGGACCAGGGAAATTGAACAAAACCTGACCGAGATGGGGTCATGGGCCTAGAAATACAATACTTGTTACAGTTAGATTAAGATATTATACAGTAGATAAATTATCTGCTAATAATTAACATTTCAATGTGTTATTTTAATGCTACTACTTATAATAATTATATTAATAATAATTACATTAATAATAATAATTACATTAATAATACATATCAATTATGTTTGCAAATACATCAAATTTAACAATAGTAGTACATTCTATATTTATAACTTGAAGTGGTGAGGAGGCAAGTTTTGACCAGTTTTTCTTTTCTTCTATTCTCCTTCTATTTCACAGGATGTGATATGCAGTTCTTTTTTTCTTTGCTTCAGTTTGAAACAGTTCACATGAAACAGAAAGTCTAATGGGATAAGAAATTCTTATTTATTTATATTTTTTAAGGGAAATGTTGTAATTTGAAAATTCCTTTACACTGTAGAACATGTTGTTAAGCAGGAAAGCTTTCAATTTACTTTTAAATGTATGAATTGGTGTGTTTATGTCTTTGATATCATTGCCTAGTTTGTTGTAAAGTGTAATGCCTTCTATTAGGGTACTTTTTTGATAAAGTGTAGTTTCAGAGTGGGGGAACGTGTAGGTTATCCTTTTGACGGGTGTTGTAGTTATGTACATCAGAATTTAAAGTAAAAGTGTCTTTGTTTTCCATGAGAATTTCCTTTGTGAAGACCACTATTTAAAATATGTACATGCATGGTAGAGGAAGAATCCTTAGTTTATTAAACAAGGGTTTGGCAAGACTCCAGCTTATGAGTGCTGGTCATTGTTCGCAGTATTCTTTTTTGGATAATAAATGTGCGAGTGCTTTCAGGGGCATTTCCCCAGAATATTATTCCATATTTTAGGTGTGAGTGCACATTTGCAAAATACATTGTTCGAAGTGACTCAATGTTGGAGCTTGACCTGAGGGTGTATGGGGCATAGCAAGATTTGCTGAGCTTCTTGTTAAGATTTGAGATGTGAGTGTTCTATTTTAGGTTTTCTTGAATTGTTAGTCCGAGGAAGGTAGTTTCATGAGATATCATTACAGGGTTATTATTTATGAGCAAATGCTGTGAGAGTTTTTCTTTAGATCGAGGATTCATGAAATTTAGAGAGACTGTCTTGCTGGTGTTTATGATGAGTTTGTTGTCTTGAAACCATTTTACTAGTGCATGCAGAGTTTTGTGAGTTTCTTTTTCTAATGATTGTTGTGTTTTTGCTTTGATGATGATATTTATGTCATCTGCAAACAAAATTATTTTGTTGTTCCTTAAAGCCAAAGGCATGTCATTTATGTAGAATCTTGGGTTTAGGACGAACGGAATAAGACACGAATTAAACGAAACGAACAATACTATATTAAATAAATTGAAAAATACATTGAAATACAGTGAACGACTTGAATCCAACAACTTCCCAAAAACTCACTCACTCCCTCTCGCCACACTCGCTCACTCCTTCCCATTTCTCTCGCGACGCGGCGCCGCTGTAGCCCGATACTACGTGATTCAAGTTTCGAATCCCACATTCGGCCATCCTCGAAAGCCTTCAGGCTCTGAAGGAAATACGTATGGCTTCATATAATCTGCTGATGTTGTGGTTATCATGGATCCATCTTCATCGAAGTTTCCTACTCGAATCACCTCATATCGATCATTACCTTTCACTTGACTGACCTTGTAAGGCCCCAGATACTTTTGTTTGATTTTCATACCTGGTCCAAACTGGGTTCTTCTGATCGCTACAATATCCCCTTCTTGATAATTTCGAGCTTCTTTCAAGTGTTTGTCATGGTACTTCTTATTTTCTTCTTGGATCTTCAGGATGGATTTTTTTGCTGCATTTCGAAGATCTTCTCTTTCACGATCAAACAATTCAACTGCTTCTTGTTCCAAGACTTCTAAAATGGCTACGTCATCTTGGTGTCTCATCTTCACACCAAATAGGACTTCAAACGGGCTTCTGCCAATACTTCGCTGAAAAGTACTGTTGATACATCTCTGTAATTTATTTACATGTCGATACCATTGTTCAGGTTTATCTTTGGAGAACTTCGTGAGAACTGGTACTATTATGCCATTGATTCGTTCCACTTGACCATTTCCACGTGGCACGCCAGTAGTAGTGAGAACGTGTTCGATCTTCTCTTTTGCACAGTACTCTTGGAATGTTGTAGAAGTAAAAGCTGCTCCTCGGTCACTTATTATTCTCTATGGATTTCCAAACGATGCCTGCATAATGTCCATCGTGCTCAGAACTTCACTCGCGTTGGTTGTTTTGGTTGGAAAAATCCATGTAAATTTGGAGAAACTGTCAACAACAACACATAAATATTTGTAGAGTTTTGAAGTTACAGTAATAGGTCCTATGTGATCCACATGGTAAGTATGTAGTGGAATGTCGCCTTTAGGTATAGGTCGAAGTAAACCCTCCTTTTTTCCTTTCTTCTTTTCTGCCATAATACAGGTTATACAACATTCAACTAGATGGTCCAGCTTTTCCCTCAATCTAGGAACATAGTAGTCTGCTTGAATAATCTCTTGCATTTTCTTAGTGCCAAAATGACCATTGTCATGCACTTTCTTCAAAACTTCTTGTTGCATACTGGTAGGTAGTACTACGACGTTTCTTCCGTCTATTGTCTTCATAAGGATCTCGTTCTGCATCGAATAGTCTTCATAGGGTTCTTTGAGTAAAAGTTGAATGATTACGTTCAGTCGTTCTTCTTTCTTCTGCTCCTTCTTAATTACTTCTAGCATTAGATCTTCAACCATCATAACCGGATTTCGACTCAACGCATCCACGTGTTTCATTCTATCGCCCATACGGTGTTCAATTTCATAATCGAACTCTTCAAGTTGAAGAACCCATCTTGTGACTTTTGGTGGTAAATTGATCTTCCCCAACGTTTTCTGGAAAGCTTGACAGTCAGTAATAATTTTAAATCTTATACCTAACAAATACACTCTAAATTTTTTAGGAGCTTCAATGATAGCCAAGACTTCAAGTTCATAAGAACACCATTTCTTCTCTTCTTCACTCGTTTTGCGACTCATATAATGAACAGGGTGAAAATATTTCTCGTCTGGTTTTTTCTGGAGCAGCACTGCGCCGTATCCCAGCTTACTGGCGTCAGTATGCAACTCAGTGACAGCTTCTGGATCGTAAATTCTCAAAACTGGTTCGTTACTCAAAGCTTCTTTAAGTTTTGAAAAAGACAATTTCTGAGTGGTCCCAAAGAAGAAATGTTGCCCATCCCTGACCTCGTACAATGGGTATGCCATTTTGGCATAGTCTTTCACAAATCTTCTAAAATAACCTGTGAGGCCAAGGAAACTTTGGACTTGCTTACAGTCTTAGGCTCGGGAAAATGTTGTACAGCTTTGATCTTAGTGGGTGAAGGGGTTACACTGCCACTTTCGACAACATAACCTAAAAATTCAATTTTAGTTTGAAGAAATTTACATTTTTTACGATTCAATTCTAACCCATTTTCTGCTGCTACTTTCAAAACTTGAACTAAGTTGTCAAAAGCGTCATCGTAATCCTTACCCGGTATAATTATATCATCCATATAAGTAATCGCAATTGACTTCCTGACTAAATCTTCAAAAACATTGTCGACGAATCTCAAGAAACTGGTAGGGCTATTACACAGACCAAAAGGTGTCTTTACAAATTCATACTGATTGTCCGGTGTAACAAAGGAAGTATATTTTTGACTATTTTTTTTCTACAGGGACGTGAAAAAACCCATTCTTCAAATTAACTACGGAGAACACACTAAAATTTACAAGAGCATCAATTTTATCGTCGACTAATGGCATCGGGAAACGATCCCTTACAATCTTTTTATTTAATTGTCTAAAATCGATACAAAATCTATGTGAACCGTCTTTCTTTGGTACTATCACTACTGGGCTGGCATACTCACTATCACTAGGTCGGATAATGTCCTTTTCAAGCCACTCCTTGATCTGATCACTTAGTATCTTCTTCTCCTTCGGAGCTAATCGGCGTGGTTGTAAACACACTGGGTCGTCGTCCTTCAGTTTTATCTTCGTCTCGATGTTAGTCTTCACTTGTTTCTGGGGTGAGTAATCTTCAAATAATTGGCGAACCTTCGCTTCGTAGGGAGCAGGAACATCAATTTTGTCTACAGCAATACATTGAAGCACTTTCAAGTCTTCATGGAATTCGGTGTACGTTGCATTTAACAGTAGTCCATCGTTGTCTTGTCCTTGTTCACATCTAGCTGGAACTTGCCTCACTGAGATTTTGCCCTGACTAATGGTGATCTCCATGTCTTTAATCCACTCTTGTCCAAGGATAAAGTTATATTTCATCGAGTCTTTTGGAACTACATAAAATGGCGTGCTGTATACCTGGTTGTCGATTTCGATGTCCAGCTTGACTCTCCCAACAGGATTTGTTGTCTTGTTCCCCAATCCGGTGAAGCATCGCGTCGTTGGACTCATTTCTGGACGGCCTATCTTCTCGTAGATATCAGTTGGTACTAAATTGACATCACTGCCTGTATCTAGTAACGCCCGGTAGTTTCTTCCTCTCACCTTCATTGATATAAGACCCTCGTCGTTTGAACTTATACATCCCACACTCTGACTCTCCTTAGTGCAATTTGGCGCAATGTGACCAAACATATTGCACTTAAAACATTTGGGTCCTTTATCTTTGTTCGTGCAGTTGACTCTTTCATGCTCCTTCGATCCACAACTGAAACACCGTTTCTGACCTGGCCGCTTCCCATCTGAATTTTTGTTGCCATGATCCTCTTTTGTTGAACTAGTTTGATTTTTGTTTTCCTTATTTCGATGTTTGCTTTCTTCCTTCTGTGTAGTTGTATGTCGTCCTTTTGATTTTTCCTTCATCCTCTCGTATGCCTCAAAACATTTCTTCAGTTCTTGAATATTTCTTGCACTATACAAAATGGCTTTGTTGCTCTCGTAATCTTGAATTCCATCAATGATATACTCGACGAGTGCTTCTTCATCTACTGTTCCTTGGTTGGCTATTTCAATCATCGAGTATATGTACTGCTTCGCCGTCTCGTCAGATAATCGTTTACGTTTCCGTAATTGGCTGTGTACTGTAGCACTGCTGAGTTTGGTGGTAAACTCTTTCGTCAGGTCTTTCTTGAATTTTTTCCATGTTGATATTTTTTTGTTCAACATAAATTTCTTCGCAGAGCCTTTAAGCATTCGTTTTGCATAAATAATCTTTTGCAAATCATGCCATTCTAACAAATTACTTATATCTTCAAATTCATTGAGCCATTGTTCGACTTGTATTTTATCATCGCCTGAAAACTCTGTCAAACTATTTTCAACATCACGAATTGTAAATTCATGTTTGGCTCTATTGCCTTCTCGTCTACTACGTTCACGCCGATCACGTTCACGTCTGTCACGTTCATGTTCATTGCGTTCACGTCTGTCGTGTTCACGTTCGTTGCATTCACGCCTGTCATGTTCGTAACGTGTCTCGCGCATGTCGCGCCATCTATGATCACGCCGTTTTGTTTTTGTGGGTTGTTTAAGCATCTCTTGATCAGAACTGTCATCACTTTCTGAATAATCGGACGTGTCAAAATTTAGCTTACCTTTTTTCATATTCAAACTCAATTTCTTGGAATTGCGTGAATAATAACCTAATTCTTCTTCTGACTCACTTTCACTTGACGTTGGTCTGGAACTTTTCTTATCGAGTACTTTCTTTCCTGTTTTCGATACCTTTTTCCTTTTATCCCCTATATTGTCACTGAAAAAATGTGCGTAATATTCGTCAGAGTCCATATCATTTTCTTTTTCCGTGTTACTTTCGTTCTTTGTTTTGATATCGTCTTCGTCTTTGTTCATAATGTCCTTCTTCTCAAAGTCATTAGTTTTCCCCAAAAATATTGCTGCTGTCTTCAATCGTTCAATTAGAATCAACTTCTTACCATCAGTCGGTAACTTCAATTTTTCCAATTCTCCTTGCAACTTGGCAACTGTAAATGTTTTGATTTCTTTGATGTTGATTACAGATCCTCCTTTCATGACTGTTTGCCGTATTTGTTTTGGCGTCTCTTGAATTTTTGTCTCCTTGTCATTCTGTTCGTCTATCTCTTGCTTCACCTTCTTGTCGTCCAAGTCGTTTTTCATGTTAATCTTTTTTTCATCATCTGCCATCTTTTCTCGACTTGCGGTGGAATCTGCGTCGAAACACGAACGAACTTAACTGAACTCGTAGTCGTCTTCTACTCGTTCCGTACAACTGGCTTCGTTCCGCGTATCCCCACAACAATCCCGCCCGGCTAACCTCTTTTCCTTCTGCAATGTTCCATCGATTCGCGCCGAACTTTTTCCGGAATTCGCCCGTATATCCCGGACGAGCCCCCAAATGTAGAATCTTGGGTTTAGGACGAACGGAATAAGACACGAATTAAACGAAACGAACAATACTATATTAAATAAATTGAAAAATACATTGAAATACAGTGAACGACTTGAATCCAACAACTTCCCAAAAACTCACTCACTCACTCCCTCTCGCCACACTCGCTCACTCCTTCCCATTTCTCTCGCGACGCGGCGCCGCTGTAGCCCGATACTACGTGATTCAAGTTTCGAATCCCACATTTATGTATATAAGGAATAGTATTGGCCCAAGAATGGATCCTTGCAGGACTCCACAATTTATTATTTGAGGACAGGAGTAGTATGAGGAGATTTTGTTTTCTTTAGTGTGTTGGAGGGCAACTATTTGTCTACGGTTTGATAAATATGATTTGATCCATTGGCCTGCAATGCCTCGAATCCCTAGCATTTCCAGTTTTCTTAAAAGTATATGATGGTCAATGATGTCAAAGGCTTTTGTAATGCAAGGGTACCCAATAAGTCCATACTGTTTGACATACTAACCGCACACAATAACTGAGCACAATAAGGAAACATCCCTACACATGTATGCAGATGATATGGTGCTATGTTCAACCAGTCTGACAAGCCTCCAACAAGCCAGTTAACAGTTCTCTTTGCGGATGATACGAATATTCTTTGCAATAAAGAAACCGTAAATAGTACAATATCAGATATATCAAATTGGTTCTGAAATTATAAATTATTAGTAAATGAAAAGAAAACTTTCAATGCAGTTCTCCATTTCAAATAAACAGCCTGGCACTTCACTGAATATGAATGGTATGCCATTGACTGATGTTAAGGTAACAACATTTTTAGGTCTTTCAATTCAGTCAAACCTTAAATGAATTGAACACTAAATTAAGTTCTTCATGCTACGCTTTCAGAATTCTTTCAAATTCAGTCAGCCTCGACACTGTTCGTTGTGTAAATTTCGCGAATGTTCATTCCCGCCTGAGATATGGCATAACATTCTGAGGAAATACATCTTATAGCTTCCAGACTTTTAGATTACAAAAAAATAATTGTCGGAATAATAAGGAAATCCCACTCACGTGATTCTTGTAAGCCTCTCTTTATTAATCTAGGTATTTTACTATTACCTCTATATATGCGAATCAGTGGTTTTTGTCAAAAACGACTTACTTAAGGGCGGGAATATGTTTTCAGCAAACGCCGTTGTCTATAACTACAACACTCGATGTAGTAATCATATTCATCAGGTAAAAGTATCAACAGCTCACTACAAAACATTCACATATAATACATGTACATTATTTTACAACACATTGCCAGATGATATTAAACAATTAAATTCGATACAAAAGTTGAAGTCCCAAGTAAAATCTTTTCTGCTACACAAATTTTTCTATACAATTAAAGACTATACCAAGCAACCAAAAGGAAAGTAATATTAATTTTAACAATGACATTTAATATATTATATATCATTTGGAGTGTATAATTGTAAAAACCCGTAACAAGTATTGTACTTCAGCTTCTGGGTCAATGACCCCCATCTCGATCAGGTTTTCGTCCAGTTTCCCTGATCGAGCAAATGCTGAGATGACCCCTTGTTTTGCTTCTGGATTGCTTCAAATGAACTTCTCCACATAGCACGTCACACACAATTTTAACTATTTTTTACGTAAATAAATAAATAAGCCATAGACCATTTAGAAACATGGGCATAAGAATACTTGGTTTTGTGGTTGGCATTTACAATGAAATAATTATATGAGTCGTCATTGCGAACAATATTATTTATTACAATAGCAGCTTTCGATGGCTCATCAGTTTTCTAGTACAAGAAGAAAAACAAAAAAAACATTAAAACGCAGTTATCAAAGTTTCATTCAAATCTTAGAATTCAAATCTTAGAATTCCCTAAAAAAATGCTGTCCCCCAAACAACACACAGATCTTTTAGAAAAATGCGGCGTCTATTCACTAAATTGCCACGACTGCGAAGCCAAATATATTGGTGAAACGAGCAGAATTTGTAATACCAGAATTAAGGAACATATACGCGCTGGGAAATACAACACCTGCAAATCTCACTTTGCCAATCATTTCCTCCAGACAGGTCATACATTCAATCCACACACAGATATTCGTATACTGGAAATAGAAAACCAATACCACACCAGATTAACTTTAGAAAACCTGCATATTCATTTAAATAATAACTTACTGAATGAAAACAAAAACCATAGCCCTCTCCTCTACTAAAATTATTATTAGACACCACTCCCACACCGCACTCCCCCGGGGCGGCACTGTAGACAGTGCACCGCACCCAGGCCATTGCCCTCCTCCACCCCACGGCCGGGTACTTAAGCCCTCGGCTCGCCCGAGCCCACGTAGTGGATTCTCTCCGTGACCACCGCGGAGGACGGACGCATCTGAGAAGAGCTCCGGACGACGCTGAATTAATAGTCCTTTTCAGGACTTGAGCAAAGTGTAGCCTGCCCTTCTAGGGCTGACATTGCAAGTCAGCAATGTCGACGCCCGCGTCGTCTCCCGCGCGGCTATTTTTCACCCCTCACGGGGATGAAAGTAGCGAGCGCGGTAGAACCGCGGGGAGAGCCAAGTCGAGGGGAGCCGTTAAGCGACGCTTAGGCTCCCCTTCGACGGAGAGAATCTGTGCGAAATCTTCCCCTGCTTCCAGGAGGAAGACGGAGAACGGAGCGACGCCGGCCGCCTCGCCTACAGCGCCTGATGCGCTGCCCGCCGCAGCCACGACGCCACCCACCGCTGCTGCCGGCGAGGAAGAAGAAGAAGAAGAAGACGGGTTCATGCTCGTCACTCGACGCCGCCGACGCCCACCCGCCATCTTTCTGTACGGGGTGACTGACATTTTCGGGCTCCTCGAGGGCTTGAGATCGGCCTGCGGCGACGCCGACATCACCGCGGAGGTGGCAGGCGACGCTGTCAAGATCCGGTGCGAGTCCCTCGAGGCGCATCGGGATGCTCTTGTCGCCTTAGCCAAGAGAGCCGTGGAGTACCACACATACTCCACGGGAAACGTAAAGGTTCTGAGGGGCATACCTTTCGAGCTTTCGCTGCAAGGATTACACGATAACCTTGCAAAAATTGGCTTTCAGGTGCAGAAGCTGGAGCGCCTGATCAGCCAGCGGCCGGGGAGAAGGGGCAGACCGCTGCCCCTCATCACAGCAACGCTGGAAGACACGGAGCGCCACCGGGCGCTCCGTGAGCTATCAAACATCCGGGGGCTCCGCGTGCGCGTGGAGGTGTATCGCCCGCCGCGCGGGCCCACGCAGTGCCACAATTGCCTGGATTTCGGGCACGTGGCACGAAATTGCAAGCGCCGCACGCGCTGCAAACTGCGGGGAGCTGCACGACGCCGCGCAGGAAAACCCCTCAGTGGAAGAGCGCAAATGCGCTAATTGCAACGGCGAACGCCACGGCGCAAAGTATAAGGGCTGCCCCGAGTACAAGCGCCGCTGTTCCAGGGGTAGCCAGGCACAGCAGCAACGGCAGGAGCGACTCCAGCGGGACCGCCAGCGACGCGCCCGCATCCAAGAGAGAAGAGCGGCCGACACGCAGTCGGAGGCGTCGCGCTCTCCCTCGCGGGAGCGCGAGCCTTCGCGCCGCCGCACCCCTACGCCGCCACCGCGGCCTCAGCGTTCGCCCAGACGCGAACGCCGACGCGCGCAACAGAAGCAGCGACGCCAGGAGCGGACGCACTCCGACGCCCTGGTGCAACGCCCCCGCCCCACCCGGGAGCGCCAGCCGACGGCCGCCGACGCGGCTCGCGAGGAGCGCGATGCGCGCCTGGAGCGGAGTAGGCGGACGGCGGAGAGCGTCCCAGTCCTCCCACAACTGAGCGAGCAGAAGCGCGTGCCGCACGAGACGATGGACGATCTCGTCCGAAACGGAATCGCCCAGGATCTAGTCATGCAGGCGATCATGCGATCCATCTCCGGATGCAAGCCAGCTGAGTGGGCGTCGGTCATGCTCAAGGTTGTAATTACGGTACTCCTTGAGCATGCACAAGACACCGCTGCGGAGGAAGCAACGGGGGAGGAACGCTCATCCTCACCCGCACTACGTCCTTCCCACCCTTAAATAATGGCTAGCTCTATTTTTTACAGGAACAGAGGCACCGTTGCATTTTGGAACTGCAACGGCATCTGCTCGCGAGAGAAGCAGTCAGAGCTACACAGCTTTCTCGCTCGGCACAATATTTCTGTAATGATGTTGGGGGAGACATGGCTTAACCTGCATCTCTCTTTAAATATTTCAGGTTTCTTCTGCTACAGAAACGACAGGGCAGCGCAAGCAGCGAACGTGACAGACGCCCACAGAGGAGGCGGGACCGCAATCCTAATAAGACGCAACATAAATCATTATGTTACAGCACTTCCGCAGCTGCAGCACGCCGAGGCCTCTGCTGTTGTCGTTCAGACGGAGCGAGGGCCGCTGCGTCTCATCTCCATCTACGCACGCCCCGACCGCACCGCGGATACGTGCGCCCTACTAGCTGCAGACATTGCAAAACTAGTAGAGGCTAACACGACTCCAATACTTATGGCTGGCGATTTTAATGCCAAACACACGGACTGGAGCTCCCGTATTACCTGCCCCCGCGGCCGTAAGCTGAAAGCAACCGCTGATGCAAACGGCTGCGAGATATACGCTCCCAATACGCCCACCTACTATTCCTTTAGAACGAACTGCAAGCCCGATACTTTAGATATTGCGCTACGCAGGAAACTTCATTACCCTCCCACACTAACCACCATTTACGAGCTTTCCTCTGACCACTTCCCAGTGATAGCGGATATAAGACGCGACAGCCTAACCCTGTCGACTGCACCCACGACGCAGAAGAGGCGCACGGACTGGAAGAAATTCCAGACGGAGCTGCAGCAGCGCATACCCGATGCATCTGCTCTGTCAGGACCGCAGCAGATAGAAGCTGGAGCAGAAAAAATCGCCGAAGCTGTGACTGACAGCCTCAACGCAGCAGCGGAGAAGCAGCGTTTCTCTAAAAAGGAGCAACCATTAATCCCTTATCTTGTAAATCTCATTTCTAGGAAAAACAGGGCGCGCAAATTGTGACAGAGCACGCGACACCCAGCTGATAAGCGGGAGCTAAACCGATTGAAACGTAAAGTTGAAATCGAACTAGCTGAATTCCGCAATCAGAAATGGGCCAAATTGTTGTCAGGTCTCAAACCTAGAGATAATTCACTGTGGCGAGTCACTCGCATGCTTTCCAGGATGCCAATAACAGTGCCGCCGCTGCAGACCAGCACAGGAGAGTTCGCAGAATCAAACGAAGCGAAAGCGGAACTCCTAGCTAATGTCTCAGTTTCAGCTGGTCAAGGGGGCGCCGCCAATACCACACGTTGTCGAAGTACAACAAACGGTAATGGCGGCCTTGCACGCGCCAGCCGACGAGCCGAGTTTCGCTACAGAGACTGAAGTAAAAGCGGCCATCTCGAAGCTGCAGACTAGAAAAGCGCCTGGCCCCGACGGCATCTCTAACGACGTCCTGAAGAAGCTGCCGCAGCAGGCCATAGTGTTTTTAGTCGCACTGTTTAGTGCTACATTTATGTTTCAGCATTTCCCGAGTCAGTGGAAACTTGCACATATTTTAATTTTCAGAAGCAAGGGAAAAATCCGAAAAAGCCCGAGTCGTACAGGCCCATAAGCCTACTAAACACGGTCGGGAAGCTATGCGAAAAACTAATTCAAAACAGAATCTTAAAATATGTTTGTTAAAAATGCACTATTAAACACGGAGCAGTTCGGATTTCCCGCGGGACATAGCACAACGCACCAGCTTGTGCGAATCACGGACCGCATAAGACGCAACTTCAATGAGCGCCGATTCACAGGTGGAGTTTTCCTCGACGTTGCCAGCGCCTTTGATAAGGTCTGGCACGTCGGCCTCCTCTACAAACTCCACTCCATGAACTTTCTTATATACCTTATACACCTTATTTACTCGTACCGAGCAAACAGAACGTCTCATGTGACGCTTTTGAATGCCAAATCCACCCGCCGCGCCGTTCGGGCCGGAGTGCCGCAAGGGAGCGTGATTGCTCCTACGCCCTTCACCTTTATGTGCGTGATATTCCCACCCACCCTCAGAGCTCGCCTTGTATGCAGACGATACGGCTGTAATAGCCACGTCAAAAAGTATCGAGCTTCTCCAGAAGTACTTGGATCAACATTTGTTACAGATCCAGGAGTGGCTGAAACTGTGGCGAGTCAAAGTCAATGTGAGTAAGAGTGCAGCTGTACTCTTCACACAAAGACAGAGATTCACGCGGCCAAAGCCACTCGCGCTATGCGGAGACGCCAATAATTGGACTAAAAATGTCAAATATTTAGGAGTTACTTTAGACAGCTCATTGACATTCAATCTGCACATCGAAAATGTGCGACAGAAAGCGCGGCAGACCCGTGGCAGACTGCGAAGCTTGTTTCACAAGCGGAGCAAACTGTCAACGGCAAACCGCCTCACGCTTTATAAAGCAATAATTAGGCCGCAAATGGACTACGCATGCCCAAGTTGGGCAATTGCAGCAAATTATCTTCTGCACAAACTGCAAGTAGTTCAAAACGAGTGTCTCAGGGCCGCCCTCTGCGCCCCTAGATACACTCGTATAGAAACTCTACATCGCGAATCATCAATGCAACTGCTAAAAAATCATATCAAAATTATAGTTAAAAATTTCTTTGAAAAGGCAGCTGACTCGGAGAATGATCTCATTTCCGAGATCGCCTCATACCAACCCGACCCGAAAGGGCGAAGTATAGGCGACCGAAGCACTTTCTGGAATAAGAGCAATCTGAAACAGAGAAATGAGTCTGAAGTATAAACGTAGTATTTCAAAACACGCAATGCGCGCGCCGGTAGGCTAAAGTCATTTTTTGACCCTCTGTTTTTCTTCATGTTACAGGATTGACCGTAGATGCCCGTAAGGGTAGGAATGGTTCCACCTTGGTGGCGTGAACGTGCATTGCACTTTTCGTACGTTCACAAAACTGCACAAATGTACTGCTACGGCCCACGTAGTCATTTTTGTGGCTTCCATACAGCAGGTAAGGAATGGCTTTTCCACATTTCCATGTTTTCTGTTTCAAATTTTACAAGTTCTAATTCAATTTCATACACTTTTCTTGTAGAATTAAATGACTTAACACTCCCCCTTTTCTTCCTTTCAGTTCTTAAAATGTTAAATACATTTTCTAAAAATTGTAAATTGTTAGTAATTTTTTATTATAATTTTGTTGTCAAATCAAAAAAATATTAATGTTTTAATGTTTTTTGTTTTTCTTCTTGTACTAGAAAACTGATGATGATGGCTAAGCCATCTAAAGCTGCTATTGTAATAAATAATATTGTTGACAATGACGACTCATATAATTATTTCATAAGAATACTACCTCCAAATTAATAAAAGCAAGACAGTACAGATGGCCTTTCGAAAAGGAGGAATAGCAGCAAGTGAGAAAATAAAATTCAAGAACAAATAGCTTCAAATAGCTCAATATTACAGATATTAAGAAATAACACTGCAGTCAACAGGCAGAACATTCGAAATTTATACCAGAGAACAAGCAGCAACGGCGATTAGAGCCATGTACTCAATAAAAAATATCCACAAACTATTATTAGAATCAGCAATCAAAATTTTTCATCCAGTCATTAGCCCAATCATAACATACGGAATACAATTAATATAGGGAAAACTATCAATAGCTGATCTAAAATCCAGAGAGAGAACTAAGGTAAGAGAGCCCTGTCTTTCAAATATCAAAAAATCAAGGTTAATATTCGAACTGACCACAGAATCATTCTACATTGAGAACTAAAGATACCAATTACTATCATCCACCAGGCAAAGTACACAAGTGCGAGAAGAAAGAAGAGAAATATGTCCAAAATTTTACTCAACAGATGCAATGATGAAAAGAAAATGGACAGAAACAAACCATTAAGACACGTGATCACAAGACTAGCGACTCATGGGTTTCATCACAAAATCTGCACACCTCCCATTACCACAAAGTGAAAAAAGACTGCATGTGCTTCCTGTGTGGTGAACAGTATGAACGATAACACATTCAAAGATGCAAGAAAAGAACTAAACAGTGTCAGAATATAGCAAAGAATTTTAATTATATTTTTATGCACTTTCGTACGCCCTCCATTATCCAAAATGTTTCACAACCTCAACCCTTCTCGCTCTCCATGATACACGGCGGCTAGCGTCTACTCTGGCTTTTCAAACGAAGTGTCCGTATTGTGGTCACGTGGTCTGTGACGCAAACCGGTGTTGCGCAGAACGAGTAAAAATCGGTGCACCGGAGGACCTCATCCTTATATTTCCACCATAGCGAGCACAAACTTCCCCACTTTGCACCCTTGAACGTTAAAGCACTATCGATCTTCAGCTCATGCGCAGTTCAAGTTTCTTATCACATTGGTGCATCTGAGCATGCGCAGAAGATCGATAGTGCTTTAACATTCGAGGATGCACAAACACTCTATAGAGAAATTGTCTCGGGAGAGCAAATTGCGGAGCCACGATTGTATGCGAAGAAAGCCGAGTCGCTGTCCGTGAGAATCGCATGGCGGGAAATTTCAAACTTAAATTTGAAACGACCACAAAACATATGTGATGGAAAACTGAATTTATAAACAAAATATTAATATATTAATGTTAATTAAATATTAACATTAATTATATAAATGTTAATATAGCAGTATTGGGTGTATTATTTTATGTTTTTATAAATTGTTATCATTTCCACATCACTTGATTGAAGTAGATAATCTTTGACGCGATTTTTTAAAGTGATATCTCCAATAGGCGTACATTCACTATGTAAATAAATTAATTAATAAAAAAATTAAAATTAATTAACAAATAAATTAATATATTTGATAATAAATAGTAATATAATAATGCATCAGTAAAACGTACATGATGAAACACAAAATGTCTAAAAATAAGAATTACTTTTACGAAGTATATTCATAATTTTGAGGGCTTAAAATGTTATTGTATTGACGATATGTAAATAGTATGTATAGTTCATATACATGTAATTTTTATGATAATGAGTAATAATATATTAATATTAATTAAGTATTATTTTTCAACAAAAAATACAGAAAATTCAGTCATTTTTGTTTACATAATCTATTTAAACAGACATGGCAAATGATCTTTACAAATGAATACTTACACTGAGAGAAAAATGTAAGAAATTTTACTATAATATATTTTGAGTACCTTCGAAAGATAAGCAAAAATGCATTTTACTATGAGTCAGAGTTTAAACACTCAGAAAAATATCCTTTTGAGACAAAAAGTAAATAGTTTTCGGAATGAATGGTAAAGGATGCCTGAATATAAACATGAATGGTGTATTCGAGCACCAACATTTAAAAATAATAATAAAGGACAAACTTCTATGGACTGAATTGTCTGTCCTTTATTCTTATTTTAAAATGTTAGTGCTCGAATACGCTATTAATGCTACGCCAATCTGTTACACCACTAGTTACTTTCTCGTACACGTACGTATATACGGAGTAGTATAAGTAGAGTAGAGAAAGTTTATGTAATGCTGCGTGAAAAAACAGGGAATTTTCGACAGAAAAACTCCTATTGCAAACCCTGGTAACGAAAAAGTGGATAAATCCAGTGGGTAAATTTAGAAAAAATCCTCTACCACATGTTGTGGCCAAAATCCACATTTTGTGGGTCCTTGATACCAAAAAATCGATTGATGGCAAAATGTCCGTCCGTCTGATGTATGTGAACAACACTAGTGCATGAACTTTCGTATAGTTCAATTATTTCCAAACTGAATAACACAAAGTCACAGCTCTGCACAGCATGCATTATTTTTGAGTGTACTTGACATGAAGCCCTTCGGACATTTTCAGTTTTCTCAAAAATAGCTACAAATTTGTTCTTTAAATTTCTTGTAAGAATATAATAAAATACACTTACAAAGGTGGCATAGGTCAGATATTTGGTACATTTTTGGTCAGGTACATTTTTTGAAACTTTTAGTAGTCTTCGTGCTAATTTGCAATTTTAAAAAATTTCATCAACAGATTTTTGCAAATCTGCTCCAATACTTTTCTCTAAACTTTCTTAGGGTTACTGCTAAATGCACTCTATAAGATGACATATAAGTCATATTGCTGTATTGTGTTATTTTTTCAAAAATTACAAAAAAAAGGAATGTTTTGACTTCTCTTACATCGTTAATATTTATATTAGCGGCAATTTGTTTACATTATTGTAATTATGAGTGCATGTACTTTAAAAATGTCCTATAAAGTTTCTCAAAACTCAGTTTTTTGTTAAAATGACCTCAAAATTCCGCATTTTCAAAAACGCCAAATGTCATTGTCTCAAAAATGTCTCCGAATGTTTTTAAAACAGTTCCAGCAGATATTGTTAATTGCACTCTTAAAAAAGAGAAATTCATTTAGCTGATTTTCCCCAAAATTATACATATAATTTTTTTTAATGTCTCTCGTTAATAAGCACATTTCCCGCGATTTGTAAACACATTTGCATTTGTGAGTTAAAGTACCTCTAATGACTTCAAATGAAATTTTTGAAAAATTATCTGTAAAAAAGATCTTTAAATTTTGTGTTAACAGTATCGTTTAAACGCCATTTTCTTAAAAACGGCTTCACAATTTGCGATAAAAATGTCATTTATGACGAGGTTTTACTCTTCTTTAATATTCTTAAAGTAATATTTCGGTTCTATTACAGTAAACCCTGGAAATCCGAACAAATTGGTCGTGTGGTCTGTTCGGATTATCCGAAAAAAATTACCGTACCGAAAATTTGCAGTTTTTTCGCGCAGTATTCTCTCCACTGCGTAAAAGTGGCAGCGAGAAAGAAAAATACAATTCATTTCAAGTTTTCCAAATTCCAATATAAGATTTTCAAGTTTTCCAAATTCTCACAAGATTTCTGTGTAAATGAGCTTCAAATTTTGCATTTTGAGAAAGGTTTAAAAGAATTTTTTCCAGAATGGCCTGTATACAAATATGTCAATAAAAGTTTGCGTATAGTTTTCACTGTTCTATAATATTTCTAATGCCATATTTCAAATCTACTCTTAGGAGAACAATTGTGAAAATGAGAAAAAAATGTCTTTCTGATGCCAAGTTGGCAGAGGATGAAGCAAAACTGAAAAGCTATCCTACACACAAGAGAATAGGAAACTAACTAGTACGAGAAAGCCTATGCCATTCTGTAGAATCACTAGTTCATATTCTACTCACGAGAAATTTTTACCATTTGGCAAGAGCCTTCAAACAGTATTTCACACAGAATACAAAAAACATGACTTTAATGTGTTTTACTAATTCCTTTCATGCATATCAATTAACCAAAGCGCTAAGAAAATATACATGCAACTTTATTGGAATGACTTTTCCATTCACCATTATAAAAATTGTTTTAATGAGTTGCTGCATGAGCTAACTATTATAGTGCATGCTGATTGCAATCATAAGGATGCATATTGGCACAAGTGAGAGTTGCGAAGGAAAGCATATTGCAAGCCCTTGCACCTCCTACATGCAGAGAAGGAAGTCCTAAGGAGAATCGTCTCTGCTTTCGGAGTTTTAAAACAAAATGCCTGGGAATGAAAATCAGTCACACTATATTTATCCAAAGATTATTTTTTTTCGACTTCCCTGGGTGTTGGAACCAAAATTAAAATGCTGTTAACAGCAACATTAGGGATTTTAGTGTCTTGCCCAATTGTCAAGTACATCTATTCAAAACTCTAGTAATTTCTCTTTATAACGAGTGAAAAATTAACAAAAAATACACATCTATATAATCATACAAAAAATTGCCTAAGTGTGGCATTTCCTAGTTCTCCAAACCCTGCAGTATCCTAAAAATTGCACAGAAGTTTTTTCTCTTAAATTTTAAAAGGTCTCCAATACAGACATTTTCCACAATTTGGAAGTCACCTGAATCTAGATAATAGTTTCTAATTTAAACATGTCAATGAAAGATATTTCTTTATTACAAAATATTTATTTTCCCAACTTAATTTACAATCAATTCATTGCAATGATTCATTGACTTAACTTGGTTTAGTCATAACAACATATAAAATAAATTACATTGTTCAGTCAGATGCTATAACACAGTAGTATCACTCAAAACAGCAGCAAGAAGATGCTTATCCTTCAGAGCAGTAGCTACTTCTTCCTCATCCCACATAAGACGAACCTGTGGGGGGAAAAAAATATTTCTTAATTCAAGCTACTAAATATTTCTGAATACAGTGAAACCTGTATTAAGAGACCACTAATAGTAGCAGGAAAAAGTTATCTTTAAAAACGGGTGGTTGTGTAATGGGGAATCTTTTTTATTTTCTATTTTAATAAACATTGGAAGTTTAGGAAAGTTATTATTTTATTCAATTACACTTATTTAAATGGTTTTAATACAGTATATGCACAAATTATGAAAAATGTAACATTTTGATTAAGTTTTATTTTGTCTGATTCGATGTAAATACCTTTTAGACATTTTCTGTATCTTTAAATTAATTAAAAAAAGTCTTCTACATTTGGAGAAAGGTTTAAATGATTTTCAGATTTAGTATTTACAATCTTTGTTGATGGGTAACGAACCTCTATTTTCTTGCATTGAGTAAAACGTCATTTGGATATGCAAGAGACACGATTGTATCTCTTAGAAGCCCCAGAACTGTATTTTTTGAGCACAAAATATTTATTCATTTATTTCTTTTAATTCACATAAATATTTTTTAATTCATTTAAAACAATAGTAAATTTTCTAATAAGTAAAACTAGGCAAAATAAAACTTTTTCAAAATGTTTCATGTTTTATCATTTGTACACATATATTAAAAGTCTATAAACATACTAGAATAAAATAAGCATCTTCCTAATGATCTAATAATACTAGTAAGCAAATCTACAAGACTACTTTTTCATGGAATCACTGAAGGAAGCTTAATACACATTTTATATTTCACTGTAGGACTGTAATTTGAAGAAAGACATTCAGAACATTATTTTAAAACATACATCCAAATATATCTGAGGAAGTCCCACGGTTTCTTTGAAGTATTTTTCAAGGACTGAATTACGGCATGACTAGGAGAATGAGGTACAGACAGAATATTGTATCTCGATGTATACATAATGTCAATAAATTTATGAATAGAACAATTATTGTATAAATTACAAATAGAAACACCCTACTCTGTAATTCTCTAGATGTATATTTAAACAAAACTGTCTTGTAAAGTTTTCTCTTTTGTAGGTATGAAAACAAGCAGTATAATGATACAAATAAATACAAATTCAATTCTAATGAATGAGACACAGGAAAAAACAATGCAAAGATAAACGTTTACCTTAGCTAATCTTGTTTCCTTCTTGGTTTGAACTTGAAGTAATCCTTTTGTTTCAACAAGTTGACACACACCAAAAAACTCAGCCAGACTCACGGCAACTAGATTTCTCTTCTTACACACTTTACGATACACTTCATGCAACTGAAAACAACAATTCTGTAAGACTAGCTTTCGTTATGGCAGTATTAAATGAAGCAAAACAATGTTTAAAATAAATACAAATTTAATGCTAATGAAAGAAGCAACATGACTAGAAACAAGTAAACCAAACAAAGATTAAATTTTTTCATACTTGTGTACATAAAAAAATCACACACACTGGCATGAGTTAACTCTTGAATTAAAAATTCTTGCCCTAAAAAACTATACTGTGATTTATCTAAGGGCAGAGATGGATAAATCACAATATCTTCTGCTCATTTTCAACCAATCCTTGGACTTCTCTGCTCGTGTTGACAAATGAAAAATGTATGTGTTAGTGCCTGAGGGCCTCAATGCGTTAGCATGTACAGTCGGGCTCACACTAGAAGCCTCTAGACGTGTAAATGCACAATGCCTATCTCCTCCCCATGCCTTTCGCAAGGCCCAATTAATTTCTGAGATGATTTTAGCTGTATCCACGATTTGTGCTGCAAACTAAGTTGATGCTGATGTGAACCGTTGATCACACATTTGCTTGAGTTAATTCAGGGTTTTGTTACAAAACAAACACTTATTGTCTGGTTTAGTGCCCTCTATGTAAGAATGACCAATGTTAGTTTTTTAAATTCTGTATACATCGCAAGAGTGCCCTTCAAGGAGGGTGGGAAAGTCACCCTCTCCTCAGGAAGTGCCCGACAATGTAATATTCACGGTGGAACTGACTTTACTATTCAGTTTTCTTTTCAATCCCACAAATGGCTGGAGTCCTTGCAGCCTCAGTGGGTCTTCCCTAGCTCATATCTTCTTCTCCACTGTTGTTACTGGCCTCTTAGTGGTCGAGTTGTTCCAAGTTTTCTCTGAGTGTCAATGTTCAGTTATTATAGGATTTGCTCAGTTACCATTGCCGACAAATGCACTGGTGGCCACATGTATTATGCACACCATGGGACTCACTAGATACGCCCTAAGGACTCAAACTGGGAGAGGCAGATCAGGGCATCAAATGTATCACTGCAGTGCCTCTGGCTGGGAGGTTCTAGGGTTGGAGTTTTGACATTGACCGGATTTTCGACACTAGCTAGGTCCAATTCAGTTGCTATCTAGAGAAGAATTCTAGTGGCCGTCTTCACGAATCAGCAGTTTTCCGTGTTTTCTCTGAACAATACCTGAAGAATGCCAGAGCAATACCCTAACAAACAGACCACGGACTGCATGTGATCTTTCATTCCTTTTCCTCGCCCTATCTCACCCCTTATTTACGCTACCACACATGCCAAGAGACTGGTTGAAAGCATAGAGCTTGCTCCACCTGGGACAGAGCCTGGCTGGGGGGAGATACTTGGTTGAGGAAAACCCCTTCCCCCAACGTGAAGGTCGACATCAGATCTCACCACCTGATGGGGGGAGATTACTACCTCCTAAGGAAACAACATGCACTATTACAGGACTAATGACCTTAGGAGTTCATGCACTCAGTCAATCAATCACAGCAGTCAAAGTGTTAAAGATCATTACAAACCAATACTACTAAAAACAAGATAACATTATTTCATGACCTGTCAAAAATCATCTTCACATACCTTGCCAACAGATACATCTTTTGTTTTTCCTTTCTTGAGCAAGAGTAGTAATGTACAAACGAGCAGCTTGTGTTGCAGTGGAAAATTATCTTCATCAGAACCTTCATTAGATTTGCAAAGAGACTGTGATGTACCATAAACAGAGTTCAGTACATCCATTACTATCTTCAGATGAACAGATCCATTGGTTTTCTTTCTAGGACTCGATGTATTTGATGCTGTTGAGAAAATGGACAATGGAATGAAACAACAAAATCCCATTTCTAAAATCGCAAGTAATTTCATTATTAATGTAATTTACCACTCTCAGTAGATGGTTGTAAGGGAGCAATCTGTGATAATTTTTCAGCTTCTGCCAATTCAAGAACTCTTCTTCCAATGTCCAAAGCACGTCTTATATCACCTGAAACCGATGCCACTTTTCCTGCTAATAATTGAAGGGCAGAAGGGGAGAAAACATCAGTAACATCCATCTGAAAATGAAAAAAATTTCATTACAAAACAGGTTTCAGAAACTCTATTAATTATGCTTACTAATAAAGTATACCTCTTTCAGTCTTTCTGCCAATATGCGAACAATTTGTTCCTTTGTATATGAAGCAAAATGCATAAGTTCAGGTTTGAGCTTTAAATGCGCCTGTAAACGAGGCAATATCCTATCAGTCAAGTCCAATGCATTGGCAACACCAATTAGTACAAGATGACTATTTAGTTTCGAAGGCCATTCAAATATTGTGTACAACACTGATTGTCTCTTGCTCTCCAATTGATCTATTTCGTCAAGAATAAGAATCCTGTGGAAGTAGACATCCAATTAATAAATTAATTAACAACTAAACACTAGTGCTAAAGAAAATTGGATTTATTCAGTGGCTGCATACGTCATTTTTTTGTTTGAATTCCAGAATTTGTCAAGAACTTGCAAGTACTCTTTTTCTCCTTTACCAGAAACCTTTAGTTTCAGTTCCTCACAAATACGAGAATATATGGTTCCAGATGATTTCATGGACGTACAATTCACATATATGCTGCGGAAATCCTTAAACTATAAAGTTGAAACAATTAATAGCATTAAATCATGTACCAACAGCTATCAGTTACAACATTCAATATGCACACCTCAGGATCTTGTAATAAAGAAGTTAAACAGGCAGTCTTCCCTGTTCCTGGAGGTCCTGATATGTACAGTGTTCCAGTTGCAGCCTTTTTCAACTTCTCAGACAGAAAAGTTTTCAACTCTTGAATCTCAGTTTCACGACCTGGTAAGGCAGACGGCGTAGAGCTATGTAAAGCTTGTCGTGCTTGGCGAAAACAACTACCTGCAATATCCATATAAGACATTAAATGTTTGCTTAGCATATACACAACAATCAAGATAGCAGGTTCGCAATTCAGATACTTTGCCTTTGTCAAATAACCGTTTTGGAAGTATATGTTCTCCAGAATTTCTATCATTAATATGTAAGTTACCAAGGCGTTGTGATGGTGATGGAGATTTTTCATCACTAGATAACTTATCTCTTTTTGGAGGACTCACATTTCCTTTCTCTGTAAACATAACAAATAAGTATTAAAAAAAATAACTTGGTCTATATATTAATTCAAGATCAGACAATATGTGAAAACTCACCATCACGTCGAATTGATTGCCTTTTACCACCACTACGCCGCACGTTTTCGTCATCCACTTTAATACAATCTCCGGTGCTTCCTTCCACATTTTGTTTCAAAACAGTGGGTTCATTCTCTTTACAAACTTCCACTGATGCTCTCTTTTTACACCTAAATTTTAACCGTGTTTGAGTTGGTGACATAGTTTTCAGTTATGTTTTGAAATCTATTAGGCGCTGATTCGCGTCACACAACACAAAATTCGATATTCTGCACAATGTATAAATACAGTCTTATTTAATATTTTACAAAAATTAATTAAAAGTCCTATTCACAGGTGATTTGATATCTTCCCCTATGGCTCGTTTACATGTGTCTTCGTTCACAGTTGTATAAACATTAACTTCATTACTGAAATTAACATTCGTACTAAAATCTTCGCGTAGTTACACAATACCGGAAACGCACAGAATTCATTTGCGAAAGCAGTACAAACTTCGCGATACACAACTAGCCGCCGGCGCCACCAAGTCAACACCGTTAATCAGCGCGGGCAAGCGCGGGAAACCTCACAGCTGGTTGAGAAGCAGGTTTGCCAGATTGTATTGTAGCAATGTATTTAAAGAAAAAAAATTTCAAAGGATCGAGTTCATAGCGGATACCTGAGGAATAAGGGGATCATAAACTAATAAGTGATTGCCTAAAACAAGTGGACTACATATTCCGTAGAAGTTACTCTCGAATGGGTGTTTCCTTACGTGTTTGGAAATATGGCAATGTTCCATTTTCAACAGCTGTTCGTAGTTGAGGGACACGAATATCCCGAATCGAATGAAAGACGAAGGGCATTTTACATGGAATCGTTTAAACCGACTCTTAGCGTGAACCATTTCAACTATACTGTGATGTTTTTTAACTCTGTCCTTCAAGGCCCTACTTCACGGTGGCATTATGTCACTGTATTTTACGTGTTTCTCCAACGTGCCGCTAGATGTCACATGATCGCGACCGTATATACCGTAGATATAGTATCTTAAGAAGACGCTAGAAGTGTCACGAGCGGTATGTACCGACCAGCGCTGCTATACGGTCGCAATTATGCCCTATCTAGCGGACCGACAGAGAAAGACTCGAAAAACAGTGACATATTTGTTTGGTGAAACCGGCCCTTAATGCCACCGTGGAGTAGGGCCTAGAAGGCGCTTGAGAAAAGGTTATATTATAACCTCCTTGGCTTGAGGGGCAGAGTAAGGAAAATCGCAGTATACATGGAAAGGTCAATAGTTAACCAAGGCCGTCTCGAGATGGTCTTAGATTAACACCATTCGACTCATCCATGGAAAGCCTCCTAAATTTTGACCAATGATAAGGCTCAATTTGAGGTTGAAACATATTCTGTAGGATTTATGTAAGTATTACCATAGAATAACATTTATCCATGGGCAGATCCAGAGACGATTTTTGGGAGGGGGGGGGTGATAATTAGACGTTTCCGGGTTTGTAGGCCGTGGTCCAACGGAGACTGATCCATTCGTTTCGCCTGCAACTGTGGTAGGCAACATCAGTGGCGTTGCTGGCGGGGGCGAAGTGTTCTTGGCAGCACCGCGTTGTCTATCAATTATGTAGAAACCGGCCGTGAAAGCCCACATTGAATGCTTTTAGTGATGTTTAAAATTTAAGTAAATATTAAGTTTTATATTTAATGAATACTTAATAGATTTAAATTAAAAATAGTAATAATTTGTTATTAATCTCGTTGAATTCAGAACTGCAAAACCACGAAGGATTAAGGTATTACATTTTCCATTCTATGATACAGATGACAACAGATAGAACTTAAATAAAAACGCATGATATCGATTAACAAATTAAATATTCGCTCACATACAAACTTTACTGTCTAGGTCTGAAGAAAGCCGACAGGATTACACAAAATGTTTCAAGCCTCTTCTATTCTTTCTTTTTATTAGATTTCTTTCTCTATTCTTCTAATTTTTATTGGATATTTTCTTTCCCTAACAAGGGAAACAAACAAAAATTTAATACATTACTTATTAATCACGCCGTCTCCTGGCTCATGTAAGCGATCCATGCTCTATTTTATTTTTTTGTTTGTTTGTTTGTTTCGGACACACTGTAATTGTCCGAAATGTCACAGCGGGCCACGGTCAATCGCTTGGCATCTAGAGAGAGACCTTTCGTCAACACTGTTTGCGATTGCGTTGGCCACACTCCAATACGTGAAAGTCGCCGTAGCACCCCTTGTCACACCCTTCTGGAGAACAGTCGAAGACATTTTCTATACTTACCAAAGGTTTAAAATACAGCGAGAATCAGGATTTCCATTCGTAACTAAAAGCATAAGGACAGAACGCGCGGTTATTTTTTCAATATATTTTGGACATTTCTACGATTTTTACTTTCCCGTATACATATGTATATACGGAGTAATATACGTAGTATAGGGAAAGTTATGTAATGCTGCGCGAAAAAACGGCAGATTTTCGGCAGAAAAAAATAATTGCCGGGCTCTGATTACGCAAAAGTGAATAAATCCAGTTTCTAAATGAAGAATCGTTGCTTTGTGGGCCCCTGGTACCGAAAAACCAATTGCCGGCAAAACGTCTCTAACGACAGCAACATTTATGTTATCTGAGAAGCCTCTCCGCATTTTCAGAAACGCTCAAACGCCATTTTCTCAAAAAAGTTTCCAAATATTTTCTTTAAACTTTTCGAACAGATAGTGCTAACTGCACGCTTTAATGTGACATAAAGTTCATTTCGCCTTTTTTTTTTTTTTTTTTTCCAAAAGTCACACACAAAATACACAAATTGAAAGATCTCTCACGCCGTTAATGTGCACATTTCTAGCAATTTGTAAACACTGTTGTATTTGTGAGTTATGTGCTTCAGATGAAGTTTATTGAAAACTCAACAATTTCCAGTGAAGAAGAGCTTCAAAATTCGAATTTACAGCAGCGCTTAAGCGCAATTTTCTTTAAAACGGACGCACATTATTCATTGAAAACTATTGTTATGACTATGTTTTACTGTTCTTCATTATTCTAAAAATAATATTTCTGTTCTACTATTAGAAAACCGGAAACTTTAGAAAATCTCAAGAAAATGTACTTTGGGCGGCGATAGATGTGAGCAGTCAAGCGTATGTGGCAAGTTCGAATTGCTAGCCGAGACTAAAGGAAATAGAAAACTAATACGGGAAAGTCTGCCATTGTGAAGCACTACTAGTTCACTGATTACATTGATTTTAATATCATTTTAATGATACTTGCTTCAAATAATATTTTCGAGGTGCAACATGTTTTCTCCACAGAATTCTTGAACAGACAATTCAATTTCTTTGCTTACAATATATTATATTGTAATGCCAGCCGTTGTGAGTCCTACGTAATCTAAGGTTCCTGTGACGCCTACATGGAGTGATATTTAGTGTGACTATTTCACGAATTAAGAATGAGTCGAATTCATAATTAAAAATCACAGGAATTACGAAAAAGAGAAATATTACTAAAAATTGCTACCAGAATATATGTTTCATTCAACTCCGAGTTGTCACTGCCTGGTACTATTTTTTCTGCACAAAATTCTTGAAATTGCTTCCACATACTTTCTCTGTTTCTTTTTCTGTTTTTCGGCATTGAATCTTTAATAATATATTCTACTACAGGGGAGTGAAAAAGGTAACAAAATGATACTCATACGGCGATAGTCATCTGGTATTGGTTTAATTTGAATTTATTCTTGGTGAGCATTGGTTACTTACGACACGTATAAACATGAATGAAATGAGTCAATTTAAAAATTGCTTATAATTCACGTACAATTTCGTGAAAACTACTGATATTTTCGAAAACATTTACACAACGTTTTTTGTATGTCTTTGAAGAACACATTTTCGGAAGAAAAAAATCTCTACCTTCAACATTGCAGTTGCAGGAACTCAGTTAATATTTTGAAAAAAACTTCTGCAATTTAAAAAATTAAGATTTTTGCTAAAAATGACACCCACGCCATTTTTTAAGTTCTTTATGCCATCCGAGGACAAAGTTTAATGACAGTTTTGAGCAATTTTTGCGAATTTTTTTTGGAAGTTTTGAGTCTTCATGTAAAATACTCCCAAAAGCAAAATATCCTCAAACCCTCCTTTCAAACTCGTGGGGATTCGAGTTCGTCCTGATCGATGGGGAGCATCCATTTTGGAAAACATCGTCTGAGCGATTTAGGCGTTAGCGTTGACCAAAAAAGGAGACGAACAGACTTTTTGTTTCCATCAATTTTTCGGTATCAAGGAGCCACAAAACATGGATTCTGATTACACTACGTGCAAGAGGAAGTAATTTACTACACATAGTAATAATATTTATCTACTTTTTTGTTTCCAGGGTGCCAGAAGACGCGTTTTTTCTGGCGAAAAATTGCTTATTTTTGCCGCAGCATTACAATACCTTCTCTTTCCTATGTAAGTACGTATTATGGCGATGAAGTAAAAATAATGTATTTGCGACGTGGAAAAGACGACTAAATAATTAAATTAAATTTTGGAGGCAGGACATTGGTGGAATATGTAAAGGGAATAAAATCTAGAAGACCGACAAAACGAGTAAAGAAGGTAATGAAGAGATATGGTATTCACACGCAACGAGAACCCAACTTCTCCCCATGTGATTGCCTTGAGTACCTTGATACAATAAAATAAAACTATCAGTATTTTTGTCGTGCCTGAGGCGACACAAACTGAATAACAAACGTGAAAATGTTAATTTCTATTCAGCAAGTCTGACAAAACCTTTTACGATGTTTTACATAGGAAAATCAACTAACTTAAGTTATCCAACCTTACCAAGTGCTTAAGACTTTTAAAAGAGACGCTCTAGGTTGCGAAGAACTTTTACGTGCAGGCAAACGGATGTAAGAAGAACAAAATCAAAACACTTACTTCAGGTGGAATCTATGGAATGTTAAAGATGCTATTGGAAAACATGAATGGGAAATTACCAGGTCCAGATGGGATTCAAACCTTTTTGGTTTTTGATCATTCTCCTCAGGTGTCCATACGCTTGTAGATTTTTATTTTTTTGTCTGTCCATTTAGTCTGTCTGCCCACTTGGATTCCATTTGATGCATTTGTTTCCGAACATCTACATTTCTAATTTTATGCATTCTCGAGATCTGACAGTATAATGTGTGTTATAGAATAACAACATTTTGTACAATTCATACAACAATAATAGAACACCAATAATATTTAAACATATATTTTGTACTTGAAATCTTTTGTTATCAATTACTGTTTGTTGAAGTTACTGATAATATCGATATTTGTTTTGAAATAAATATTTTTCAGAGAATGCAAATTAAAATTATAATTTTAGTTTTTCATTTGATTTTTGAATCTATTAGTGGAATGGTTCTTTATTAAATTAATAATAACAAAGAAAAAATAACATTCATAATAATATATATTAATCAATGATATTGACAACAGTATCACAAGAAAAAAATTCTAAGTTATTGAATAGGATAGTGCATTACATTGTACACTTGAGAGGTCACTTATCAAATCACACATTTTATCTACTTCTGAACGATCCAATATATAGTGGTCGTGGACAGTATATGGTCACAAGAATTATTTCACATATATTCAAGAAACTGCATTTCAAAATTATTCAACATTAATTGCCATACTCGATTTAAAGTTGCTGGAGACATAGTTGGGAGGTTGCTTTGTTCTTCAAACAGCTCAGTTGGCAGTTCTGACAATCCTGTCCGTGAGGATAATTCGTAAGTTTCTTTGGAATGCACATTGCCACCTTAAAATTCGAATAAAGCATCATAGCTCTCTCTCCCTCTGTCTCCTCTACTGTCCGCCGAGAGTCGATTCCCGCGCCGGGGGGCCGGGGGCGGGTGGGGGCGGGGGCGGGGGCGGGGGCGGCGCGTCCACGTTGCAGGCGCGCAGCAGCGCGTGCCCGCGTAAGGAAGCGTAGGGGCGGGCGTCGAGGGCGCCCAGCCGCGCCACGGGGTTCAGCTGCAGCAGGCCGCGCACGGCGTCGCGAACGGCGCCCGCCCCCTCGTCCTCCTCAGCCCCCGCTCCCGCGCCCGCGCCCGCGGGGAAGTCGTAGGCCAGCGATAAGATCTTGCGGAACGTCCCGTACTCGCCCCTGCGCATTACACCCCGCTGAACAAGTCTCTCAATTAGTCTGCATTATTATTAATACGCGAAGAGAACACTTTGGACCCATTTTTAAGCATATTGCGTGCACGAAAGAGTGTGAGATTTGAGATCACAGTTAACGTTATATGGGAAAGGAGTGCACAAGGCAATTTTATATATAGTATGAGTCACAAACATATTAAATTAAATAATACAGAGTCGAGAAAAGAAAGTCGTGGTGCAAGAGTTTGGTCATATGAAATTTCCCAATACTTCTGCTGCCACCACTAATAAGATTCACTTCTATCATTTTAATATTGATGTAAATTAATGCTGACTACCATCATTTATTTTGTTCTAAATGTCTTTCGTAGGTTGGTTACAATGATTGATTTATTATTTCGAGTTTCCGGGCGCGTCAACTGATATGGTAATCCCGTAAGTGTCGTGCATGCATTTTTGATGGGCGGTGGCGTCGAGTTTCGTCTGCTGGATGGCGAGAACCGGCGCCGACCTTCACTTCGGCATGCAGGGGTTTACACCAACCTCACATGTCCCTCCAGCGGGGCACCGCCACACCCAGGACAAGCTCTAGGCTCCCGAATTGTGTCCCAACATGTGTGGTAATGTAGTGAACGTGTGAGTAGGTATGCATAAGTAAGGGGAGATAATAGAACAAGGAAGCGGATGAAAATATCGCGCACAGTCCGTGATCCGTTTGTTAAGTTAGTACTCCGGCATTCGCCTGGAGTTGATCAGGGAAACCACGGAAAACTATCGATCAGAGCAGTCGGTCGCTAGAATTCTCCTCAGACAGCGTCTGAATTCGACCTAACTGACAACCTAGAGTCGAAAATCCTGCCGGGTGGTCCTCCAGCCCGAGGCAGCGCAGTGGCATCAGTTGTCGCCCTGAGCCCTGACTCACACGTCGGTGAAGGGCGGCTCGCCGACGGCCATCTCGAAGAGGCAGCAGCCCAGCCCCCAGAGGTCGGTGGCGTGCGACACGCGGCGGCCGCGCAGCACCTCGGGGGCCACGTACTGCGCCGTGCCCACGAAGCTCCAGCGGCGCGCGCGGCCCCGCGGCTCCGGCGCCTCCTCCTCCTCCTCCTCCTCCTCCTCCTCCCTCGCCTCCGCCTCCGCCATCGCCTCCGCCACCGCCTCGGCGCGCGCGCGCCGCGCCGCGTCCTTCGCCAGCTCCTCCGCTGCAACCGCGTCCTTAGTCAACTTACGCTTTTGGGCGCAGAATATTCTTTATGTTTTCGCGCCTCGGGTTTCGCCCTGTTTCAGGCACTTTTTTAAAGCGGTGTTTTAAAAAAGGGCCTAAAATTGCGCGTTTACTGCGAATTGAAAATTAGAATTTTGCTATGCAAAGGTGCAGTAATCCATACAACTATTCTATCGTCATACATTTTCAAATCATGGACTATATGCAATAATAACAATAGATAGAGCTTCAACACTCTCGTGTGTTCAGTCATGACTGGTATATCCTCTCTCCTGCCGCACCACTAGTGTGCGGAACGCCCGATTCAGAGCTAAAAAAATTTAGAGAAATTACTCTAAGAAAGGATCAGTTTGACAGGTCGAGAAACAAATGAACGACATGCACGGCGATGACATTGTAAGAGATAGTAATGAAGCTATTTACAATTGAGCTAACTGTAAAAGAACGCATTAACAAAATTAGTGCATGGACGTAACGTGCAGCTATATTGCCAGAATTGGCCAAGCAGTAGCTGTCAAAGCGATCCCTTCTTATAGTAATCTCTCGTATAGCAATCTTTGCACGAAAGAATTAGAATGTGTACTTTAAATGCGCAAGAATAAAACTAGCGGAGGCAACGAGTCCACGTCCCTTCTGGCCTCTCCTCGTGGCGATACGCTGGTCGCGCCCCTGGCGGAGTGTGGACACGGCATAGCGCGCGCAATCGACTGCATTTTTGAACCTCTGCGCATCGAACTCGACGTGATAGCGGAGCCCGCTATTCCGTCGGATGTAGCGGGCGACTTATATTGCATGATTTATGAATCATTCGGTCATGCTGTATCAAATTTGTCCCTAACTTTGGCTGCAGAACGTGCTGCAAAGTGTATAACCCCACGATGATACGCGAAGTTGGTGGCATTAACCTGCATACCTAATTATCTACACATATAATATTAATTATTGATGATATTTATTTTTTCGTTTAGTTCACTAAATATGCTCATTTATTTCATGAAAAATCGTTGATTATCTCTATGCGCAATTAAAATTCCACCGTGAAATTTTAAATCCACACCTACCTATCAGAATTCAAAAAATGAGTCAATTCGTTTAATTAACAAACACAAACATATCCAAGGTATTACAAATCCCCCATGAAACATGAACATAACTGTCAGATACGTACCTACAACAACTATATACAAACAACGAATGCAAAAAACTAAATTGGGGAAGTAAACATTAAGCTAGGAGACTTACGGAACAACATAAAATATTTAACGTGAATAAATTAAATGTTTTTCATGTAAAACATTTAGTCTTAGTATTACAAATGTAAAAAATGTAAACGTTAGTTGTGTTTACTAGTTCTAAAAAAGGCGTTATAGCAAAACTGTGTCACAAGTGACTACTAATCCCCCCTCCAATGTTTATACATGTGGTTATTCCTGTCTTTACTTTCCCTGGGAAGTAATGTTTTCAAGACTTTGTCATCTTCTTCTAACATTTCATCCGCAATATATTCAGTACCTACCACTTGCAAATATTTCGTGCAAACAAAAACAATGCAAGGCTCGCTAAAATATATCTTGTTCAGAAGCAATGTCATCAAATGTATGCTACGTATGGTAAAAATGTGCCTGAATTTCTTAGAATGTAAATTAATCTTAAATGAACACGTAAACATATTGAACGTAATGGGATATAATTGCACTCGCTCTTATCATCGCTCGTTTTCTTGAAAATAAAATTCATGCGATTATGCCCCTCTTTATTCACTCATTTCGTTAATTAATATACTAATTGAATAATTGTATATATATATATATATATATATATATATATATATATATATATTTAAGATTAGTAGTTGCAGGGCAGCTTTTAGCACTCTCTGCTTCCTCAGTTTGGCACGTCTTTCATTTCGACCAGAGCGTTTGTGCAAAACCACTTTCTCGTCTTCATCCGCTACAGATATCGATATTACTGTTGATTGCTATAACGCTTTACTGCACCAAAACTCGTTATTGTAAAGGTCCGTGCTGGCTGTACTAAGTATTAGAGCAGCAGCTTGTTTATACTATTATGTAACATACATTTGTTACTGGTGGGCCAATATTCTCATGCTTCAACAATAACTTATATTATTACCGACTATTTTTTAATACGTGCTTCACGTGATATACAATAAATATATTTTACGATGACACACCTCCCCGGAAGAGTGACATAACTTCCCACCCCCTTGCGGGGGCAGAGCGGGAGCGGGAGCTTGTGTAGCAGAGCAGAGCGGGAACGGGGGCGGGGGCCGGGGCGGGACTCACCGAAATCGGGAGGACTTTGCTCCTCTGCGGAGAGGAACTTGGCTGAGCCGAAATCGGTGATCTTGATATTCATTTTCTCGTCCAGCAGGATGTTGCCAGGCTTCAGATCCCTGTTTAAGACGGAAGGTCAACTGTTAAGTTCGTTTTCTATCCAATTACGAATGAATAATGACTATCAATTTATGTAAATTCGCGCATTAGTTCTTCTGAATTTTGAAAAGCGATATAAGTTGAATTGATGACGCCTTACAATACGTGAAAGATTCATACTATAAAACCTCTTTATCTTTTATCAATCCCAGAGAAAAGACACATATGCACATACTGTATTTATACTAATATTCTGAGGTTTTGGTGAGGGCTTTTCCATGCACATTTCTTGATTTCATATACGAGTATTTTATTCTCAAGTCGTTCGCCTTGTGATAAGTATTCACTACAAGGATCAGCGCTCCTAAGCGTTTCCAAGCCTTAAAGGACGCGCGGGTCACAGTGGTGAATGCCGTTTCCTCACACGTGTTTATCAAAACGCGTACGTGGTTAGTGAGAGTCGGGTGCACTTCTCGCCACGTGCCGACACGCCGGATTCAGGCGAATCGCCCACGGGCTTTAACCGCTGAGGTGTACAGCGGTCTCTGCGTATTCCAGAACATTTCCAAGACGCTCATTTCATTGGAAGATTAGCCCCCACCTCCACTTACAAACCAAAATTCACTTGCCACCGCGCGACATCACGTTTTTTAGAGTTGAAAAAGCATCCATAGCGTACGAATGTGCCGCACGCCATGTAGAATTTACTTGCATTTTGAGATTTTGAAATTCTGTTTAAAGCACTTCCGACAATTGTACAAGTATGCGTGTCATCTCAAAAGTGTATCTATAATAGTGCGGTAATCGCCTAAATGTATTGTTGATACTGTTCTGGAACCGAGTGTTATGAGTCATAAACTGAACTGTACTGAGTAACTCTGTAAGTCATAAACTGAACTGTGACCTCAGTGTCCGTGTTCAATCCAACTTGCAACTCGTCAAAGGTTGGGTAATTTCGCCCTGATTTCAGTTTCTTCACGTAAATCAGTGGTGTGTTCCCAGTTTCTTCACGTTAATCAGTGGTGTGTTTCTGGTTTATTTTCGTTGATCGGTGGTGTGTTTCCAGTTTCGTGTGCCTGCGTTCACGCATGTTCCTCGAGGTCTACACGTCTACCAGTTCGACGTGTAGTGGAAATTTCGCCAGAAAGACCATCCGTGTACGGTGTCATTATGTGTTTTCATGCAAGAACCGTGATGCGACGATTATGAATAAATATTCTTTCATCTTAATCGCATGTTTATGTGTGTATGTTGTATGAAGGATTCTGTAATCTAAATTTCATTCTGTCTTACTGAACATTGTTAGGGTTTCAGCTGTATGTACGTAATTACCTTTCCATTCAGTCCACTTTTTCATTATCCATCGAACTACGCTCCATCACATTGTTGAAAGAGGATGTTTTAATAAATATATATTAATACGAACATGTTCAAAATAACCACCAAAAGCTAACATTTTTCAGAAGCATATCTGTAACTTTTTGCACAGAAATTACCGTAGTGTAAGACCATTCGGGTAACTCACGGGTTGCACTCCACAAAGTAACCACTGTGTACTGTATCTCTTAGTAGTGTAATCAGTAACTTAAGAAGATTTGTCTAGGGGGGGCGGCGCTGTAGGGGTAGTGTTCTGTCGACTTCTTTTTCTAGTTTTCCAATAAAGAATTTTTAAATTTTGCGAAATTGAAAATTTATATTTGTCGGTTGGTTTGTAGTTATTTATATCATATTCAACAGATATATTAAGGACTTATGTTACCAGTGAATACTTGTTCAAACTGTATTTGTGAATATGTGTCATCGCTTTTGGGGAGCAGTGAACTTGCGTGAGACCCGTCCATTTGTTGGGTCACTGAGTACAATTTCGAGATAGTGGAAGGAATAATAATAATAATAATAATAAGAATAATAATAATAATAATAAGAAGAAGAAGAAGGAGGAGGAGGAGGAGGAGGAGGAGGAGGAGGAGGAGGAGGAGGAGGAGGAGGAGGAGGAGGAAGGAATGGGAGGAGGAGTGGAAGTAAAAGAAGAATCCAGAAGGGGGAAAGGAGATGGAAGAGAAACGACCTGTGGACGATGGCGAGCGCGTGCAGGTGCTCGAGCGCGCGCACCAGCTGCGCGGCGAAGAAGCGCGTGTGCTGCGCGTCGAGGCGGCCGCGCGCGCGCACCAGCCGCGCCAAGTCGCCGCCGCCCGCCAGCGCCAGCGCGAAGTACAGGCTGTGCGCGTCCTGCCGACGGACACACATCCAACTCCTCGCACTGCCGTCTATTCACGCTTCTTTAGATCAAACTGACCCATGGGGGAAAATACGCTTGACGAATCTTCGTCCGTTAATATACTAGTATAATACTTAAGAGTAGAATTGAAATATAACTTATACAGCAATACTATAGATCAGGGGGTCCAACTTGCAAGACAAAGGCCGCAACTATAACCATTAATATGGCTGCGGGGCGATCCACATGTGACCCCGTATTGTTGATCTCGATAGTTTGCCTGGCCGATCTGAATTGGGGGAGGGGGGATGGAACCGTGCGTGATAACCGTACCATAACGCAAAGAAACACTTTGGGATGATTTTGAAATTCTGAATTTACTAGCAAAAAATTCCTTAAATCTAAACTTAACTTATTTTGATATTAAGGGGGAATTGACCCCGACAGGATGCGTGCTCTAGGCGCACGAGGGACATTCACAATGATACTTCGCTGGTCACATGAAGCCCGCTGCCCGCCAAGTGGACAACCCTGTTAAAGAAGAATAAAATCTGGTCCAACATATCCGTTTACATAGAATAATTTGGAGCCGTTTTTAAAAAAGTCGTTTAAGCATTTCTGAAAATGCATATTTTTAAAGAACATTTTCATCTAAAACTTTTGAGTTTTCAAGAAACATCAGTACAAATCATTTGAAGCATTTCTACTCACAAATGTCATATTGTATACAAATGACCGATTAAATATTAACAACAAGAGAGATATTTCAAAAAATTGCTTGTTTAGCTTTTGAAAACGCAAAAAGATACAGCAAAGTGGCTTTTATGTCATGTTATTGAGTGAATTAATCATCAACTGTACAAAAAATTTAAAGAAACAATTTGAAGCAGTTTCTGAGAAAATAGCGATGAGCGTTTCAGAAAACACAGAATTTCGAGCTCATTTTTACAGAAACCTTTTGAGTTTTCGAGAAACTTTACTTGCATTTCGAGAAGCATTATTTGAAGCCGTTGTAGTCACAAATGCAATAATCTATACAATTTGCAGGTAATATAAAAATTAACAAAGTGAGATACTAAAAAATTAGGTTTGTATTTATTTTGAATATTCACTTTTCTCTCTACCGCTGGCGCAATAGAGAGAAAGTTAAATGTAATGCTGCGCGAGAAAAAACAGCGAATTTTCGGCAGAAAAAAACACTTATTATAGGGCCCTGGCAAAGAAAAAGTGGATAAATTCAGTTTCTATATTTATGGGGAGGGGGAATCCTCTAATACGTGGTGTAGCCAGAATGCACGTTTTGTGGGTCCTTAGTACCGAAAAATCGAATAACGGGAAGAGTCTGTCTGTCCGTTCGTCGGCGAACAACGCTCGCGTCGAAACCGTTCAGCTGATTTTCTCCAAAACTGATATTCCCTAAACTATCTAGTCCCCTTCTAGCTGATGTCGCAGCCTCTTGTATTTGAAACCAGTATTTTAATTTCGGGGGGTACTTTACATAATCCCCTGCGACATTATAAACATTTTTTTTAAATGGCTCCATCCTTTTTTATTAAATTATGTTGTTGGATAGTGTCAAGAACATTTAAGAGAACGGTGTATGTCTCATTTCCCTTGAAAATACTGATTTTTCGAAAATTGCAAAAATTCTAAATCTTTTCGGCCTCTTCCTACAACGACAATTATGAAGATAGATATTTTTTCCATTTTTCCATTAATGAAATTGTTGCTCAAGAAAGATTTAGAAATAAGGTCATGTACAATTTTTCGAAACTTTTAGTGCTGTTCGCGTAATTTTGCATGAGAATACGGACGAGAGAGTACGTGGTGGTTTAGCACTACTAGTTTGAAAATACAAAAGAATACATAAAAATGGTGTATATACCATCTTAGCTATCCCTTTAAAAAGTCTAAATATACAATTGGAGCCCTTTTTGAGAAATCTTTGTTTTTGAAATTTTTTAAATATTGCTCTATTTCACTCAAAATTGCGCGAAAACTCATGAAAGATCTAATAGCGCAGAACAAATTTCATATGAAGAAAAAATTGCTAACCTTAATATTACAGTTGAAGGAAGACCCCGAAATAATTTCAAACTTTTGTAAATTCTGAGAATTCAGAGTTGTTCACAGTGAAATTGGACCTCCACCATCTTGATATGTGCATTTTACGCCAGTTTTCCATGCCATTTAAAGACCAGTTGTAATGTCCACCTGGAAGGTGGCGAGCAGGCGCGCGAAGAGGCGGCGCGCGCGGGCCGGGGCCGACGCCGCCAGCGCCTGCAGCGCCGCCTTCTCGCGCCGCGCGTACTCCGCCAGGCCCTCGCGCACCAGCTGCCGCTTGCTGCACACCTGCGCACGCCAACGGCCAAGGGCACTACTCAAGTACATGGAGTGTATGTTTTATCGCGGGAGGTGGCTGAGATCCGGCGCCAACCTATGTCGGCTTACGAGGTTTTTGACCGAGCAGGTACCTCCCACCAGCCGGGACAAGCCTTAAGCTCCCGACCGGTCTCCGCGCATGTGTAATAGTGTAGTGCCTGCAAGTGTAAGGAACAGAGAATAGGACAAGGAAGAGGAAGGAAAGGTCGCGCGCCGTGACCCGGTTCTGCTCCGGAATTCGACTGCGATTGATCGCATATTTTTATTGATTGATTGGTGATCGTCAACTGCTAAGTTCATTAGTCCCGTAAGTGTAGCGCATGCTCTATCGCGGGAGGTGGCGATGAACTTCCCCCGCTGGATGGCGAGATCCGGCGCCGACCTACCCGTTGGCTGGTGGGGATTTTCCCCAACCAGCTGGGACAAGCTCTAAGCACCCAACTTACACGGTAGTGTAGTGCATGTGAGTGTAAGTGTAAGTAAAGAGTGAGGACAGGACAAGGAAGAGGAAGAGAATATCGCGCGCGGTCCACGGCATGTTTGTTAGGGTCCTGCTCTGGCATTCGCTTGGTGTCTACCACGAAAAACTACCGATGAGAGCGGCCAGCCTCTAGAATTCTCCTCGACTCGAAGCTAGCTTGTGTCGAAAATCCTGCCACCGTCAGGACACGAACCCTAGACCTCCCTGTCAGAGGCACTGCAGTGACATCCGTTGATGCCCTGAGCCAGCTTTGCCGGTTCCATGCGGGCGGGAGAATTCCTCAGGTCGCGGGAAGGGAATCCACCAAGCGGGCGGAACTCGCTTCTTGATCGGGCGGAAGTTAGATTGGTGTCAGCACTTTGATCACGGGGGGGGGGGGATTTTTATCCCTCTGGCGGCGGGTCACTGCATCGCTTCTGCGAATCGGCGACGAGGCCTCCCGCTTACCTTCTGTGCGCCTCGCAACGACAGGGAAGTAAGGAAACGACGAATCAGTTTTCTCTCTACAAGGAAGAACTGTTTATTTTTCTGCTGATAGTGCACAACCCCATGTTTTTTGTTGTTTTTTTTGTTGTTTTTTTTGTCGATCCACAGCGATTAACGTTAATCATAAGAATTGCTTTCGAGCCCGAGACTCGAGTAATTTAGAGTTTCCGTTCGCATAAACAACTGTGGTCATTATTCCCGTAAGCGTAAGGAATGCTATATCCAACGGAGGCGGTGTTCCTCTCTGCTGAAATGCGAGTCCCGACGCTGACCTGACTGAAGCCCAGGAGGAGCGAACTTTGAATGGAGATTGTATTAAAATGAAGCGCAATTTTTGTTCTACAGCGCCATCTAGTAAAGTTGCCACAAATTTAACAGGCACATAAACCTTAAAAAACGACGTAGATGTGCCAACTTTCATGGAGATCGATCACATGGTGTCGGAGTTCACTCGCTCTGGTATATACCAACATCCGTTTTTGTATACAGAGATAATATAAATCAAATACAAATAATATACTCAGAGAGACCTTGAGGGCGAGCTGCCGGCCAGAGAGAGTGTGGGTGGCCAGGTACACGGTGGAGTAGGTGCCCTCCCCGAGCACGGGGCCCAGCGACAGGTCCTGCAGGCGCGGCTGCTGGCCCCGCGCCGCCCACGGACTCTCGTCCTCCGCGTCCGCCCCCGCCCCCGCCCCCGCCTTCGACTCCACCTGCAAATGCAACAAGCGCCCAGGCGATAATCCTTTTTATAGAAAAAATGGCAATACTTTGAAATCAAAAACAAAAGTTTTTTTTTTAATATCACGCCACTTCGCACCACCTCTCTTGCCTTTACCAACAGCTTTATTGAGCTATGAATAACAAATCAACCAAATGGTGCATACTTTCCGACATATAGAGTTTTTAATATCTTTATAAAGCACGTAACATGCAGGATATCAACACAAATTTGTACATATATTTCTAATCATATTTTACCAAACCTTTTATGCAAAATACGTCGACAATGTTGTCTAGTGTCAGCCATTTTGGATATTTAGGTTCTTTATACAGCATATGACAGTAAAGCTAATAAGATGAATGTAAGTATACGTCAGATAAGGATATTAGTCGAATTGATGAGACGATTAGGCCCTTATAGTTACGTACTAATAAATAAAAAAATATGTTCTTATTTATGTATTATAATATACAAACTTAATAGTTTTCTGCGAAAAGAGATTCAAACTTCCCATTTAAAGTAGCGCTTAAACGTCATTTTCTTAAAAATAGCTCCAAATGTTTCAAAGAAAATTGCCAATTAGGGCGAGGTTTTACTATTTTTTAATGTTCTTAAAATAAAATTTCCGTTCTACTATTATGAAACCGAAAAATTAAGAAAATTTCAAAAAATGTACTTTGGACGGCTTTAGATGACAGTTGACAAGAGTATGTGACAAGTTCAAATAACAAGCCAAGACCAAGGGACATAGAAAACTAATCCGGGATAGTCTCTGCCATTCTGTAGCAGCACTAGTTGAAATTGTTTTGATGTAAGTAAATCGTATTAGTTTGCTGAAGATATAGGCCCATAACCACTATTACCAGAACTTTCAAACAAGAGTTGAACCTCAGTAAATATTAAAAATCTTCGTATTGAATCGCTTTTATAATGGCTTTAGAAACACAAAAATACTATATTAGAGAGACCATTATTAATTTGGGATAATGTCAAAATAAAGTAGAGGTGCTACAGAATGGTACAGACTTTCTCGTATTAGTTTTCTATTTTCTTTGCTCTGGGCTAGCTATTCGGACTTGCATTGTACTTTTGCCAGCTGCCATCTATTGCCGCCCAAAGTACATTTTTTAAATGGCTCCAAACATTACCCCTTTTCTTTGTTTCTTAATAGTAGAGTGGAAATATTACTTTAAGAATATCAAAGAACAGTAAAACTTCGTTCTAAATGGCCATTTTCATTGAAACATCTGGAGCTATTTTTAAGAAAATGACGTTTAAGCGCTACTTTAAATGGGAAGTTTGAATCTCTTTTCGCAGAAATGTTTTTAATTTTTCGAAAAACTTTATTGGAAGCCATTTAAAACACTTTAATTCAGAAAGGCAATAATGTATTCAAATTGCTAGAAATATGCATTATAACTGCGTGAGCAATACTTCAAAAAATACATATGTAAAATTTGTGAAAAAACAGAGAATACCAAAAATCAACTTAATGTCGAATTAAACAATGCATTTAGAACCATCAGTACAAAAATTTTAAGAAAAATTTTGGAGCCGTTTAAAAAAATGGCGTTTAAGTGTTTCTGAATATGCGGAATTTTGAGCTCATTTTCACCGAAAAATTTTGAGATTTCGAGAAGCTTTATGACATCATTTAGAGCACATGTGCCCAGAAATGCAATAATATGAACAAATAGCTCCTAATGTAAATAATGTCGTAATAGACAGGTCAAAAATTTACATTAAAAAAAGAATAGAGAAAATAGCGTTTATGGCATCTAATAGAGTACATTTGGTACTATTCCTAGCAAAAGTTTAAAGAAAAAATTAGGAGCCGTTTTCGTGAAAATCTCTTTTTGAATTCCACGCAATATTGCACGAAAAGTTATAAAATTTTCAATAAATCTGCATAACCTTAATGAAAGAACTAATTAAGAAGAAATAAATTACTTGAAAGAAAAATCTCAATCTTCAATTTTATAGTTATAGGAAGTCGCCGAAAAAACGTCAATGTTTGCAATTTTGAAAAATTCAGTTTTATCAGTGAAAACCTATGCCACCTTCATAAGTATATTTCACTCTATTCTTACAAGAAATTTAAAGGAAAAATTAGGAGGCATTTTCGAGAAAAGTTTGAAAATGTCTGGAGATCTTCATGTAAAGTACCCCAAAAATTAATAAATGTTTTTCAAAATCACAGAGCTTCCAATCCGGTCAGATAGACAGGGGTTTATTCAGTCTGGAAAAAATCGTACACATAGTTTAGGCGCTAGTATTGTTTATATATACCGGACGGACATACAGACGGACAGGCAGATGGAGGTTTTGAAAAACATACTTTTTCGATGCCAGGAATATTTCTTTAAAATCTCGAACTCTATTTTCTGCAGCATTATATATATATATATATATATATATATATATATATATATATATATATATATATATATATAGAGAGAGAGAGAGAGAGAGAGAGAGAGAGAGAGAGAGGGGCGTTTGAGACAAGCTCGGAAACCCCACATCCATACAGCGTCGGCGAAACCAGAGATCTCCGGATCACAGGCGAGCTTAATGGCCTAATACCGCAACAGCGCTATCTGTTAGTTGCTGCCTGCAGCGCGACGGTGACGATATTCTAGCTCACGGAAAACGCGGATGGGTTCGTGTGACGCCACGCTACCTACCAAATAGCGGAGCAGCTGACCGATCGTTCTTCTTTCTGTACGAGACGCCGAGGTGAGAGGTCCAGTGCGGTCAGCCAGAGCGGTAGTAATTAGAGAGAGCAGCCTTTTGGATGAGGGACGTCGAAGTGTTCAGACGTGCGTAGAGAGCTCGGTAAGTGAGGATTGTGAGATGTCATTTTGTAGAAAGTACGGTGCGAAGTAGTTGTTCATGTGAAAGAATAGTAGGATAGCGGAAGATTCAGCCATCTGAACTGTGATTAATTAGTCGAAGTATAATTTAAAAAGACTCTGGAAAGTAGTGGAATAGCTAGTTCGAGGCGGAATAGTGGCCGCAAAAGCAAGAACTATGAGCTGTTGCGAGGCATCAGTAGAACAGTGCAGTTAGCTAAACTAGTAAGAAGTGTTGTAAAGAACGCCAGAAAACCGATACGCCGTTAACAAACACGCGTAAGGACTTTGAAATACGCATCGGCGTGTCGCATAGGGAGAGCGGCGAAGAAAGAAGAAGATGCGAGGATTCCGGTGTAGGGCGTGGTGACAGGAGAGAAAGACGACGTTCCTGCGACATCGCGCACGGCTGGTCTGCGAGGGAGCGAGGCCGGTTGATCTTTATAATAATGTATCTTATTTTTGCCGGTCTAAAGACCATTGTAATTGGTTGTTAACTGACTCATCATATTATAATCAGACGTTGTGTATATTCTTTTACTTTAGTTTAAATAATTGATTTTCTTATTATTATTGTAACTTCATTCTCGGGGGAAAGATGTTGTAAACACGCCTAGTCAGTGTCGCCATCTATGATGCTCGATCGGTAGTCGTATTTCGTTTTTCCCAGAGTCGTGTCCACCGCCAACGTCAACACAGACGTTATTCTTTTGACACTTTGTATTCAGCTAAAGTTATGTTAAAATAAAGATCGGTTTGTTAAACGAGAAATGTGACTTCAATAATACCTGCACGAACACAACAATTTCTTTTAAATATTGCATCTTGTACACCTTCATTGTGTTATTTTTGGTTGATTATGGTCGGAAACTGTCACGTTGTACCACTTTCAAAATGATTCTCAACACTCTCCATGCAACATGGCGGCCAGCGACTGTTCTGGCTTTTCAAATGATGTGCCCGTGCTGTAGTCACGTGGCTCGTGACGCAAACTGGTGTTATGCAGTTCGAGCAAAATCCGTGCGCCGGAGGAACTCGCCCATGTATTTCCGCCATGCCTGTTGCTAGGGAGCTTAAGAAATCGACTGCAATCTCGATTTTTTGCTCTGCACAAAAGTGAAGCAAAATCGAACTGTGCATTAGCGAAAGATCGAGTGCTGTTGATTGCGGTAACGCTTCACTGTGCAAAAACTCCCCATAAACTATTTGACAAGAGCAAAAAACTGACTACGTTCAGATATTACAAAAGCCTTATATTAATTTCAGGGAAAGTACATTGAAACGCAGAACGTTAAATCATCTCATGCAGTTGTACATACCTGTGCGGTTTCGTTCATATGAAGTCTTTCTATGTCAATGTAATTTGCCTGAACACCTTCCGCTTTTGAAGTTTGCAGTAAATATTAGAAATGTACCGTGATGGTGGCTGAAACAATCGAATAAATTATTATGTATCAGTAATGTGTAATGATTGGTAGCCCTAACTAATAGTAACTATCGATGATTTATGTTTCCTTTGATCTGGGGGATCTGCTCAGCACTTAAGTAATTGTCAACTTTCTTTTGTTTCGTTTGTTGTCTTCACATCAAGGTAAACATTCCATTGAACAGAAACATAAGTAAATTAAGTAATTAAATATAATACAATTATATTTGTTCGAATTATTCTATAACCTCTGTCTTCATCTACTCTGACAATAGATGTAGATCAAGTAGTATATTTTACGTAGAAACTGATTCTAGTATAAGAATCCTATTATAAGAAAATGAGGGCCGTATTCTTAGTCATCACTTATACTATAAGTAAACGCTTAAGTAATAAGGGTTTACTTAATGTAAGTAGACTCTTAGGACAGTTTCGCATTCATAGACACCACTTATTCGAGAGTCGCACTGAGGCAATATTTCGCTCTATATTATTAGACAACATTGCTTTATTCGTTACTGAAACGAATCTAGAAGGCCGCGTCAATCTTGTTTACAATTTTGGCGGTTCTTCTAAGCGTATGAATAGCATTTGTTTTCATCGATAGATGTCAACAGAAAGGAAATTATAAATTTCGTTTCGTAGCTGCGGTGGGTTAAATCGTGTGCGGATAATTGGTTTTAGCAGAATTCTTCCGATTTTACGTGATTAGTAAGTATAATTATTGGTGTACGATATTCATTTGTTTCAAATGTGGTTTATTTATTTAAACAGATGTTTATTTTATTACACAGGGTATTTAAAAAAATGCATAAAGGAAACAGTTACTCGGTGAAGGAACGTGTTGAACTACGGGAAATTGTCTTGAAAAAAATGGACATTGTTGATTCAAATGCTGTTTCTACACGTAAGAAGAAAGACACATGGAAAATAATGGGACAATATAATTCGAATCACGAAAATATTCCCAGGAACGTGGAAGAACTTAAAAGACTTTGGGAAAACAGGGGACGGGAGAATTTGCAGCTCAGAAGAGAAACCCATTGAAAACGGTGGTGGTCCAGCACCAGATTCCAATGTCACACTTGACCCTGAACTGGATTCATTGTTGCGTCTGGCTTGACGCAAGGCGTCTCTAAGCCCCGGGGGCGTCGAGCGCTTTGCGCTTGAGAGTGATTATCCTTCAATAATCGCACTATATTTATAGGAGTAATCCTCCTATTTATTTAATGTCACGTGTCGTCGCAGGCAGTTGTCGAGAGGACCACCAAGTAGCATTTATGCGTACGCGCCTCCCACTAAGCGCCCCTGCGACACTACTCAGCGGCCACAATTGGGAAGGAAAGAGGATAGAGGTAGGTTTTAGGACAGTTCTCAGGGGTTGGTCTAGGTGAAGCATGCAAACTCGTTTTGTCGTAACAAATTTCACATGAGGTCCTACGGGGATTCTACGGGAATCGAACCTCGGTGGTGAAAGGCACGCGATTCCGCCACTGAGAGCACAGAATTGACATTATGATTCCAGGAACAATACTCTCTCACCGTACAGCTAGCGCATAACAACCTATCCCATGAATATACACTTCTTGAAGACATTCTCGTTTCGGAAAGTGAGAAACCAACTAACAGTATGCAGTACTGCAGAGTACCCCACCTCATGGACATTCAGGAAATAAAAAAATATCAGCAGAAAAGGGGAGAAAAGAGAAAAATAAGTCTGTGTGTGTTCCTGAAGCAGAAGTTCGAACAGAAAGGACTCTTTACATGCTAAATTTAGAAAAGGAATTGGGTGAAATGAGGAAGCAGGAGCAAACACTGCAGAAAACTTTAATCGAAGAACAATTAGAAAATGCAAGAAGAAAGGAGGATTTTCAAGCTACAAGAAGACAATAGGAGATTGATATTCTACAAAGAAAATTACAGTAAGCAAAGGAAAAAAACAGAAATTTCAAAAAAAGAATTACTTATTCTTCCAGTGTGTTGTGATGTTTCTATATAAAAGTTTGTCTAATTGAATTTCCTCTGTTATTTTCTGGAATGGGTGTCACAGGAATCTCATCAATTTCACCTCTTCCCTCTAGTTCCTCAGTTGCCCAAAGGTCTCCTGCTTGTATAATATATTATATAAAATTGCACAAGTAATTATTATTCTTGTAATGTTTTTAAATTTATTTGACATTTCAAAATAAAGGCATGGAAAACATATTATCAATCTGCCATTCCTTCTATCAAACACTTCTTTTATTTAAGGGTATTATTGAAGATTTGTTCTGGTTGTGTGGTAGAATGTGAAACTGGTGTATAAACATAATTTCTCTGTGTGTATCCACTGTCCCCTAGTAAATGTCCAGGTAATTGTAACTGAAAGAAATAAAAGCAAAACAATTTCATATAGTGCATTGTGATCATCATTGAAGGATAACCTATAAAACACGGTCCTTGTAGGATAACCTACAAATTAAGGCCCGGTGGAGTGCAATTGAAATCAATAAGTTACAAACCTGAAATGATGATGTTATATAAAACATTAGTGCAATTGGCATTTTTAGGAGTGGAAGTAATGGTAATCCTCTATTACTCAACTCCTCGTGAGTGTCCAACAGAAGCACTAATTTGTTTACAACTGTTCCCTTTACAAAACGATATCTCTTCTTAAATTCATGTTGACTATAGATTTCTGAAGGCTTTTCCATGACTCTCAAATATCGTTTTGGTTTAAGATCTTCCATATTAATTTCATTAAACTACAAAAAATCATCGAAATCATTCATGTTATCCATGTTGAAAAATGAGTGTCTACTTAAGGGTTCAGAAAATCTCACTTATACGAATAATTGAATGCTTACGAAAACACTTGTGACAACTATGAATTGAAAATAAGTAAACACTTACGTGTTCCTCGAAAATAAGTGTCGACTGATAAGGCCCTGAGTCTCTTGACCGTGTTTGTTCAAGAACTTTCATTAGACGAGAATAATATAATAATATTCATTACATTGACGGAAGGTATTTTAAAATTAGTTAGTTCAGGTAATAATATGTTATTATATTAAAGTAAAACTAGCGTACCCGTGCGAGAACCCTCGCATATAAAATTCCACCCTCTTTCCTATCCTTCCATTTTCATATTAAAGGGAAAGTTGTTAACGAAACGTGTTAATTTGTTTAAAAATATATAAATATAACTTACAATATTCTTACACAATATCATATAAAAACAATGAAATTGATGTTTGAAACAAATTTTGAATAAAGATTTATTCAGTGTTACAGACAAATGGCCATGGAACAATTCACAACACTTCCTTAAAAACAATATTTGAAGTAATTATACAATCATCCTTGACAGCTTTCCGCTTTTCTTGATAGTCCCAGAAATAATATAAAAGGTTTTTACTCTTGAGAAAGCTACGTAAAGTGTGTCCTGCCAAAATACAGCATCGGGCAAGTACTCCCCTCCCATGGAAATATTATTTAACTTTAATATCGAACTGAGAGGTACACCCGTGCAATTCAATGGCCTAAAATATCAAGAAATTAATTTAATTTCATATATAATTGCAGATTCTGCACGTCTCCGAATAAGTGGGTTGTACAGATAAGTGCCGGACCAGCAAAATGAGATAGAATGTCCAAGAAGCCCTCATCCTATAGATTACGTTGCCAGGAACGTTTCTATAAGGACTTCGGGCCCCAAATGCCATATTTTAAGACTATAGAGCGCTTCGTTTAGGAGTTATTAACTAAATACATTTTTAAAATTCTGCCAATGTTGCGGGTGGTATTTGACATGAATATTTAGATGCCTTTTGTTTCAACAAATCATTCATTTGTTGATGTCAAAGTGTAATTCTTCACGTCTCCGCAAAATTATCTTTCTTTAGAGACATCATATATAAAGATTTCTTGCGTGTGAGACCCAAAAAAATCATCTATACTACTGAAATAATATAGGAGAGGATTTTATATACTGTAAACAATAAAACATGAGGTGATGTAGCACCATCTGAATTATCGTATCAACTATAATTCCAAATTTGTTTTCTAAGCAAGATTTAGTATAAATTCCATCTAACATTAATTAACCTATTTTAATCTGAGTCCTGCAATGTTTTGCATTTTTTCTTAGCACCCTACAAAATATTATCTTCTGCTTGTTCTTGCTGTGGACTGATCTTATACATTTTTATTCACTTTGGTTAAGTAAAGTCAAACATTACCATTATAATCAGTTCCTTAATAACGTATTTACCGCCCTAGAGCAGTAATGTACTTCATTACACCACTAGGGTGATATAGTAATGGCGTACTTTGCTATTCCTCTTTTGGAAATATTTTGAACTTCTATATCTTGTATCCTTCACTTTTCCTCTTTAAACGTGCTAATAACTAAGTAAACTTACTGGTATCAATATTGTCATTAAGTATTATTATATTCTTTAGCAAAGAGAAGTGGATCCAGAGACTACTTGGTTTCTCCTCTGACTGGCCGAAAAGCAATCAATAAAATTTTTTTCCGATATGAAATGAACTTTTTTCATACCAAACTTAAAAGAATAAATACTCACACTCATTTGTTGGATAACAATGTTTCTATAGCAGAGTGTTTCTACATTCTATTTTTTTTTCTGAATCAGAACTATATTCACTCAAGTCAAAAAATATACATCTAGTATTTATAGGAGAAACTAGTGGTGTTACAGAATGATTATTAGTTTTCCCGTATTAGTTTTCTATTTCCTTTGGTCTGGGCTAGCTGTTATGTCTTGCTACCTACTTTTGGCAGCTGCCATCAATCGACACCGAAAGTATTTTTTAAAACATTTCTCAATTTTAGGTTTTCTAATAGTAGAACCTAAATAATATTTTAAGAAAAAGGATTAAATACAGGAATTTTTTTAGATATTGTACATAGAGTAGTTTGTCTCTCCACAATTTCTTTAACTTTTTTGTCTCTCACATTTTATGTTAAATAGCATCAGAAGTTCAGTGTCTATATTATTCTGCGCATATTGCATAGTCCTCTTCGTAATGCTTCTCGCTACACTTACAAAGCCTGTTTCCCATTCTTCGGTCAGATTTAATGGCCAGCCTCAATACTGGATCAACTTGACTGACTACATACTTTCCCATCCCGACTATTGCATTGTGCCAGGAGGCTTCGATTTGTCTGAGGCCCCTTCCTACTTGTGACCATAACTGTGACCATAAAGTCTCTGTACATCTGTTCGAGGGTGAGCGACTTGATGCATTGCAAGCAGTTCTCTAGTTTTTCGATCCATGATTTGAATTTATTGCTCAGTCCAGTCTACTTGTCCGAAACTACTCGGCTACAGCCACCGCCAAACTACCTATTGCATGTTTTTTATTCCTGGAGTTCAAAGCGGACTGCAGGACAAATCTTACTCTTATGTTATTACTCGCTGCGAATTCTCTCATTCGTTGTGTCGTTCGAGTTTATACAATTATATTTTTAGGTGTCGGCTCGAGTTCGAAGCACGGTGTTTGTGTAGCGTAGTGGTACAGCAAGTAAACTCAGGGGACCTGAGTTCGAGTCTCGGTCTTTTCGGTGTCAAGGGTCCACAAAGCATGAATTATAGCTACACATTGTGTTAGAGGAAGTATTTTACTATGTATAGCAAGAGGATTTATCCACTTTTTCGTTACCTGGACCCTGCAGTAAGTGTTTTTCTACAGCAAATTTGCTGTTTTCCGATGCACAATTACATATCTTTCTCTTCTTACGAAGTAAGGATGAGAAAGTAAAAATAAGTAATGCGAAAAAGAATATGCTGTTGCAGCGCTTGCTGAGTTCCCAGAACTCCACAGTCGCTCTTCACAGCGTTACAAGCTCTACAAGAATAGTAGTACCTCTAGGATGGCGCCACACCGGTTTGCAACGAGATGCCAAAAACACAGCTCGATGGACGCTCTTTGATTTCAAAATGATTTCATACAGCGATATTGCTGCAACATCTCAATTATTAAATGAAATTAAATCGAACAAATATATTTCTAATAAATAAGAGTATTTTATAGTTATTCGGCGTTGTGCAACCGCGCAACCTAAGCACTTTCTACTTCTGATGTTTGAAAGTATTGGCAGGGAGAAGAACAGAAAAGGTACTTTGTTGAAGGTATGAGAAATTAGATTAGAAGAATGGTTTAGATGGTTGCTTAGGAAAGGATTTGAAAGGTTATTTACATAAGGGCCGTTGTTATAGTGCTTTTCTGTGCCGCATAATGTCTAGTTGGGTTCAAGTTGTGCGAGAAGGAAGTTGGAGGATACTTAAAGCGAGCTTTTTCCTGGTCTGTCGGGGTGGGGGAACAAGAAGGCGTTGTGAGATTGGATGAGATGAGCACGTATAGGGCGCTGTAAAGAGCAATATGTGGCTGCACCGTGCTGCGACTGCGAGGTGATTGCAAATATATTGTAATGGGACGGTCGCACATCGCGGATGACGACACGAGCCATATATTTATTTTATTTAGTTAAGAGCCGCGCCGCCGTAAGGAGCAGCCGGAAATGCCGTTTCCGCTGTACCTGTGTAAGAGCCGCTTAGCGCGCCGGGGGAGAGGGCGAAGATGCGCCTCCTTTGTTCAGCCGAGAAAGGCGGACGCACCCCTTATGACGTGTGAGGAAATACTCCGCCCACAACCCCTTCACCGAGCAACGGAATTACCCGCGCCTATTTCCGGGAATTTCGGTGACGAATGTTACTGCGGGGGAGGTTGCTGGAGGCGTCTTTGCCGCTGGCGCCGTGATAGGCGAAAAGCTTACAGGTGTCGCGTCATCCAATAGAAATAGACAATGCGGGGGAGGAATCATGTGGTACGCGAGCCTTCCTGTAGGACCGCGGAGGGACAGCTCGATCACTTGAATCGGAGGTAGCGAGGAGGAGACTTGTATCGGAGGTCGCGAGGACGTCACTTGCATCGGAGGTAGCTAGGAAGAAACTTGTTTCTGAGGCAGTAGCGAGGCCACTTAATTGTTCGGAAACAGAAGTTAAGCAGCCCCAGTGTTGGTCACCGTGGTTGGTCACCAGCTATGATACTAGGGGTGGAGGATGCAATGCACCAGTCTGGAATTTGATGATTTGTACACTTAGGTAATGTTGATATGTAGTCAGGAGAGGATATTTTTTATAATGGTTAATTGTTGATTTGGATAATGGTAGTTGTGGGTGGGGTGATTAGAGTATGGCGAATATTGTTGCGGATTAAAATAGCGGAGCCGCCTCCTTGAGTTGGTCTGTCAGATTGGTAAGTTACATAATTTGGAATGTGGAAGGGCAGGTGTGGTTTGAGGAAGGTTTCTTGAATGAAGACGGCAAAGTCTGAAAGGAATTGTTGGACGGATGGGCTCCAGGTGCTTAAGATAGGAGGGGGAGAAGAAGAGGAATTCATTTTAGAAACGTTCAAAGTTTAGTTCCTAGTGTCGTCGGAGGATTTGACTATCTTCCCTTCAAATCCTCTGATTTCTTAATGGTTTGAAGAAGTTTGGAGATGTTGCAGGATTCTATTAATGTGAAGAATTCTTTCAGATCACAGATAGTAGTTGATGATGGAGTAATTGGTATTGTAAGGGTGTTCTCATAATACATGTTGGGAGGTGAGAATTGGAGTGTTTCGGATAGGTTGGAGGTTGAAAGTGTGGTTAGTGGTGGAGAAGGTTTATCTCAGGGATTGTACTCTTTGAAGATTGACTTCTCTTCGTTGTTGACGTTGAAGGAGAGTGGGTCAGTTGGGGTGGCTGGCTGGGTGGTTCTGGGTGCAGTTAATACACTTTAGTGTGAATGAACGTTGGGATTGGTTAGGGCATTGATCTGTAGGTTGTGGTTGGGCGTAGCAACACCAGGTAGGGGTTTTGTGAGCGTAGGCTCAGATATGATTGAAGAGTTGACAGATGATGCATCTTGGAATTATATTTGCAGTTGTCTATAGTGACACGGTGCAGGGAAAGGTAACGGTGGTTGCTCTTGACTTGGGACTTTTGGTGCTTAGACATTTCCATGTCATATAGGCGTAGTTTCGTTGTGGATTTGTCTGGATTGGGCCGGATCATATCAAAGATTTGGATGCAGGTGAAGTTCTGTTCTTGGATTTTCTGTTGGAGGGTGAGGTGTTATTTGGAGGGGGTGCCTTCAAGGATTAATTTTTCACGGGTTTCTGGAGTAGCTTTGTTGTAATGGAAAATATGGAGGGGCCAAAAAGAAGAGTTTTCTGAGGTTTTGGTTACTTTTTAATACAAGAAGTCTGAAAGTAAGTTTATGATGGGTAGAGATGGATTTTTTGGTGAATATGAGATTGCCTTTTGCATATTTGTCTGGGATCTTCACTGGTGCAGAATTTTGGAGTTTTTTAATGCGTTATTTGCCATCCAGGAAGTCGGTGGTAGAGATGAATACTATTTCGATTCTGTGTCGAGAGGTCTGAGCGAGGGTTCGAAGTTTGTAGGTGGTTGAAGATGATTGGGTTGAGTCAGTATTTGGAGAGTTTTCCATTGAAAAATGTTGGAAGATTTTAAAGGAGAGCTTTCTTGTAGGTGTTCTTCAAGAGGGTGAAATGGATGTTTGATAGGAAAAGAGTTTGAAGAAACAAGTTTTCGAGGCTTAGAAGTGTGCTTAGGGTCAAGACAGCCATCACTGCGGAGATAGTTAGGGTAGGGTGGAGGGGAGGAACTTTGATTTTTGAAGAGAAGGTGACGTTCCGGTAGGGTTGGGGAAGTAGGAACGCTTGGCCGCATTCACTAACCTGCCTTCCTTCCTCGGGTGGCGTTGCTGGTGGTCTGCGTCTTGGAAAAGTCTGAAGAACTTATGCTTCCGTCCATTCCATGTCATCCGGGGGCGAGGGGCTCGTCCGAAGCCGTCGCTTCCGTTCGTTGTTGTCAAGTGCTCGGCGGTTTGATTCTTCACTCCAATATTCTATTGGAAATATCGAAAAGTCGAGCGGTAGCCTACCGACAACCTGGTGATGTAAGCGAATCACTAAAAGAGGTTTACATCTTCCCAGCCACGGATGGTAATATGTATGTACTTGGCGCGACAGCCCGTGAACGGGCTCAGGCCTATTGGCGATGACCCTGACTCGCGCACATGGTTAAGCGGATACGTGTGGTTAGATGTAAAACATTCCGGTTTTCTCAACCTGAGAAGTGAATTTTCTTGTCACACAGCAACATTTACTGGGACATTGCAAGGAAAACACTCACTATAGTCCTGGCTCGACCAGGAATCGAACATGGGGTCGCGGCCACATAGTGGAAAGCGGGCACGCTGACCACGAGCTAGCCACGAGTCCACGGATGGTAATATGTGATGTAAAAACAGGGTAATAAGGTATTACCTTTTATAAAACGGTTTACCGTCACAAGGCGAAATACGGTTTTCCATCACTCAGCAACAGGTTACGCTAAACACGCGATAATACGAAAAATCACAAAAATACGTGCTCATAGTGGACTACAGGCCGGTCAGCTCTTATGTGAATGTACCTAAGGTACGCCATGTATCTAAGACTTCCTTAGTACTTCCACTCGTTCAGGGTTTTAAAAGGTCGTTGGCCAAGGAGGTTATAATATATACGTATGGATAACCTTCTTGCCGCTGGCTAACTCTTACTTTCTGTTGGCCAATAGATGACTGCACTCTGCCGGAAGTAGCTTGACAAAATACGCGCCCATTTTTAAATGCCCGGGCAGTTCACGAAATAGGAAAGACAATAACAATAATTATTTGAATTTTATATCAACAATATTGTTCATTCATAATGAATATAAAATGTCTTATAGTTAATATTTATAACAAAAACTATTGAATTTGATGACTTTGATGAATTCATGACTTGTTACTATCGAAAATTAACAAAAGATATAATCTTATGACGGTGGGGGGTCTGATGCTCTATTGGGGAACCAGCTTTGGTAGTGCCACTGATTTAAATGAAGGAGAATAATATTATAAAGCTCAAATAAAATGGTTTTGAATGTTTGCAAAATAGAAGGATCTCAGGAAGAATCTTGGAAAACACTTGCCCATCCATAATTTATTGTTTTCGATGAGGCAATTTCATCTGAAATCATCATTGAATTACAACAACTGTTAGAAAAAGATCAAGTTGGAACTACCTGAGAAAATAATGGCAGTGAAAATCTTCTAAATAACTGTTACTATATTACTGCTATATATTAAATAGAAAAAAGTGGAATAAATTAATTATCAACTAAAAGATTTCTTTCAACAAACAATTCTTTGCCTAGCTTGTTGTGCCTTAAGAAGAAAAGTATTTTAAATTGTCAGTGAATGTTTTGGAATAACCTTATAAAAGACTAACGTTGATTAAAAAGTTTTTGTTTGCAGTTTTCGTGAACTTTTGATATTCATACTTGTTTCAGCCATATTTATCATAGGATTACAGACTTAATATTTCATTACATTTGTCATATTCATTTTTTCCATGTTAAGAAGACAGAAACCAATAACTCAAAACATTTTGTTTTCCAACATTGTTGCTTTCCAATGTTCATGGGTTGTCTGAAATTAAGATTTTATGTAGTATTTTCAATAAATTGGCAATTTTATCAAATGTTGCATGTCAAACTCTACAATGTAAGATACTTATAGAATCTTATTATATTGACCTACATTTCTGAAAGAGCTTCAGATCCATATCAGATTTTGCCATTACTTTCTTTGCTATTGACATTATATATTTGCCTGACAAAAAAAATGACTTTTTTTATTCATGAGGTAGGCCTACTGCTTTAGAATTATAGATTTAAAATTAAGTCAGCTCATACAATACATAAATGACTAATGTATGTAATGAATTTGAAGGGCACTTGCAAGTTCAATAAAAGCCACAAAAAATATTTCCTTCTACTATCTCGCCTTCCATTGTAACAAGAGAACGTATTATAATCATTTGCCGGAAAAAGGTGATTTGTCGACAGAAAAAATCTCATTGCCGGATTCTGGTAACGAAAAAGAGGTTAAATCTTGTTCTAATATGTAGTAAATTATTTCCTTTAAAACATTGTATAGTCTGGATCCATGTTTTGTGGGTCCTTCATACCGGATAAGCTATTAGCGGCCAAACGTGTATCTGTCTGTTTTGTTAGTCCGTCTGTGGTCAACGCTAGTGTCTAAACTGCTCAGACAATTTTCTCCAAAATTGATATTCCCTCATCGCTTTAAAGTAACTCGAGGCGAGGTTGATTTTTTGGGGCACTCGACATGAAGCCTCGATTAAATCATTTTCGGAATTTTCTGAAAAATGTCTTCAATTTTGTTTCCAGAATTTATCATCAGATTGTGAAAAAAACTCTTAAAATAATGGCACAGGTCTCAATTTCTTTGAAATTTCTGATTTTCCAAAAAAAGTTCAATTTTTTGCAGTGGTACACTTTTTCGAAAATATCAATAATTTTTACATAATTTTGTGTGAAATTTGGGCAGGTATTAAACAATTATTTTCTCAAAACTGACTCAGAATTTTTCTAAAATGTTTTTTCTTTTCATTTATTTCTTTACTTTTCCTAGTTTCTATCAAAGGATGGTATAAAAACTGACGGCATTTCTGGCGGATTCACTGTATTTTCAAAAATTCAAAACTAGAAATTTGAAGACAGACATTTTTGTCTTTAATAATATCTTTTCTAAGAATTGTATCTTATAAAAGGATTTCTTTTTTTTCGATAAACAATGCAGTTTTCGCGAAATTTCTGCTTGAAGTTAATGCACATGATTAAAAAAACTCCAAAACAAACCCTCCGATTTTTCCTTTAAATTTTATGTATGAATAGAACAAGGGACCCTTAAAAGTGTGGCGCGGGTGTCAATTTTGTAGAACTCTGAATTATCAAAAATTTGCAAAAGTTAGAAATAATATGAGAAAGCATGTGCTATTGTAGCACCCGTAGTTACAGCTTCTTCACAGTTGGGATGGATACAATCTATATTTCAGGTGATGTGTTATTTCCAAACCCATTACTTGAATGTTTCATTAATATTATTAATTTATTTGCATAAATTGGTTTTAAATTTGTGTATGACCTTATGATGACAAAGGGATTATAAGAATCTCTTGAAAATATTTTTTGGTGAGACAATGTCATTGCTAAATGATTTAATTGTCTTCCACTAAAGCCTTCACAATTGCATAGAAGTTGTGTAGAACATTAGCAAAGTCAAATAAACCTGATTAAATGATGAGAGTATGCTAAATAAATTGCATAAAAGGCTGAAGAAATATTCCTTTTTTTCATAATATAAACATTCATAAGAGTTTATCCATATGACGTTATATTTCATTTACTTGCATGAAGATATAATTATGTATTTTATGTCAAATGTCAAAAATAAATGAGTGAGTAGGTTTGTATGAAATAATTACTGCAATATTCTGTGATAAGTTATCAAAAATTTATTCGATGATGTATTATGTACAGATTATTATAGTACAAACCGTGAAATTGAAAACATGATACAAAGGAAGTAAAGTGCAAGCATAAAGGCAAAACTGGAGAATTAAAAATTGAAATGGCAACATGACTTTTTTTATTCTTAAAAGTTTCTTATATTTTTTGTAAACCAACTTATTCTTTCATCTTGAATTATGGAAGTTTGGACACATAGGCTACTGTTTTTACTTTGCTTGTTAATAGTTTGTTAAGTATGCAAATTCTGGAGCGGATAACATCTCCCCTGCCATGACAACTTTATAAAGTGATTCCTATCGGTTTATGTGTTATTTGATGCTTGTATGTGTGTTAGTGTGTTGGCGTGTGTGTGACATATGCAACAGCAGTGTCAGAACTAGAAACCTACAAGCTGCCGGAGGAAGCTACGTGGAGCAGAACTGCTGGGGCATACCCTAGGAACCACTCGGAGTGCTCCGGGACATGGCTCCACAACCAGCGAGACATCAGCTGACAGGATGTAAGGCTAACTTAAAATCATGTGTTCATGTTATAGTTTCATTTAAAATTTTCCTCTCAGTACTGGCAGATTTATAGCTCTTACTTCAAGACTTTTTTGAAAAGTCGTTGTTTCAATTTTTTATATACATATATGTTTCACAACACATTATATGAACATACAATACTGTAGAAACAACTATATTATTGTATGCTTATATCATGCATAGGAAATATATTTCCATATCACTATGTAATTGTTTGCTTGAAAACAAATAAAATGCAACAGGTTGGGCACACACCCATTTGTCAATAAACTGGAACAGTTTTTATTTCAATTTTGAAGCAGATTGTTATCAAATATACACAATGAATGTCGTTGAAGCATAAGCTTAAGAAAAAATTTCCTCTTTTATTGAAATTTGTATTTTTAATATTTAATTCAGATTTGAAGGTTTGTAGGTTACATCATAGTGTTTATGAAAATGTTTATAGTGTACTTGTGTGTGTTTGCTTTGTGAGTGTGTGCACCAAACTCATCAGGTTGCCACATGAAATATATTAGATGGAATGCATTAAGTTCTATTTAATTAGATTTTTCTTTCTTAACAAAATCAATTAGCTTATACTTTTCTTACTTCGGCATCTAGACCAGCTTTGCACCGAATGTTAAGTACTATGAAATCTACATTAGCCATAGTATACATGGCCACTGCAGTTCCGTACAGAGAAGAAGAGCGAGTGACTTCGGCTGGCCTGGTCTAGCCTGGGCCAGCAGCAGCACTCTGACATATCTTGAAGCTTCAACAACATTATTATTTAATATTATCATTTAATTATGATTATCTTAGTAGAATTAACATCTCCCCGTCTCTCCCTCTCTCGCTTTCATTCACACTTTCACACACTTCCACTCGCACTTGCCAACCACCACATAACATTGTGCTAGAGAAGCATTTCCTAGGAGGAAAACTGCTTGAAACAGAGTTGAACTCATTTAGAGAGCATCACAGTTGTCAGCAGCAATCTAACCGCACTTATCATGCATTTGTGTTTATTTTCTTTTTGTAACATTGGTTATCATGTGTAAAAAAGCTATGCAGAACATAACAAGATTTCTTGTTCTTTTCAAACTTTGAGCAACAACTGTTATTTTTTAAAGCCTGTTATTTATAATAATTTTCAATTAAACATAATGGAAATTTGGTGATACATGAAATTTTTTTGTCTTTCAATCCTTTCCACATACAGTAACCAATTTGTGCATAACCAGTATTTACTTATACAAATATTCTTTAATGGTTTGGGTGCAGGCGTGATGCAATACAGCTTGTGTCAATGTATAGTAACATTTGTCTTCAGATAATGCATTTATGTATTTACATGGTTAACACTAGTTGATTGTTTTCATTATATAAAAAAAATACTTTGTTACGGACATCATATTGCACTAACTGGACTAACTGACAAATCACATATTTGGCAGCCATGTTGCAGGAATTTACAAAGCTCTAGAGCAGACTTAAAGCCATTCACATTAAGAGATTGGATTCTTTTCAAGAAGCCAGAATTATGATCAATGTTGCTCACAAAGACACAGCAGAGACTGGAAATTGTTTTAAAGAAAAATTGGCAAAAATTTTGATTTCTAATTTTGGTCGTGCCTCTCGGTTAAGCCCTATATCCCATGTTGTTTAAATCTCATGAACAAAGCTCATTATTTTGGCCTTCGATTTAACCTTATGGTATAACCATTTTTCACAGTTTTTAGAATGTAATGTAAACTTATACAGCACTCTGATAAACAGTGAATAAGATGCAATGAAAATTCTCAATCTTTGTGTCCTTAAAGAAATAAAAGAGGACCGGGGGATTTCAATACGTTTGTATAAAAGCCACTATATAAAATTTAAAAACATCAAGCAGATGAAGTCAAGTTTGTTTGGTAAAAATATGTTCTTTCATCTGCTGTTTGTTTTGTAAAAGTCAGAAAAAATTTACATGGGCAAATATGAAAACTTCCATCTGACAGGGGTCTTTGGAACTGCTAAGGCAAGACAAGTCTGGAAAGATCTGGATAGAGCCCTCATTGCTGCACAGCAGGGGAAGAGACAGTTGATGTAGGGCTGCAACCAGAGCTTTGGACAAGTGTTGATACACAATTTTAAATCAAGTATCTAATACTTTCTCTTCTCATACTATTTTCAACATCTCGAAATAACGTGACACAAACATTCAGAATATAGTTTAAAATATTGTTCAAAAGTGCCATTCAGACATTTTACTCCATTATTTGAGCTACAAAATTATTTGTCACTCACTGTTTCTCAGATATGCAAAAGCCTACAAAATACTATAAGCTACAAGTTTAATCGAAGGTTCTGGGCTTTGCTATATAAGATTGAACTGCAAACTGCAGGAAATTTCCTAGTAGGTACCAAAGCCCTTCTCATAACAGGAATTGTCAAACGTGAGTTTTCTGAAAGGTAGATGTTTCTCCATTTACGGAAAAACACTCCAATTAATGCTTCACAAATCACTTCAATGATTTGTGAAGGGAGTTTTGAAAGGCATCCACCTTTAAGACACTTGAAATGTACTGGGAGAAAACAAATAAAAATACCCCCTCCCATCACCAAATATTGAAAACATGATTTCCAATAGGTTCATCCATGAAACAGGGCAGTGAGTAGGCTACTAGACCTTGTGCAATAGGAATGTTCCACCTGAAGAAAAAACAAAGTAACATAAAATTCAACATTTTAGTTTCTTTAGAACTCTGCAACACATTTGCACGGTTTCCCCTGCAGACAGTGGATGGAGAACTCTCCCGCCACAGCCCCGTCTTTTTCCTCAACAGGCTTCAGGATGGAAATACAGTATTTATATTGTTACACCCAGAAGACTTCTTGGCATAAAAAGGAAAACTGTGTAGAAAAATAACAAGTGGAAAACACGACAAGAGCTTGCATAAGGAGAAAAATAACAATAGTGTCCCAGTCCTGATTTCCTCAACTTTTAAAAAACACAAGCAACATGCACATGTCTCTTCAGCTAAAGTTATTTGGGCCATCATCAAAGCTTATTTTGTGCTCCAATGATAATATTAGCAAGAAAAATAAACAATCAATACAAAAATAATTAATGTGACGATAGTCGAGTCCACACGTCCAGTACAAAGCTTGGCTGTTTCAACAGAGGATACTGCAGCACTGGCAAACTGGATAATTAATGGAATCAATTGAAAATCGTCTTGCAAATGAAGCACATGTTCGTGTTCTTGTTTATAACTATAGTTTTCAAGAACCGTAACAAGCTGATGCGGACAATGAGGCAGCGTATCGCGAGAGGCCACTGAATTCCGCAGCCGCCCCTCCCCTCCTTAGTGCCCTGGTCCCGCTCATCGAGCGCCGGACCGGAGAGTCGGAAAAAGGTGTCACACGCAGACAGCACAAGAAACCGAAAAACCCAAAGCAAGCAGTGCCGGCCGGCCGGTGGATGGCGAGGCCGCCGCCGCAACCGTCGCCGCCGCAACCGTCGCCGCCGTCGCCGCCGCCGCCGCCGCCACCGCCGCCGCCGCCGCCGCCGCCGCCGCCGCCGTCGCCGCCGCCGCCGCCGCCGCCACCGCCGCGCGCGCGGCCGGGGGAAGCGGCCGGCGCGGGGCCGGCGGGGCGCGCGGGGCGCGGCGGGCGGCGCGGGCGGGTGGGCGGGCCCTCACGGGAGGGGGCCGCTGCGCGTGAACGGGAGGGGCGGCCGCGCCCCGCCTCAGACGTCCGCCGTCCGCGACGCGGCGCTCGGGGAGCGCGACCGCGAGTGGATCACCACCTTGTGGCCGTTCTTGGTGACGAAGCCGTCGCTCTCGACGAGCACGGCGGTCTGGCGGCGCGGATCGTCGGCGTCGCCGGCGCTCGCGCCGCCCGGGCTGGGCGCGCCGCCGCCCGGAGGCAGGGCGTCCCCGCCGCCCGCGCCCGCGCCCGCGTCGTCCGAGTCGTCGCCGGGCCCGCCCAGGCGCGCCTGCTTGTGCTTGCGCCACGCGTTTTGGATGAGCCGCGCGCAGTACTCCTCGCGCTGCCTCCACAGCGTGGACGACACGGGCTCGTAGCCCACCTCGTCGGGCCGCGCCTTCACCTCGTCCAGCTCCCCCGTCTCCTCGATGGGGTTGCCCTTCCGCGCGAAGAAGTCTTTGGTGAGCGCGTCCAGGATGTCCACGCAGAACATGAGGTCGCCCTTGCAGATGGGGATGTCCATCGACACGATCTTGTACTTGTTCGGCTTGTGGATCTGCAAGGGCGGCTCCAGCACGTCCAAGAAGTCTGACAGCTGGTCGTAGCGGATGTACTGCGTGCCGTCGGGATCGAAGTTCTGCCAGATCTCGTAGTACATGTCGTAATCGTCGTCCGTCAGCCCCTCCTGCACGTCCTCCGTGGCCTGCGAACGACAGCGTAGCGTCAGCCATAGCAAGCACTCGCCAGTCAAATAACCCAAGTGAAATATTACTTCCTATTGAACGTTAAGTAAGAAAAGTTCTGGTTTCAATTCGTAAATGTTTCTCTATATTAATCTAGTAATTTCCGTAAAAACGTACCTTAAATACCTATACAAACTTCACGAAATCAGCCATCAAATACTATTAATAGTAATTTCTACAATGTCTAGGCATACAACACGTATTTGGAAAACACTGCTGTCAATTCTCTTAGTCGATTTTTCGTCATTAATCTTCATGCATTTAATTCATTTAAAATATTCTTTACTTTAAGAAACAATAAAAGTTTATATATTTAAAGCGTAATAAATCTTCGAGCTATCGGCGAGATTGATGAATGAATATTCGCGAATCACCTTAGAAGAAACCTGATGCTCATGCTCAACATCAGACGACTTCCATCATCATAAACGAGTAGGTCCGTGAATTCAGGTCTGGTTTGTTCCTCAAAATTCCGATTTTCATATTTATTTGGAATAAACTATTCTTATATTCAAAATTACAATGCTTTTTCTTCAATATAAGCAGTGGGAATTAGGGAGTATCATTGTGACAGTCTAATAAGCATGAACTAATAACACTGATTAACAGACGGAGGTAGGCATTTTGATTGGACAGGTAAATTCCCGGAAGCCCCAGCAATGTAACATTTCATAGCTAATAGTTGGACGTCAATTGTAAAACAACCAGACTAATTTTTGTAGAAAATGTTACTATAATATAATTCATGTGCAAGAACGTTAAACCGACATGAGCAGTACATTAGGTGGTCTCTCTTTTAGTGGCTTTTCTTTTCATTATTACAGTGAAACCCCCTGATAATGAACATCTCCTTTATTTCATTCTAATGCATTTTCTTGCAATGATAATCTCGTTATAAATCAACAGTATATTGTATTTATTAGGGTAATCACACTATACCCTATATATTTTTAGACAAAGAAAATTTTAACCCTCTTAAAGTTTGAGACAGGGTTCTTTTCTTGGCAAGTCGCTGTGTACCCACTGTCGCTGTACGCCCACCTACCTGCGAATAGTTCTCCAAGATGACAGCGATGTACATGTTGATGACGATGAGGAAACTGATGACGAGGTAGGAGAGCAGGAAGGTGATGCCGATGGTGGCGGAGCCGCAGTCGCCGGGGGAGCCGATCTCGTTGTTGGGCCGCTGGCAGTCCTCCTCGTTGATGATGCCGTCCAGCACGCCGTCCCAGCCGGCTGACGTCGACATCTGCGCAGCGGGCGGCGTTTGCGATTTTCACTCCCCCCCCCCCCCCACGTCCACGAATCCAGTTGTTGCTCGGAAAGAACGTTCGTCTTTCGTTCGCCGAATAAACATAGATACTAAAATAAAAACCTGAATCTGGCAGAAGGTTCAAACGCAATATTAACGTCTTTTAAATTTAAAATGGCCTTTTTGTACTCATTGACATTTCTTGTGAAATTTTAAAAAAATGTCATTTTCAGATTTTGAAGGAAAATACCTTGGCAAGCTACTGTAATTTTACCTTACTGAGTGATAGGGGGTAGTTAAAGAAGCAAAGAATTTTATCTTTACGAAAGTAGTTAATGTTTGATCAGACATCGTTAGGATGAGGAACATGGACGAGTAGTTTCACTTTCTTTCGTTTGTATCAACGTTCAAGCTCTTTCCGATTTTACTTGGAAGTTGAACAAGAGGGCCAATTATTTTGTAAAGTCGAGAGCAATCTAATTACTGCAAAAGGAATAGAAAAGCTGTTTTGCATATCTAACGTAATTTTCGTCTTGTTTCGCAGCGATACTTGTAGCAAATGCTGAGATGGATAATTGCTTCGTAACCAATTGTAGGTTTACTCCTCTCTGAACTTCACTCACCGTATTAACTGCTTTTTTGAAGCAATCAATTATTTTAATACCGTTGTCAAAACCTAGTTTTAGAAACGTTTATGACCGACAACGTAGTAAAATGACATGCGTCAAAGGGTTCGGCGCTCACCTGGAATAGCAGGATCATGGACTGGCCGAACGTCTGGAAGTTGTACACGTCGTCGATGCCGCTCTTCATCTTGACGTTCATGAAGAAGGACATGCCGAAGATGGCGAAGATGAACATGACGAGGAAGAGCAGCAGGCAGATGTTGAAGAGCGCCGGCAGCGACATGGCGAGCGCGAAGAGCAGCGTGCGGATGCCCTTGGCGCCCTTCACCAGGCGCAGCACGCGGCCCACCTTGGCCACGCGCACCACTCGCAGCAGCGTCGGCGACACGAAGTACTTCTCGATGATGTCGCTCAGCACCAGGCCTGCGCACCGCGCCCTGCGTCAGCCCCGCGCCCCGGACGACGCGCGGGGGAGGGCGGAGAGCGACCGATCGCCGGATGCCGAGTATTCGGGTACGAAAAAACCCCTCAAGATTCAGATTGCCGGGATTCGGAGCGCCACCGACCACCGACAGCCACTGACAGCCACTGACAGCCACTGACCACCCACAGCGCCCCTCATGGAACGGCCGTGCGCGTGCCCCCGACGGGCAGTCACCGGGCGAGGGTGTGCGTGCGTGTGTGTGCGTGTGTGCGGGGAAAAACTGAAACTGAAATTGTGTTTCAAGAGCCAGTGCAAGTTTGACTGGCAAACTACAAAAATATCAGTGTTAGTCTGTAAGTTTAGATTGTAAGTGGAAGTGCGTGTAAGTATTGTACACAAGTAGTGTCTAATGTAAGTGTTAGTATGCAAGTTTAGATCATAAGTGCAATAGTGTGTAAAAAATGTAAACAAATAACGTAAAATGTAAATAGTAGCCTGTAAGGTTAGTATAAGGTTATGTTTAATATCTAGGTTAGCACCCCCCCCCAAAATGTATACAAAAGATAAAAAAATGTACTTATATAACGACTTGTGACAGATCATCGGCTGGGCGCGGTTATCTTATCAGAAGCTTCCTAACGACTTCAAGTTTTGGTATTGAAGCTCTCGACTAGATAACCGCATCATAGCTGATGATCTGTCATAAGGCTCTATATTTGAATTGAACACAAGTCTGGAGGAGTTGTTTGTTATTTGTCTAGCGCCAAACATTCGACGCTCACCCTCCCCGCAATGTCGCTCGGTCTTTTGTGGCACATCGACGGAAGCAAATATTCGCCAAGCACCTCGGCTTCTCGGGACCGGCGAGCAGTCATTCTCAACTCGCCGAACGCCGAATGAGTGGAACCGCCTTAAGTTCAAGAGCTGGGCTCTCTCAACAAGAAGTGAGGAGAGGAAGAGGAAACACGGGTCAATATCCCTCCAGCATCATGTGATCTAAGACGCCGTGGCTAGCTTTGATCGGTTGCGAAGCCTTCCCGTGAAAATTCGCCCACACCTCCCTCAGTCGCTTCCGACGATACCAGGGGATCATTCTTTTGACATCGTATTGGAATGCCTTTGCAATTCTTTGCGCACTAGGTTACTGCACTGGGTTCTGTGGAGTGTCGTATTAAAATTAAAACATCTACGAACTTTTCCCAATTATACGATAATAATATAATCTCTTGGAAGAGTGTAATCAGCACTTCCGCCTATTTTTCCTTCGTGAATCGCCTCTCAGAATCACCAATTGCGATCATTTTATAAGGTGTTGGGAAATGGTATTATGTCTTCTACCATAATCGCTATTACCCATTTTCTCAATCTTGTTTGATTATATATTGAATTTCCTCCCTCTTTATTTAATTCATTTGAGTAGTTATAATATTGTTACGTTATTGTATCGATATGCAATGTAGTTGCCTGTAACACGTTTATGGTTAAACTAAAGGCCAAAACGGTAAATAGTCAACTTAAAAGTATTGTCTAAAATCCAAAAATCATCTCGCACGAAAAATTTAGAACTCTTGGATTTATGGCTATCTATAAAGCGAAATTTTGGGAAATAAGGAAAACCAATAATTACAAAATGTGAGTGATGAATTACAGTCTTAAGTCCTAGGTATTGAAAAAACTGAGATTAACAAAACTGAGTAGAAATGATTACGATAGAAGGAAACACTTGCACTAAATGACAAAAGACTTGATTGTTAAATAAATGCTTGAGTATGATCTCCAATACAACGAATGGAAAAAAGGAAGATAGATGAAATTCTGAATTTCGAAATGGAGAAGTCTGTACTAGAAAAGTACTTTCAGATGACATTTGGGAGAAGACCGGGAACTACTGTAAATGAGAGATATGTCTACGTTGGTTTCTATCTCTGTTTATGGTATGTATTTTAGTACGAAAGGATTAAATACATTAAATAATTTATTGTTTGGAATTATATTAATCACTATTTTGGCAGAATTAAGTGCAATAAATTTAGAATTCATGAATGTAATAATATTATCAAAAAATAAGTACACTCTTCTTGTCCACTGATACTGTAATTGCACATTTTGCTGTAGTCTTCCGAAGCATTTTCATCAAGCAGTTGATGCTGCCTCGCTCCCCGGAAGACGGGGCCGTGGTTCGCTCACCAAAGTAACGTAGGACTTTTGAGAAATCGTTTTCTTTGCTGTTTTATCGACGACAAAAGGTTTTGCTATTTCTTTTTAAATTTCTTAATGTAGCTTCTCTGTATAGTTTTCAGTTCTTTGTCCTGATTTTGACTTTGTCCTATTTCCTGATTTTTTCTCCAAAGAAAATCCTCCTTTGCGCGGAACTTTACGATCAATAATAATTTTTCCCTTCAATTTCCTCTGCACTCAAGGAACTATAAAAAATACGTACTTATCACTACCGTAAACTCTTCAGATTTGCATAAGAAAACTTAAAATTAACAGTGTTCATATGTTGGTACAGTAGCAATCGTAGGTATTGTGTCAATTTATGAATCTATCATCTACAAATCTACCAGGAGTTGGACTTTTCTCTTCATCACTCTGTGATGAAAGATCATGTGTTGTCAGGCAGAATTAACATTGAACTGAAGAGAACCAAGGCACTCCGACGAGGCTGATTTCGGGCAGGCCTATCTGGAAGGCTCGTTGTGCGGCCTAATTGTCCGACTAGTCGAATTTAGTTAAATTGCTTGGCCAACTGAATACCAGATACCGTATTTCACCACTATACTACCGTATTTTTTGACTGACTAACTCTGGATACTCATTTGCATAATCCCCTGTAGAACATTTCTGATAAAGACTGGATATGTGCCCCAGGGAATCTCAGAGCGCATTACTTTCATTGCTCATTCTCTTCTCCAGTGGCGAGGCGCCCGGTCATCGACAGACGCACCGATGTCAAAACAGTTACATATTTTCAATATTTTAGAGAAGAATTTGATATTAGGAAAAATTCTATGATAACAGTAGCATTACAGCTGGAAAATAGCCCTGAAACAAGATGTACGTAAAGGATTCGCCAATATTAGCACATCGAATTGAGAGCTCGTGTCCGCTCGCGGTGTCTCCTCTGGCCGCTTAGTGCCGTATACCTTCGCACTCCAGTCATCGCTGGTTTCGTAGAATCTCGGCTGTTCCCAGCCATGCATGGTGAAAGGTGCCAATACGACGTAGTATGAACTTGTGAGGGAAACGGTGTATTTTGTTTATGTGCGTCCTGATTGAGTGCTTTTCCTAAGTTTTATTTTTTTTATTTTATTTTTTATTATTTATTTTTTTAGATTTTGGGGCTGTCATGCACTATGATTGAAAATTAAGGAATTGTAGTTTAGCTGAAACAAAAACTAATTGGTTCACTTACAACTGAAGAGAAGCTATTGATTTATTGAAAATTCAAATTTTTTGGACATAAAATGAATTTTCCTCTTCATAACTTGGATTAAAATATTTTTGAATCACTTGCATTTAAAATAACTGATTTTTTAAAATAGAATAGCAACATTTTAAGGCATCTCAATGAAAACTGGTAACATTTTTGAAAGAAGAAAATTTTGACTTCGTACCTATTTAAGGAATCATAGAAGAGAATGAGGATTTCTACAACAGTCATTTATAAATTTCCCATTACAATAGGATGGCTTGACTAGGTATTTAGTAATGTAGGATATTTGGGAGTATATACATATTTTTATCTTATAAATTCACGATTGTCAATACAATGGTAACATGACAGCTTCTAAATGTCATGATTTATTTTAGAAGATAAATTACATTTCTTTAAAATTTAAATAATTTAGAATCTAGGATTCATACCAGATTGTTCACATGATCGTGGTACAAATGAATAGCATTGCTTAGGATTACTTGATTCTTTTTTACTTTGTCTGTATTTGAATTTTCAACAATATCTTAAAGTAGTTTATTTAAGCTTGGTAGAGCTATCCTGAAGGGCTGTGTTGCTTTGGAGAGCTTTCCCAGCACTGATTAGCTGATGTTTTATGGCAAGACAGAGTACAATCCCAGCTGCAGCACATGGGCTTGTGATTTGCAACTTTTAATCATGTTGACACTAAGCCTGTTTTTTAAACACCATCTTGACTCATGGGTGGTGGGTTCAATTCATGATTGTTTGGAATATCCATTAGATGCGTGGAATACTGAAATGTCAGCAACTGCTCAGTGGACTGCTGTAAAGTCTGTTTCAAACTGCTTGCAGTAAAGTGGTGCACTTTCATGCAGAACAAACAATTATCATAATGAATTAACTAAATTCCAAACAAATTACAAAATAATTACTATTTCATTTTCACATTTATTGGATTGAATGAATTTCGGTTTTGCTGTCATACCAAGATTTCTAAAGCATTTCAATATTGCCTTAAGCGAACCTGGCCATGAAATTTATTTAAAGAAATGAAAAAAATATCAGAAAAATGAGTGTAGAGCTGAGGTATAGTGTAATGAGTGTATTAAAAAACAGAACATCCTTGCTTCAAAGAGACAGACCTGGATACTGGGCAAATCTAATGATGACCACGCCAAATTGCCAGCCTCGTCACTGCTTTCCCCAAAACATAACACGGTACACCTACTAAGCATCACAGTCAGGATAGAATGATATGCACCTTCCTCCGTTTGCAAAAACTCCGAAGAAAATATCTTTTTGACATTTCTGTGTCCCTTAGCATCTATACCGATGACATCATCATGTAGACCGCACACTGCTTTGAGTTGGGAGAGCCTTTGCATCATTTCAGTTGGATGGTTATGTGGAGCTATATGGATGTGACCAATTTAATTATGTTGGCCCAGAATGATTAATGTTTAATGGTTAGTTATATGAAAAAACTTAAATTTGTAAGGTTTACTTTTACATAAACACAAATATTTGTAAAAGTGAAACATTTCTTTCATATCATAGTGGAATCACCAAGAAATTTTTATGTTTAGAATTGTTTAATTACATAATATTCCTAATGCTATATTACCGTACATTTGTTTTTTGAAATGTGCTTCTGCTACAAATTAGACTAACTTGTAGGAAAGGAATGCCTCAGACAATGGGTCATTTTTTATTTTCATATAATATTTTTGATTTTTTTTTTTCTTTCTTCTTGATTGCTGATACAAGCAATATTTTGAAGGGAAAAAAAAACAAAAAAAACAACAAAGTATGGTGTTCTCTTGCCTTGAAAAAACTACTTAACTCTCTGTAGAACCTGTTGGCTCTCTAAAAGTCTTGTCTCTTTGCCATTCTTCATTTCAGAATCTGGGATTTCTTTAACTCCTTTACTCATCTAGTTCTATTAAAAATGAACACAATTGCTTTTTCACTTAACATTACATTACATAGGCATCATGCACAATACAAGGCACAGAGCATGTCTGCAAAAGTGTCCAAAATGTCTGTACTGCCCTGTCTGCCCATTCATTCATTCATCCATCCATCCAGTTCCAGCATAGTGAGTGCAACCTATACAATTCCTGACCATTCTGTACCTGCCTGCACTGTACTGATCCAGTGCATATGTAGCTTTACTCCACACTTCCACGGGTCTCTGATAATAATACTTAGCATATGGAAAGAGACTCCTTACATTCCACCAGCTTGTAATGATAAAACTAATAATGGCAATGCTCAAAAATCACATGATAATAAGAACTTTAAATAAATGCTCTCTCAAAAAGCAGCAACTTCACTTGCAGAGAATTACAAAGGGGCAGTTTAAGACCTAAGAAAATCCTCTGAAGCATCCCACCTACCATAAAAGAAAGCAGCGCTAGGAATGCATCATGATCCTAATGTTCCTTTCATAATTTCTCAGTGTTTCCACTATTAAAAATTTTGAAATTTTTTTGGGGCTTCAAAATGACTAGAGTTAGAAAAAAATGAAGCAGTGAATTACAAAGTGCAAAACTTACAGAATTCTAATGAATTGAAATTAATAGATTTTAAGAATGGTTATGAAAATTAATATAAAAGTTTATCAACAATAGTAAACAGGGTGAAAACATAATTTAAATTACTGCTATAAGATAATGGTTCAAGTTAATAAAATAACAATTTAAATTCACACTTGATTTGTTGAAAAATCTTCTAATTAACTTACATTAAATGATCAGCAAACAATAAAATAACTTATTAAGAAAACTAGAAGTTTACAGTGTTTATTAATGTTTAAAGAAAAAAGGCAATTCATTGAATTTTGAAAATTGAAATTTCTATATTACAGAAATAGTGGTAAGTCATTGTATTATTCTTTAATGCCAATGTTATTCCAAATTATCTTACAACAATGCCTATTAAACAAACAGAATAGTACTTACCCAATATAGATAAGATAACCACCACAAAGTCAAATAAGTTCCAAGGTTCCTTGAAGTAATGGTAACGAAGTGCAAAGATTTTCATGAGACATTCTGAACTGAAGATTACAATGAAGATCATATTAAGGCAGTCGAGAACGTCGCTGAAGCTTTGGGTCTGCTGGTAGTGGTCGAGTGTCATGGTCAACATGTTGAACCCAATGAACAACATGATGATCATGTCAAACTTCTTGTTGGTGCATATCTCAAACACTATGGCCTGTGGCTTCCACTGGAAAGTAGATTAACAATTGTACTCTCTACCCCATTAAACACACACACTTAAAGCATGCATATTCAGTTTGGCGGAAGAAGTTGATGATACTTATGTAGTCAAGGTTTTAAAATAAGATAAAACAAATTAAACTTTCTATAATTTGTTTCCAGAACACATACAATTTTGTGGCTTGTGTTAATTATTAGCAACGTGTAGTATAATATTCCCTCAAATCTGTAATTTTGCCCTTTCAACTATTGATTTTGTGAAGTTCATGGTTCTCCTCCAGTGCCAATGCATTTATGTTCCATAAGTTCTGTGTAATTTGTTGTTCCTTTTCTAATATTTATTGTCCCACCTTAAATAATTTAAAATTTTCCAAATATATGCTAAGTAAGAAGAAAATAGAACTCAAAGTTAACCCATTTCGGTAGAGAATGCTTGATGAATTCCATAAGATGTTTCAAGAAATGATTGTTTTAATAAGAGTACATCAGTTTTTGAAAGCACTCTAACTCATTAGTGTATAAATTGAAATGTAAGAAGCAAATTTCTTTGGTTGTAGTGTGTATATTGATTTAATAAAGTGCTGAGTTAAAATTGAATCAAAACTTTAATGGATATTGGGAAGACTATATAACATATCATCAGCTTCTCCCTAAACTCATATGCTTAATGATGCTGAAGCAGTCTGAACAGAAGCTGAGCAATAGACATATTGTATGTCAAAGCTGAAGTCATGAACATTCATAGCCATTACAGTACACTCCCGATTGTCTGTGGGCGGATTATCCAAAATACGAATAATCCGTGAAAAACCGCGGAATTATTTTATTTCATGTTCTTTTCTAATATGATCATGCACTTTGTTGGCTAAACTAAAAACCAAATGTGTTAATTCTACAACTGGTGCATACAATACTACCAACTAGTGCAATAGCGCATGCTTGCTCTGAGAAAACCCAGTTCGCATGTTGAAAACTAAATGAAATAGGAGGTATCATTTGATTTTTGTGGTTGCCTGGACTTAGCTGAACGCGTCACACTCGTGTTCTGCAAGTCCTCCATGGTGTAGACCAGTGGTGCAGGCTCAGTGTGTTTACAGTTTCTTCGTGCAACTTTCTACATACGGAAACCCCACGATAATCGAGAGTCTACTGTAAATAGTGTTAAGCCATTTAATGGTAATGAGCATATTTTGAATGTTCGTGTAGGATGGACCATGATGCAAGGAAGAACGGTGGTGTTTTTTTTTTTTTGAGGGCTCAAAAGAATCTCATTTACCCTGGGGCGTGGAATAGCTTTCAATGGCTTCTTCGAGCCCATCTTCTTCATTGCATTATAGTATTTCTTCTGGTCTTCTGTCATGAACATTTCTAGCGACCCTCCTGCGTACAGTCACATAACACAACTATATTTTTCAGTGTTCACAAAAGTTGTAGAGCGAAATTACTGTAAATTTTCACATGGCCAAATAGAATTGAAGCATCTTACTTCTAAATCTGAATTAGATTAACATAAAATACATATATTTTGGTACATCAAAGCCATTTTAGTTTAGTTTTTGTAATGAATGTGAAAAAGAATCTAACACAGGTTTGGGTAAAACATATGAATTTAAAGATAGAAATTTATTCAATAAACTTCAGAACATGCAACATATCTGACAATACTTTTATCTTATTATTCTTTTTAAAACATTATTGAAAATTAATAGTTTATCTAGGAATAAGAGTGAATTCACAGCAATTGAAAGCCATGTATGTCTTACAGTAGTTTCCTACTACTGACAAATAAAGCAAAAATTCTCGCTTTAGGAACACAAAAATATATAATGTTATTTGTCAAACAATGCAATTGATTTGAATGAATTTTTTCAGTTTTTAATTGAATTTTTTGAATGCTAGAATATGCATTCAAAGATATCAGAAAATGGAGTTGCAAAACTAGTTTGACTGATTAATATTAATAGTAGTATTAATATTATGAACCCTTCCCTTTAGCTCAAGATACTTATCTTTTTCTTCTGTTCATTAAAATTGTCAATGATCACACCAATGAACAGATTGAGTGTGAAGAAAGATCCAAAGATGATAAAGAATACAAAATACAAATACATATAAATATTGACTTCTCGAATAGGTTGCTTATCCACCTGAAAAACAGAGAAAACACTAAATAAATGTTGAAAAAATAACACTTTTTGAAAAATGTTTATGAGAAAGAGAGAAAAAAACAAGCTGCAATCAGTAGTGTTCTAAGTTTTATTAGTTTAAAAAAGCAACTTATGTGATTAGTATGTATCATGCTTACTGGAGCATGTTGTAGAGTGCATATTCATGCTAGTGCTTCACATTCTCAAAGAGAGGCATTTGAGTCACAAAGTTTTTGAAATGCTAATATACCTTCTTTCACATGCCTTGAGTATTATATTTTATATAATCAATAATTATTGAATTCAATTTATTATTGAATTCTTAGTGATTTATATCACTAGCCTCAGTGGTGGAAATTAGGAACATCAACAAAGTAAGTGAAGGTGAAGGCAACAGAAAACAATGCCCGCATAAGAAATGTGTGTGTTTTTTCATCATGTCATTGCAGCATAAATGCTTTCTGATACCACCCTCTCTAAGCCAACATTTTATCGCAATAATTTATCTCTGAAAATCATTCTCTCTTTATGATCATTATTACTCCTATTTATCCTTCATACAGTAGGAGGCAAGAGTAAATTTGCACGGTTATCATTTGATTGCAATTTGGATGAGATTCATTTTCAGTTGTTCAAAAATATTAACTGTTTACAAATATATCCATTAAATAAAATGGTTTTACATAGTATAAATTCCTAACTATACTTTTTCAATTAAACTTTTAAAATTTACACAATTTTTATCATTATTTTAATCAATATTTTCAGGAATTATTACTTTAAGATCTAAAGTGTATCTGATCTTTCACACCTCACCACTTTAAAAATAATTTTCTATTCATCAAAATGCTTGATATCTTATTTTGTCTTTCCTAATTTCTCATGTGACTGCTATTTGGAAATTCATTTGTGCAGCATCCATTCTTGGCTTGCCTCTTTTATTGAATGTCCTTATTTCAATAACATACAAAATAATTTGTTTGGCTTCAATTCTACAGATTCTCAATTTTAAACTGCATACAATTCTAAGTGATGCATTCTTGCATACAATATTGTAATGTCCACCATGCTTTTTTTTCTTTTTTCTTTTTTTTCTTTGTTTTTTTTTTTCCGTTAATCGGCCGACTAGGACCACGCTTGCAAGCAACCTGCATTTACCGTGGCTCAGTTTTTATTTATTCTCACGGTGGCAGGTGCTTGCGACAATTTTTGGGGGGGACCAGCATTTTTAGCTGGATCCGGTTTTTATCCCCCACGGTTGTTAGCCCTGGGGGTATGGAAGGTGAAATGATGATATGATGATAATGGGGGTGAAAGGACAACACATACAGACATACACAAATACAACCATGCCCGAGGCGGGACTCGAACCCGCGATCTTTTGTTCCGAGACCACTCCGGCACTACTGCCTTAGCGATCTCGGCCATCTGATCGGCTGTCCACCATGTTATTCAGAATATTTTGTTCATCAGTATAAATTTCCAGCAAAATAATGAATTTACAATTATATCTCACTTCTTGTGAGATAACTTCTTGATTTAATTTCTTGTGTTGCAAAAACATAACAATATCATTTTCATTATCATGACTGAGGATTATTATGTATGGCTTGTATTACTTTCTGATTTATGATTTGTCAATTTTTAGACTGAAAATATTTTTAATGAAAACTACTATTATTAAATAATTTTCAATTGTTCTTTGCTTTGTGAATTATCCTTCAGGGTTGGCAGTCAAGTACACCATGCTGCTCAAAGAGCCATCTAAAGTAAGCAATAGTGTTTGGGCTCCTACTATATCTATACCTGATTAAAGTCTTGAACCAACTTTTGGGAAAAGAAAGCTAGCATTTATTGCTATCTATTTCTTAGAGGACACCTATAATAAAATGGTTCCATATAGAGAAAGTAGCACCAAAATCTTTCATTAAGGTAACATTTTTTAATATGATTGTAATTGAAGTATCATAAAGTAATACTCATATATGGCATTTCAAAATCATTTTTGTGACTAGTCTATCCATAAAGGGTCATAAGGCTCAAGCATTGCATGCAGAGAAGCTCATTCCATTGCATGACAGAAATATAAACATGTATCTTGTATACTCACACTCATTAGAAAACAAATTCTTTAAACAGTTTTAAATGACTGTAAGAGAGTAATAAAACGTTTCTATTTTTTCAATCTGGAAGCTAAAAATTCTCAGTTTCATTGTTGAAAAAGTATTTCAAGAAGAAATAAAGAGATTTAAAATGCTTTCAAAAATGAGCTTGTGATAAATGATTGACAAATTCGGATTGTTTATATTTTGGAAATGAAATTACTTTCATATGAAAAATTGAACTCAGACTAGATTAGTTATACTTCTCTTACACATCATTCTAATATAAACACATTCATTAAAAGCACATTGCAAGGAAATGTTTGGAGAGAAAAGAGGAGTTAAGCTTCAAGTTGATTTGATATTAATTTTTGACAGCTGTTAAATATACTTGTATCATTAGAAAGGAAACCATTACTTCCACTACTTAATATTTGTTATTTCAGTTCTTGTATTTATTTCTTGAAATCTTACACAACATTTTGAAAATAGAAAGAACTGTGTTAAGATTTGAAAATAATGTGTTAATGTCACTTTAATGTAAAGAACTGAGTATAAAATTCACAACAAAATTTGATTCTGAAGTACCAGTTGTTGTAGGGAACTTTGTGCCTTTTGTGATTACACATACACAAATAATATTACACATGTACAAAGAAGTGCAGGGTAGAGGTTAAAAAGAACACAGTGAAAACACTGGAATTCACACTTAGTTGAACACACAGATAGCAGAGTTAACATCAATGTGTGCTATGAAACAATTGTGTCAACATCAAACAACATTATTTGAAGTGTGTTCCTCCAAATTACTTACCTCTCTAGAGTCAATTGCATCATTCATGATCTGGATCCACCCTTTAAAGGTGGCCACTTGGAAGAGGCACAGATACGCTTTGCCCACATGGTCAAAATTCATTGGTGAATTCACCCACGTGTAGTTTTCTGCCACGCAAGCATTGCGATCCGGAATGATCTCATGACTCACAGACGTTTCATTCTCATCTTGGCACTGAAAACATTTGGAAAGAGATTCAGCTCATTTAACACATGAAGGACACTCAATTACAGTAAAGTAAAATAATATAGTAAAATAGGTTATTCAGTTACATCTTCAAGCAATTTGCACATTCTGTTTATTCTGACTTTGCTTTTAATTGATCAAAAATAAAAAAAATAAAAGAAGAGAAATAACAGAAAAAAGGAAAGGAAAGCTTCATTTGAAAGTAAGATTGTTAAAAATAGAAGTAATAGTAATGATGTTTAAAAAAGTTACAGAAATATGAACATTAAAGAAGAATAAAAAAAATTAAATAAATTCTGCTCTTACCTTGAAATACTTCCCTGCAAAAAGTTGAACACCCATGATGGCAAAAATAAGCCAGAAAATGAGGCACACCAACAACACATTGAAGATAGAGGGAATGGCTTGTACCAAGGCATTCACCACAACCTGCACCCAAGAAGAAAAAAATGAGGAAGGCCTGAAAAATGATGGCTCTTACACATTTGGTAAATATTTCTCCCTTAATAATAGATTTTATGATATAAAGAATAGCATATTTTTTGAAAATATTTATTGTGTTGTAAAGTCTTAATGTTATTATTAAAATATGCGAAACAGATTAAAGAAAAGTGAAAGAAAAATTGTCTCTAGATTTCCCAAAAATTATAATATTATCTTCAATAATGATTTTTCTCCATTTAAATGAATTTCAGTCTCAAATATACAATTTGAAAATTTTACTTTGTAAATATGACAAAAGCTAACTTCTGTGATTTTATTTCTGAATTTACATTAAATTGTTATCTACTCACCTCCCACTTGAACCTTAGATTTTCAAATATTTATCATTGGAATAAAAATAATCAGCACAATAATCTAAATACAGTGTTAATTAAAACATAATCAATTTTAGCAATATTTCAAATATAAGCAAAGTTAGAATTGCTACGATTTAGTTCTGCCTTATTTAAACTGTTGAAATTGAGAATATTCTATCCATGAATGTGAATTATTCAGTAGTTTACTATGCATAGTGTTCGTTGAATCATGCATAATGCAATTCATGCGCGCCGTCACTTATTTTATGCTTTGCAGTGTTTCAAATTAGATACGCAATATAGAATGTGTCCTGAAATCATCTAAAACTGAAGTGTGTGTTTTTTAATGAACTGGAAGACATGCACCTTCCTCTTTAATTTATGAACCAAATAGTAACAAGCCGCGTTTTCTATTCAATCAACCCCCAACATAATGAAATTATAGTGCATGAAGCAAAAAATCTTGCATTTGAAAAGCTATTGTATATAGCAAGCATGCTTTGTGTCTGACAACTTTAAAAGTGTCTCTTTTGCATTTGTGAACATTCGTACATCATTAAATTCACATGTGATTATTTAATGTTTCAAGAAATTAGAAATAGTGATCTCATGTACTAGGTCATAAGCACTTTAACATTCATAATTTGAAAGCTTGATCTTAAACTAATCTAACAATATTTTGGATAAGTGCTTGGAATACTTTGTTGATTTGTGTGTATTAATATGTGTAACAAGGTGAACAAACATCCTATAAAATAATAATAATAAATAATGCATCCAATTAACAGGACCTATACACCTTACAGATTCTAATATTGCATTCATTTAAGTTTCACTTTCAAAATGTCCATTGTATAATTCTAACTTCATTGAAGAAGTAATACCAATGATTCAATGATTCAATGAAGGGAGAAGGACAAGAAGAGTAAACACTTCCTATCAAAGTAGAGAAAAAAAGGGATGAAGTATAGAGGGAGGTAATTGGGAATATATAACAATGAACATTTATAAAAGCATATATGAAAAATGCCTGAATAAGTAACTGTAGTTTACTATGCAATTTTCACATCTTCACTCGAGTATAATATTTTCTGTTTTTTTTAATTAAATCATTACAATTCAATTTTGTTACCATTTCTTCCTTTGTGGCAAGAAATTTAAGGTGAAGAAATAATTACATTCTTCAAGTTATATTTGCTCAACAACTAGTTCTCAAATGAGAAAAACCTTTCAATTTGATTCTTAAGGCAATTTTTAAAAGCTTTATGAAGTGCCATGGTTTTAGGAGAAAAATTTTTAATCTCAATTTCTAATAAACTTATGGATTTGTACAAGTTTATTTAAAAATGTAATAAGATACAAAAGATATTCCTTTTTAAAATATGCCCATTTTCTGTGAGAAAACTTAGTTATATATTCAGTCATAATTCAAATGAATGAATCAGTCAACACAAAAGCTTTAAACAACAAGCAAGTCAACAATCACATCTAAGGTAAAAATTATAAACAAAGAGTAGGAACATACAAAATACAATATTATTTACTGATTGGACTGTCACATTTTGCTAACCAATTTTTGAGATCAGGAATTTTAATCTCAATTAGCAGAACATAATTATTGAGAAATTCTTACAATATAATTGTACAAGGGAAAATTATACAAGGACTTTGTGAACTGTTTAAATAATATAAAGTCAGCAATTTGCATGAGAAATAGCAGCATTTTCTATATTCTTCTAAAAAATGAGGCCTTCTTAGGGAGGAATGAGTCCACAAATAATAGTTTTGTAGTTGTTTTTTTCATTTTAGCCCTGTATTGAACAAATTTTAAGACTCATTAAAAAATTTTGTTGTAAACTGCTTTTATTAAAACAGAATTTAAAAAATTATTTTGTAAGACTTTCATAGTATGGATTTTGTCTTAAAATCATTAAGAAAATGAATTGTATTTTACAGAAATGAAGAAATCTCATCATAGGTAAACCACAGAATGAGAATGCAGCACGAATGCATCTTGCATGCATCAGCAATGAAAACTATAGAATTTAATAATTAATTTCTTGGTTTATTTCAATATAATTATTGGGTATTTTATTTCTTTTTTAATGAGTTTATCTGCATAAACATATAAAAATATATGTTCCGATTTATATTATTGTTTATGACTGTCAGTCAATAAAAATTTTGTACCAAAACGTAATACATGAATTTATGACTACAACTAGAATTTTGAGTAACATAAAAAGAGGCATGTTACTTAACAGTGAGCTTGACAAATCTTTTTTTAAAATGAATCATTCACAAAAAGTTTATTTGTCGAACTCTGAAAAACTCTAAAACTTTATTTTCTACTACTAAGTATATTTTCATATTATTAATATTATGATCTACTTTCTGCAATATTTTATCTCATAGGAATTTTATATTCTTAAGTAATTTTGCAAATTTGATTTCTAAAAATAGCAATAAAATCTGTTAGGTTAGGAGAAAAAAATACAATAAGCATAACAGTACACACTAATACAACACTTATGTCATTCAAGAATGTTCAAATTGACAAAACAAATTCTACACATAAATGCACAATATTACAACACAAATTAAGCAACACATAGACCAAATGCAGAGGGGAATCTAGCATGCTGGATAGAAAAGACAATGAAGGCATAGGGTGTTTGCAAGATTTCACAATCCACAGGAATTAAAGATTACTACTCCCAAAGTCTCAAGTAAACCTTTCAAGGAGAGGACAGACAATTATTGAAAATATTTTCAAATAAATAGTTGTCCAAAAATTAATAAGAAGTAATTACTTTGGAAGACAGTAGAAATCTGTAATTGTGGTGTTGTATAACATGAACTCATGTTATACTTTTAAAGAACTACAAAAAGGTTTTTCAACTTTGACGTGAGGTTGTAAATTCAAATTTTTTCTACGTTGCAGTAAAAAACGGTATAAGCAGAAAACACTAGGTGGAGTCTAAGTGCATTCCCAGGGAGGCGCTCCAGGGAGGCGCTCCAGGGCGCACAGCTCCTCCTCCAAGGCCCCATGAGACGGCTGGGTACGTACCCTCATCCCCTGCATTCTAGACATAGCTCTAAGCGGCCTAAGAGCCCTGAGGGTCCGCATGGTTTTGAAGGCCTGAATGCCTCCAGCCCCAAGCAACGAGGCAACGAAGTTTATGAGCGATACCTGGAGTGAATAGATGTACACTTGATACAGAAACAAAGGAAAGCAACGGCTCACTGACAACAGACAACACAACATAACAACACAACAACAATCACTACTATTGTCTATTGACAAGGAATGTTGGCTGACTGGTGGCAAATTTTACTTCAAAGGCAGTCATTAATATACAATGATAAACAATAAATTCTCCTTGTATGGAGAAAGGTTATTGTATCATTTACTTTTACATCAAAGAAGGATTAGTCATTGTGTGTTAAAATTTATATATATGTTAATATTTACAATTTCTTTACATAGAGTTCTTTTAATGGTAATATGTTCTAGTCAAAACCTTCTTTGATATAATTTCTTAAATATCAACATTCCCATCCATATATGAAGCACATTTGAGAAAGAATCATTAAAAAGAAAGACAAAGAAAAGAAAATATTACATAAAATATACACTGATTGCACAGTTTATTGGAGAAGAAGAGCCATTTCCTGTAATAGATGTGATACACACAGAGAGAAACAAGTTGATGCATCAAACACACTGCCTCACACACTCAAACACACACATGGAGAGAAAAACACAGAAAGCAACTTTATAATACCATGGCCATCGGCGAAATAGATGGAAGACTACAGGTAATCACACAGTGAAGAGAATGTGCAACAACACCAACTCTGGTCCACATGGCGTAGCAAGTCACACACATTTATATAATACAATTCACATCTGGGAGTCATAAGAACAGAAGAAATAAAGGATTATGTGGGTTATTGGAAATTTAAGGTTGCAATGCCCTACATTTTGCTATTTTAACCCTGTTACTGAATTATCAAAATATTTCTTATCCTGTGTTCACCCATGGATGTCAAAATTCCACTTTCCAAAAGAGAAACACTAAAAAACCTAAAATCCACTGACATATCTTGCACACAAACCTGTCTCTTGTTTTTCTTATTTTGTGTAAGACATTGATGAATACTTGTTTTCGTATTCTGATACTAGCAGTAAAAATTCATGCATTGTTAATGCAAATGTTAAGTTTTCTTCACAGTACAGTTAAGTCATCTGAGCACATCTGATAGAAAGACATATGCCCACTAGGCCCAAGCTTCCAAGTCATTCCAATGTTATATGCAGCAAAAGCTCCCAGTCTTTCCCACTTTCTGATTTTACCACTTTGCCTCCATCCTTTACTTACTCTCATTCCCTCCCAGCGTGACACAGCACGCAAGGGCCTCAGGGCACGCAAAGTGCGCATCGAGCGGAAGGCAGGGATATCAGCAGCTCCGGCCCATATGGCCGCGAGGTTTATCAGAGACAGCTATGTCATGGAAAAGCCACGTTAAATGTTAATGAAAATTAGCTGCATAGCAAATGAAAAATGAAATAATCATACTTCAGAAGCTCTTCCTGCCATTAGAAATATGCTGACTTTTCAATTCAAGAGATTGTTTCTGAGATGGAATACTAAAATATATTCCGATTTGATGCCGATTGAAGTTGAGACTTCTTAGGAATAATATACAATATATTGCCATTTCTATAATCTTTGATTAATTTCAAAACTTACTTTAAACAATCTCTTGAATGTGAATGATCAACACATAGAAAAAGAAATCCTGGTCCTTGCAAATACAGCTGCAGACTAAAGATAAACATTTTGAACATATCTGTCTATTTGAATTTAGTCATATCTGGTTGAGAAAAGGCATGATTACACTCAGCATTTAATCATGAGCCAAAGGCAGCTGTAAACTTGGAAATCACTAGAAGAAAAAACTAATATTAAATACTATTAGGAAAATGCAATCAGAATATTATCAGCTTTTAACAATTCAGTGACAAAGATAATACAAAGAGGATCAAAATTGTTATTTTGAACAAATATAAACAAACAAAGCTTCCGTTAAAAAAATAATGTGTGCAGGACTTAAATAGAGAAAGGTTTTTATTTCATTTTCACTCCAGAGAGAATATTTCTAAAAATCTGTGACTTCTTTTTCTTTTACAAGTGGAAAGTTCTTATGTATTATCTTTGTCTCATAATCACATGAAATAGTTATAAAAAATGTAGTATACATTGATTCCAATAGAAGTCACCTGTTAATGTCTATTTCATACATTACACAATCAGAAGTTCCCATTTTCTGCTCTGTGAGGTAGAAAAATAAATTAGTTAAACAATCAGCTGTAACAAAAACATATCTGACTAGTTTCCTCTAGCAAATAAGTTATTTTTTTTTTTTAGTAAGTAAAACAAATTGGAATAAGAAGATGCATCTATTTTTCTTAAATCTCTGCAATACTACTACACATTTAATTAAACTAATTAGATATTAGTAGGAGAGACAGGGGCTGGTTATCACAAGTTGGCATTTTTATACAAAGACTATTTCTTTCTTTCCCTTGTTTTATAATTAAAAAGTAAGTTTATTAATACTGGCATTACATTAATGAAATATAAGTATGTGTTTGGACGTTTTTGAATTTTTTGGTCTCTGCCACACTTGGGGGTGGGGAGGAGGGGTTAAATATTAATTGACCATTTCTGTGTCAATTACCAAAATTAAACATATTTTGTGACCATAAGTGACCACTACTAACACAAAATCAGGGTTTGGATATAAATTAATAAAAAATAGAACAAAATAAAAATTTGTCATTATAGACAAGGAATGTATTCAGAAACAAGTATGCTAATTGTCCTTGGAGTTTCACATTTCACAGTTTTACAATTTAGCACTGTAACACTAAAATTTTTGGAAGGCTATGAAAATGTTATTAATTGTGGCGTAACTACTAGTGTTTTTACCCTAGGTGTGAAAAAAATGAGAAAAATAATATAATGTTTTGGAGATGGTTGGCAGACAGAGAATGCAGCTGTGCCAACTGATTGAAAAGTGCCAAACAGCCCTGAACAGGACTTTTTTTTTTTGGAGATGGCCATAGAGAGGACAAAGTGTCTCAAAAAATCAAGAATAGATTCATGAAAATCAAGAGCTTGGTTGAAGGTTTCAGCTAAAAGAGAGAAAGAGTCAAAATCTTCCCTGCTCAATATTTCAGAAGAAAATCAATGAACTATGAATATATTACTCTCCGAGCTCTAAATCACACATGAGCTCTAAATCACACATCACATTGCTCCTACTGAGACTTCTGGGGGAAGTTGTTAAAGTTGTGAAGGCCTCATGATACAAAACTAGAGCTTATGGAATCTCTGTGGCCGATTTAGAATTTGACGAGTGGCATCCACTCCCTCATCCCAAGCAGCCCTGGGCACCCATCTTCACTCATTCTAATTCAATTTATTTTTCAAAAAACATATACTTAAAGTGAACATATAATAAATGTTCTGTTATGAATAAATTTTAGTGTATATTTAAAATAAAGGGGATTAATTACTTTTTTTTTTAAATTTGTTTTGGAATGCTTTTGTTGAAAGAGCTTGAAATTTTATTTGCTTATTTTGCCCAAGAATAATTTCATCAATTTTCCCTTATAAATTGATGCAATGACAGGTGATGTACAAACAAGATGAGCCTCACACAGATGCCAAAGAATGTTACTATTTTTAATGAAGACAAACAAACTTATCAAAGACAATCACCTAATAATTTAATTTTTGTTAATATATTCATTAACAGATTGTTAAATGATTTAATAATGAAATGATCACCAAATGATTTAATTTTAATTGTTTCATAACATAGATATTAAATACATAATTGTGTATAGTTTTAACTTCTGGATACAATTAACAAAATTTACTAGCATAATATTTTATTATTTATTATTTTAAAGTCAAAAGAAAGTGCTGATAAAAATCAATAGTTGTAGTTCACAAAATCAACCATAAGTTCAACTAAAGTTATTTAATGACTCTTAAGTTTTTCTTAGAACTTCAAAAAATATTTCCTTCATTCATAATCTATCAATAAAATACAGTAATTTTCAATAAGGAAACTAGATTTTCTATCCACTAACAGTTGTGAGAATAATTAAAGAAAAATTATAGGTATACAAATTAAAGGACGTTTCATAATATTTTCAAACAATAGTTTGTAGAAAGTAAGTATAGTAAGATTTCTGGAATTAAGTTTTGCAAATAGAATAATTTTTCTAGACAGCATTTTAGTACATTCGCATCACAATTTAAAATTCTAAGAACTTGGCATATTCTTCTTAAATTTATGGAATACCAGGAAATCTATCTGACCAATAACCTACAGTTATGTTGTTAAGCTATGGTTCCATTATACTAATTTGATAGTAGACATTTTTCAAATAAATTAATTTAACATAGATACGGTACATAATGCAATCTATTTTATCATCACAGAGAAATTTATTTTGGTGGAAGGTAATTCAAAATGAAAAATTTCAAAAACAGGAAACCAAAGTTGTAATTTCTTTTTTGATGATTCTTTGTGAAAGACATTGAAAATTTGAAGACGGTAGAGAATATTAATTTAAATGAGGGAAGTTACAAAAGACAACTATGTTTTTGCTTTTGATGCAAAATATCATTTAATAATAATACCAAAATCTCAAAGTTTTTGTTCTTTATCTTGTAACAACTAAGTTTTTATACCAAGTTGTAATGAACAACTAATCAGCTTTATCTGCCCGGGGCCTAACACAAGGCTCCAAATATTGTTGTTGAGTTGCCAGTGATAATTTGGTGATCTTTGCAAAACACTTATACATTTGTACTGAATTCAAATCTATTGACCAACTTGATCAAATATATCAATTTGAAATAATTATAAATAGGTTTGCAATGTTTTATTGTTAACCTATGACTAATTTCATGCTGAATAAAAGAAAATAATGAATGAATCTCTGAATATGGATACAGCTTTTAACTCATTTTCTCAAACAAGTAGAGCAGTGACAGAGCAGCTTCTATTGATTTTTTTGACATGAAAAAAATAATTATAATAAATGAACAACATACCATTACAATAATGAAATCCAGCCAGCACCATGCATTTGTGAAATATTTCTTGAAACCAAGTGCCAACCACTTTATTAACATCTCTAAGAAAAAGATGACCGTGAAGATTCTGTCCATATAGTATAAAATATCTTGAAGGATTGGCCGATGTTGTAAGTGCACATCTTCTAATGCCTGCAAATAATTCATTAAAAAAATGGTGATGATAAAAATCAATCTTCCAAACTGTTAATATTGCAAGAAAACAATAATAAAACTAAATAAATAGTGTAGCCTGTCTTTTGTCCATCTTTTATGCCCAATATTTTGTTGAGGAATAAAATTTGTCTTTCTCTGTTTTGTGGTCTTTTTGACCATGGATTTGTGAAAGCAAAGATAAGGAATGAAACAAACCAAAGCAAGACTGCTCAGCAGGATCATGGTGATAACAGCTGTTTCAAAGTACTTGTTTTCAATGAGCTGGAAGGTCTTCAGTCTAAGATTTGCCCATCCTTGCCAGAAGGGGGAGTCGTCATCCCCAGCAAGGAAAGGGAATCTCTTGTAACATGGGTCAGGGCAACAATCGGAAGGTTCACCATCTCCCTCAGAACCACCATCCATCTCCACTGGTGCACCAACTGGTGCTTCATCAGCTGCTTCGTCATCTTCCAAGTCTGCGTGGAAGAATAGTTATTCATGACATTTTTAAATATACCAGATTAATTCCCTTTTAAACTAATGTATGATAATTAATTGCATCATATGTTAATACATATACAATACAAAATTTTAAATGCACGAACCTCCTTCTTGCTCAAGATCTTCTTTGCTGGCATCTCGCTTTTCCTCCCCATCTAATGTGTCTGCACTTCCTTTGTGGCTTAGATCATTATACGGACGGTTTTTGTGACTGCCATAGGACTTATTACTGTAACAGTGTATTTAAAGATTAAAACATAAATTATTATGATACATACAATATGCTAGAAACAAAATTATAAAATAAATTGATTAGGGCCAGTCAAATGGCCGAGATCATTAAGGCAATAGTGCTGTAGCAGTCTTAGACCAGAAGATTGCAGGTTCAAGTCCTACCTCAGGCATGGGTGTATTTGTGTTTGTCTGTATGTGTGTCATCCTCTCATACCTCATAATCATTTCATCTTCCATACCCCCAGAGCTAACAACTCTGGGGTGTAAAAATGGACTCAGCAGAAAAATTGATACCCCCTAATAATGTTTCATTCAGGAACAAATATGACTGGGCCTTGGTGGATATAACTGCAAGTTCAATGGTCTATAGAAACGCCAATTCATGATGAAAAAAAAATTGATTGGGATGAAAACAAAAAGAATATCACAGCTTGGGAAGATAAATGGGTTTTATTTTAAAAAGGCTTTTTCTGAAGTGTGTGTGTTTAATATTGAAATTTTTAAGTAATACTTTTAAACATTGAAATTAAAAGACATATTTCAATGACCCTGAAATACTGAGCAAGTCTGTGAACTTATCATATGACAACTCTAAGTGTAATCATATAATATTTGTCGGCTTCAATATTCCAGAAATTAAAAAGAAATAATCTCTTCCTTCATTCATTCACTCTCTTCACTCACTTTTAAGTATGATTTCCTATTCAGTTTTTTCACATATTAAAAATACCTTAAATGAAAACTACCTGATATATTTATGTCATTTTTGTCTTATGAAACTTACCTAATTGTATCTTCATCAGGCTGATTTTTTAGGTATTCATTGTCTATCCTATTGTCTTGATGGTTGATGGAGTTACCAATAACTTTTGTGTTGTTCATCATCATTTTCCCTTGCTTTTTCATTTTATTTTTTAGATCACCTTCAGAAAAAAGCAAAGAATAAAATAAAAAGGTATCAAAGGTTATCTATTCCCTCACAACAAGTTTTAATGTACTTCAGTTAATCATTCAAATGATGAACAATCTAAGGAAATGAAAGTGAATGACTTTCTTACCATGAATGGTAAATTCCATTCCGTCCCCTATGGCCACTTCCAATTGAGTTTGCTCTTTAGGACTCTTTTTGTCACGGAACACCATACCATCCGCAACGATTGTATCATCTGCGGTCAGTTCCAGGTCAGTGTCTCTCTCGTGGGCATCTGTAGGACATACAACGCTCCTCATGTCAACCCACTTCCCTGGAACTAACAACCCCCAATCCTACTGTCTGACCACACACAAGACCACCATTGTAATAATGCATCTACAGCTAATTTAAGAAACATCTATGTACAAAAACTCATGAGAAATATAATTGTATAATAATAATTTAGAATATCAACTTGAACTACAAAAAGAATCTCTATCAAGTTAAACAAATTTTATTTAGGATATCTAATATACACTAATAGATAGTAACAAGAGGGTACAAAACAAAACTATCTTCAACTCTAATACTGAGCCATAAAATAAAAGCAAACAAACAAAAAGCAAAAAGAAAGTAAAATAAATAAGTTCTGGAATGTCTTTAAGTATAAATGTAACAAATTCCAAGGCAACAGATAAATACTGGGTTGCAAGTATTTATTAAAATTTTCCCCCTTATTTGTTTTATTTGTGCTTTACCAAATGATTACATCATGTTCTAATATCATCTACAATGTTAGAGTACAATTTTTTTTAATGTGAATACCTCAGTTCAATCAATGAGTATAATGTGAATATTTTTTAGAAGCGCTACTTTTTAGTTGAGAATTTAAGAATCTATAAGATTCTTAATGATGAAAACATATTAAGTAGAAGTTTTAAAAAAGGAATTAAATATTTTTTTGGTTACAAATGTTACAAGAGATTTGGAAGTGTTTCACAAATTGCACAAAGAAGAAATATATGTTATATTTATATATAAAAGAAGTCATAACACAAACTACAAATCAGTATGAAATTTAAGATCAAATACATTCTATAAAGGAGAGGAAATTATGATTACTTGTATCACACAAGGAAAGGAAGTACAAAGATAATTAAAAAGCATTAAAACTCTTCATCTTAACAAAGAATAAAGGTAAAGAAATGTGTATGTAGATTTTTTGAAAACAAGTAAAATAGAGATTCTTTTATGTAGACTTAACATTAATTTATAACTGAACTAAATTAAATATTCTATAAGTTGATTTCATTAAGGAGTGCAAAATATATGTATATATTTGTGATGATGTTAATCAACATTCTGTGAGAATTAGCTTGATGAGCTGTTAATTTAACATTCTTCTAGCCTTGTAAAGTGACCTACACAGTGGTGGTGCTACACTGGTGGAGGTACAAACAGACGTGCATGTGCAAACACTTCTCCAAGAGAAATATTAGATCTACATGATACTAAAATTAATCATGATGCAAAAACAAATTCTCACAAAAACCAACAAAGAACAACACAGTAAAATACACAAGTGAAACTACAAAATTGGATGAAAAAAAAGGCGCTAAAATTATTATTCTTAAGAGCATTCACAGCAAAAGGAGACACATGGAGATGGTACTTTTTGCTTATTTTGCAATGAATTTCTTTAAACAATTTAATGATGATGCACATATTCATTCTGTTTCTAATTTTGTGTTCATTTTTATTTATTAATAGTTTTTATTCAGAATTTTGAGAAACCATGTAAATACAGAAAATGTTTTTTTTTTTTATGAATAGAGCAACCTTTCAGTTTTGTTATGTTGTACATAAGTTTCACTGGATATTTAACATTATATATACCATTTTAAAACTATCTGTTACTGTGTCAGCTTATTTGCATTGTTCTATACATAAAACTTTCTATTTCGAAGACTATGCAATGTGATTCTAAAATATAATTTGAAGTCAAATAACAAGTTGGAGAAGTAAAGAAATGTAGGTTCAGAAAAAGAAAGTAAAGTAAGTTTTTTTAAAGAACTCTCTTTCTGCACCTGGAAGCAAATACATGGTATTAGGAGAGTTAGTTGGTAAAATACACAGAGGGAGAGAAAAAAAAAGATCAATTAACATACAATGTAGAGCCACAATGCAATGCAATTGAAAGATCTAAAAAAAGAATAATGAAAACAAGTGAGAGCACTGTGAATACAAATCTAAACATAAAATGGAAATAAACAGGAAATAAATGTTTTTTGCATTATGTAACAAAGAAAGAATTGGATAAACATAATTGGCTCAAGGAAAAGAGAGAGGTCTTTCATTTATGTCAAAGAAGTTCTCCTATAAAGCTTCATAGAAATCCCAAAAAGTTCAACCCAGGAAAAATTATCTAATGGAAGGATAAAACAAGAGGATAAAGTCAAGAAGGGATTCCCTAAAAACTACAGAAATTCATCAGAAGGATTGAGAATGATCAATGAAAACCAGCTAAGAATACTAACATGAAAACAAAGCCAGCAGATCAGATTCTTTCAGATTATGAATTTGAAAGAAATAACACCCCAAATTTAATGCAATTATCTCAAAACTAATTGTGTGGAGGAAATGTGCAGACCAACTTCTCTGAGACTGTTGTGTTGACTGAAATGAATAATTTGTGATTGAAGAGAGAAGAATAACTGCTGTAGAGGAAACCAAAATTTTTAACATGGGTAAGGAATATGAGGTGTTTGTGGCAAAGACTTGAGTGTCAGCATGGATTTGAATGTCCCACTTCTTTATTTTCAATGAAAAATGAAGGTAATTAACTTAAAGACTAAGCCATAATTTTATTAATTGTATTTTATAGTATAGAAAATTGTAATTTTTCCTTTGTCAAAGAGAATATTTCAGACAAATTAATAGTTTGACTATTAACATTCTGGATATAATACTAGCGTATTTTTATCATCAAAAGAAAGATTTATTTCCAGTAATATCTTGAAATATGATTTAAGTTATGTGTAGATTCACAATAACATTTATCCATCTAGGGATATAACATTTCCCTATCACATAATAGCTGTTACATAACTTTTCATTCCTGTTTAACAGGAAATTTCTTTGAAAATTATGCACACTATATTAGAATTTAAACATTAATGACTTCTGTGAACATTCCTTCAGTGGATTTATTTTCAAGTAAAAACTTTTCAAATCAATTGAAAAATTGATGATATCATCATTACCATGAACTATTAAAGAAGAGATCTAATGGTCTATTCCATTGTTCCAGTAGTCTCTTAAGTCACAATTAAGGAATTATTGTCCTTTCCATTTTTTTGGTCACCTTCCTCTTGTTCTTGTTGGTCTATAATTTGAAAGATATTTCAGATGGTTCAATAGTAGTAGTGGTGGTGGTGGTGGTGGTGGTGGTGGTGGTGGTGGTGGTGGTGGTGGTGGTGGTGATGGTGGTAGCAGTGGTGGTGGTCGTGGTGGTGGTGGTCGTGGTCGTGGTGGTGGTGGTCGTGGTGGTGGTGGTCGAGGTGGTGGTGGTCGTGGTGGTGGTGGTCGTGGTGGTGGTGGTCGTGGTGGTGGTGGTCGTGGTGGTGGTGGTCGTGGTGGTGGTCGCGGTGGTGGTGGTGGTGCTCGTGGTGGTGGTGGTCGTGGTGGTGGTGGTCGTGGTGGTGGTGGTCGTGGTGGTCGTGGTGGTCGTGGTGGTGGTGGTCGTGGTGGTGGTGGTCGTGGTGGTCGTGGTGGTCGTGGTGGTGGTGGTCGTGGTGGTGGTGGTCGTGGTCGTGGTGGTGGTCGTGGTGGTGGTGGTGGTGGTGGTGGTCGTGGTGGTGGTGGTCGTGGTGGTGGTGGTCGTGGTGGTGGTCGTGGTGGTGGTGGTCGTGGTGGTGGTGGTCGTGGTGGTGGTCGTGGTGGTGGTCGTGGTGGTGGTCGTGGTGGTGGTCGTGGTGGTGGTCGTGGTGGTGGTCGTGGTGGTGGTCGTGGTGGTGGTCGTGGTGGTGGTCGTGGTGGTGGTCGTGGTGGTGGTGGTCGTGGTGGTGGTCGTGGTGGTGGTGGTCGTGGTGGTGGTCGTGGTGGTGGTCGTGGTGGTGGTGGTGGTCGTGGTGGTGGTGGTCGTGGTGGTGGTGGTCGTGGTGGTGGTGGTCGTGGTGGTGGTCGTGGTGGTGGTGGTCGTGGTGGTGGTCGTGGTGGTGGTCGTGGTGGTGGTCGTGGTGGTGGTCGTGGTGGTGGTCGTGGTGGTGGTCGTGGTGGTGGTCGTGGTGGTGGTCGTGGTGGTCGTGGTGGTGGTCGTGGTGGTGGTCATGGTGGTGGTCATGGTGGTGGTCATGGTGGTGGTCATGGTGGTGGTCGTGGTGGTGGTCGTGGTGGTGGTCGTGGTGGTGGTCGTGGTGGTGGTCGTGGTGGTGGTGGTCGTGGTGGTGGTCGTGGTGGTGGTCGTGGTGGTGGTCGTGGTGGTGGTCGTGGTCGTGGTCGTGGTGGTGGTCGTGGTCGTGGTGGTGGTCGTGGTGGTGGTGGTGGTCGTGGTGGTGGTCGTGGTGGTGGTGGTCGTGGTGGTGGTCGTGGTGGTGGTCGTGGTGGTGGTCGTGGTGGTGGTCGTGGTGGTGGTCGTGGTGGTGGTCGTGGTGGTGGTCGTGGTGGTCGTGGTGGTGGTCGTGGTGGTGGTCATGGTGGTGGTCATGGTGGTGGTCATGGTGGTGGTCATGGTGGTGGTCGTGGTGGTCGTGGTGGTCGTCGTGGTGGTCGTGGTGGTAGTGGTAGTGGGGGGGTTGGAGACAGGGTCAGGGTGTGGGATCACTCAATAAGGGAAAGTCCCAGAGTATCATTTGATGTAAATGCATTCCGAACAGGCCAACCACTGTATTTCAAACTGGCTTGTCTTTCAACATGTATCCCATAACTCCACAGTATTTAACTTGAAAGTATTCAAAATACTCAGCCATTGACATAAAATTTAGCAAAATATGAAATAATATTTTTTTAATGAAAATATTTATTTTTATGCAACTTGATCAAAATATTTATTTGTCAATGATATGTATGTTGGTATATGGAAACTAAAGGGTGCTACTTGAATTTCAATTCAACATCAAAGCTCAGGATTAAGAGGGTTAAATTTATATATTTACCTAAAAGTTCAAGCCCTAGTTATTAGTATTATTGAGGCACATATCCAATTTCAATAGTGCAAGATGTGTCAAACGTGATGTGCATGGGGGAGTGCAATTGCACAGGTCTTCTTAAGTTTCAGAGTCTCTACACTCTCTTTCACTGCACATTATTTTGAATAAAGGTAGGAAGGAACATTTTAATATTTGATAAATGTTCACTTCTGTGTATTAAAACTTATTTATTTGTTTATATAATTCTTGATATATATATTTTTTTGAGTTTCAATGAATGCTACGAGAAATGCACTTTAAAATAATTATTTATTCTCTACCTTAGTTGTGTAATATTTCCTCCAGAAATATCACTATTTGGAAAGTTTTAGCATACAGCAAGAGTAATTCTAAAATAATGGGAACAAATATAAGAAAAACAAAGAAAAAATAGAAGAAAACAATAAAATATAATGCAAAATTCCTGTTGATATTAACTGACAATATGCTAATGGCTCTGCCAATGGAAAACAATCTTAGCAGTGTAGTATTAGATATATGAATAAGAATGAAATATGATGAAGTCATGGCAATCACAAAGAGTTAAAGTGAAAATTGCGAATCTAGCAAATTAATAATCAATCACAATTAGGTGATTTTTAAACCTACATTAACAGTCCAAAGAAGTTGATTCTTGAAAGAAGACTCTCCATTCAATTGCTAACTTTAGAAGAATGTGTTCTAAAGGAAATGTTACGGAAGTGACTGGACAAGATATAACAACACTAAAAAATGATTCTAATAATCTTGTTTGTCTTAACTGCTAGAAAGATTTGAAGGTTTAGAAGATTATTTCTGCATTGTAACATTAGTTAGTATTATTTTAATAATGTTACAATGTAGTCAATTGTAAGAACAATGTTACATTGTAGATAATTGTTGTAGTATTGTTTTATTTGTGTTACAAGAACCTATCAGCATTTTAATGTTTGATTTGCTACTGAAAAATTAATTAGTAAACACCCATTTCCAGTTGAGTTCTATCAATTAATATTTCAGAGATCAACGGGAATCTAATGGAATGGTTAAAAAATTACAATAATGAATTTGAATTTTTATTTTTCCCATTGAGTAGATTGGAAGGCAAAAATATTTGGATTTCAAATTAATGTGTAATGAAGAATTAAATATCCTTTGAGAGAGTTTGAATTCATATTTTTCAATGTTTCTGACATCTTCTACTCATAATTTCAAGTGAACATTTCACAATAAAACTGGATTTTGAGATAAATACCTATTTTTTAGTTGATATCCACCTAGGATTAAACATTTAATCTCACACATTTTGTCATTATTTAAAGCTACATGACATCACTTAAAACAGCTTAAGTGGCTTTTTGTGTACATCAAACCTCTGAGTGAATGTTTTATATTTCTTCATACAAATTCTCCCTTGATAAGCTACGCAAAATTCATGATTTTGTCTACTCCTTATAGCCTTTTGTATTTTTCATTTTCTCTCTAGGCTATTGAAAGCAAGTGGATTAAAAGAAAGTTTTATATGTTTTTGTAAGTCACCAAAAGATGATGTTGAATGTATTATTATTAAATGAGAATTTGAGTATAAAGAATTTTCATACAAATTAACCAGAAAACCTTATCATAATATTATCAATCAAATTAGATTTCAGAAGTCAGAAAACTTACAAAATAAATTGTGATAAATAGTCCTTCTCTGTTTAATTCATAACTGTCTGGATTTCTAAAATATTTAGGTATAACTATAAATTAACTAGGTAATAGTGAATGATAATTAAATGATACATTACAAATAGAATACCTGCATTCAAAGTAGAAAAAGTTTGTAACTTCACTCCAATTTAAAAGAGGCAACAGAATTTTACAAGAGATTGATATTAAAAAGGGGTTGGTACGTTAAAGAAAAATCCAATTAAGCTTATTTTATTGTCTATTTATTCATTCACATTCATTAATATTAGGTTAGAAAGAGCTTCACTTGAGTTAGGCAATTGTGCAATTATTAATGATTATCTTGAGTGACTATATAGTTTTGAAACTAAAATGCACAGTCTAATTATGAAATTTAACATAGATTAGAATGATCTTTCTTATTACAATATATTGATTTCTTAATAGAAATGTAAAGATCTATAAAAATGATTCCTGACAATATCTTGCAAAGGGATATTAGAATGATATGCTATAAATGCAAGCTCTAAATATATAAACATATCCTAAATACAAAAACCTTCATGAATTCTAAGAGAGTTCAGTGTATGACTGTGACAGCTGACTGTAACAATTTGAAATCATTAAACAGAGAAGCGACTAGAAGTAAAACCATGTTCATTGTCTCCTCTACTTCCTGACAATGAAAGGATACTTTTGAGCATGACTGTACAGCAGTGCTACAAGAAAAAAACAAAGACAGTGAACACTACAAAACGGAAGATAGCACAGCGAGCACGAGCGATCTGATTGGATATAAACCTTCTTTCCAACTGCAGGATGGAGCCTCACCTGGCGTCTGATCGGAAATCTGATTGGTTAGCTTAGCACGCATCAACTTAGCCAGATTTAGCATGTTACGTTTCACCCAGTTGATAAAACGGGATATTCTGTCAAACGCCTCTGCAATCTTATTGGTGTCATTGTCTGTAGATGGAGCAGACAAATTGGAGGAACCAAAGTTGCTGAGCAGCAAGGCCAAGAAAAGGTTCAGAACCTGAAAAGACAAGTACACTTAGTACTATAATTACAGATAAGAAAATAAGTAAAGAAAGATATGTGAATAAATATATTATAGAAGTGATATAAAATTGGGTATAAGTGAATAATTTTAATTTATTTTAAAAAAGTTAATTAAGTTGGCAGTTTCTCACATGTAAGCCCAATTTAATAAAAAAACATAAGTCACAGTTTTAACTTACAACCAAGTTTCCAATGACAACAGTAGCCAAGAAGAATGGAATGCATGACCAATCCCCCACTAATATGCAATCCCACATGGATTCAATCCATTCTCCACACAGCACGCGAAACACAATCATGAAAGAGTGCATGAAGTCAGTGAAATTCCAGCGAGGCAAATCTCCATCAGGGAAGCGATCCACATTGTCTGAAAAAGAAAAGGAAGAATTTTAACCAGAATCATCATTCAAAGTCATTCAAAATTAATTTTGATATTTCCATTTAAAAGAAAATTTATTTTTTAGAGATATAATGTATTTCTTAAAGATTGGAGTAATGATTTGTAATCATCTTTATTATTACAAACTTTTATCCAATATACGCGAATCACTCAGCCTGTTATAATAAAAACAGGACAGTAGCAAAAACATCACTTTAAATTCTTTCTTTGTTATTAAGTATTCACTATTTGGAAACATGTATGATTTACAATGAAGGCAAATCTTAGAGTATCATATTATAATATATGCCTTTAAAAATGAACTCTAATAATGTTCACAAATGTCAGGAATACCTTTTGTTCTGTGATAAGCTTTGAAAACATGAAATTTAAATCGGAATTCTGTAATGAAATCATATACATTTATAAAATGTAATGCTGCTACATCTATACATCCATTCAATCTAACAAAAGAAAGAAAGAAGGAAAGAAAGAAAGGAAGGAAGAAGAGGGAAAAATACATACATGATAAAATTTGAAATAAATATTAAGAATATGGTCATCAAAAGCTGAACTTCTGAGTAAGGTTACTGGTATAATAATAATGCCTGAATGTAGAGAAAAGGAATCAAGAACAAACGAAAAGGATTAGATTTTAACATACACATACATTCCATCATTAATATATTGTAAACTTACAGTTTGTTCTTTAACAACATCAACAAAAATTTTGCTTTTAAGAGAGTTTATTTTAAAGACAAAGTTTGATACCAGTTCAAAGTTTTGTTAGATTTCTGAGTAAAGTTCTATGACATGCTGCATACATACTGCAAGTACTACATTGCTCATCTCAATTTTAAAATTTCTTATCTCACCTGTGTAATTCTTGCCAAACAACTGCATGCCCATGACAGCAAAAATGAAGATGATAATACACAGCACAAAGGTCAAGTTACCCAAAGCACCCACTGTTCTACCCATAATAGATATCAGCAAGTTGAGAGTGGGCCATGATTTAGCCAGTTTGAACACTCGGAGCTGTGGAAGAAAATTATTATTAGTTTTTATTACACTAGTGTTAAAAAATGTGATTCAAATAGTTTAACAGTAGAAGAAATAATATTTTCAGGTAACTTCAATTTTGCAGCTAACACTAATAAAAGTTATTAGCCCCAAAAATTAAAATTTTCTTATTCTAATATATTCTCAACATTCTTAAAGAAAAGGTATAAAAAAGAAGAGGAAAAATGAACAATGGAAAGGCTTCTCCATTTCCAAATTTTTAAGGACATGAAAGAATCACAGTCATATATTAAGAGTGTATTTTTTTGGTTAAATTATTCAATATTCTTGCAGAAATTTCATTGAGAAAAAAATCATTACAATCACATCATTATGAAGAGAGAGCAAAATTCCTCATATTCTGAATTCCACTCTTCAATTATGATTCTGAAAATCCAGAAGGGAAGAGAATATGATATTTCTTTTGTCAATGACTATTTTTGATCCTGTATTAAAAAATTCATGATTCTTGGTGAGGCAGAGAAAAATTCGCAACCTTGTAATTAACAAGGTCTAAATACAGTCAATTTTCACTTCCTTTCGTATGAAGAATAGTTGTCATTAATGAAGTATTAGACAATGTCTTGGCATTATTTTTCATGCCATTCCCTTCATCATACTTTCTGCCCCACTCATTTGTTTTCTTTCAAGATGCAGTACACAACACAGTTAGCTCATGCAAAACGATTATTTGTGCAAGATTTTTAAAAATTGGAAGACAAAAACAGTTCTGAGATTATTCTATTTCTCTGTATATAATGAAAGGATCATTGTTAGCAGATTTTCATACAAGCAGTTTCCAAACATGCTGAGCCACTACATAATTTTGAGGACTTTCCTTCCAAACTTCACAAACTATTTGTAAACTGTAGTGTGTTGAAATTGTGAAAGTATTTAACAGAACAGGTACAAGAAAGAATATAATAAGTGTACAGGTATAGCTTTTGACTGAGCTATATTTGAAATATAATCAAAGATTCCTTTTTTAACTTCTATGTCTGAACAGAAGACACCAATAAATAAAATTTTGTTGAGGCTACTAAATTGGGAGCTTAAGTTACCTCAAATATTATTTGTAAATAAAATATGTACTTTTAAGACATGCCTTAAAGACAAAAAAAACTAACCAATCGGAAGGATCGCAACACTGACAGACCCTGCACACCTTCCAACCCCAGCTCCAGAAGGGAAAGGGCCACAATGATGAAATCGAAGATGTTCCACCCTTCCTGGAAGTAGTACTTTGGGCTCATTGCAATCAACTTGAGTGTTGCTTCAATTGCAAATGTTGCTGTGAAGAACTGTATAATAGAAAAAATTTAAACATGTAGTTTAAAATGCAAACTTTAGTTCAAAAAAGCTGTGTTATGATACATATCATAATGTGCCAAAACCAAAATAATAAAATATTTTATCCAGAATTAATTCCCTTTACATTTGTAATATAGTTCAAAACAATAATTACACATTTATTTCCCTTAAAAATTAAAATATTGCACTTTCAGCAGAAATTTATAACTAAATGACCTCAGTGCTTTAGAAGATTTATGTTTCATACTTACTTCATGTCCTGACATTTTGATACCCAATTCATTCTAAGTTAAAAAAACTGAAAAGTAATGAAAAATGTCCTGACAAAATGGAAATATGATAAAATTTGAAATAGAAGACAAAACAGTTTTGATAGGTATTCAGTTGAAATGTTTATTATCAATAATGTGGTTAATGATTTCACTTACATAATTGCCACTTTTCAATGCCTTTTCCATTTCCTTGTTCATGTCATGATGATCCAGAGCCATAAACAAGGTGTTGACCACAATGCAAAGTGTGATGAAAAGTTCCACAAAAGGGTCAAACACCAGTAAAGACACGTATTCTTGAAACTTGAGCCACAGCCAACAGCAGTCCCATACGCAGAATATGTCGATGCCCCTCATACATGCTTCTAGAACTTTTTCTTTGAGGGTTGGGCCCTCCTCATCGTCTTCTGTGGGGAAGTAGTAGATGGACACTGTGCAATGCTTTAGTAACTTGTCTTGCAAATGACCACTCATTTTGGGGAAAGAGATAGTACATCTACCAACAGCAGGCTGTCAATACTTGAAGTGATAATAACTTTCTGAAGACAGGAGGTTTAATAGCTCATCTGAACTCAGAAGCACAACAAAGACTTCACTCATAATTTTGGCAAACATGACAGTTAGTGTAGGAGTCTTCCTTTGCTATTGAAATTCCTGAGTCATGCCTCCAGATTCCTCAAGAAAGTGTATATCAGTCTGTGGATTCACTAAAACCTTCTCACATTCAAAAACATTAAAAAAATAAATGAAAAATGGTATGTAATGTTTTTATGTGAGTAAGTTTGTATGTGAACTTTAACTTATCAGTTTATGTCAAAATTTCTGGATCTATTGGCAAAGCAATTTATGTGAACAGAAAAAAAATATTACATTGCCTTGCAAAAGCCTGCTAATGTGCAATAATATGATTTATAACTGTTAAAATGACTTAAACAAAATGTGCAATTAAATGTTAATTGCTGGGAATAGACAGTTTATAACTTCCAGCGCAAGCATGATTAGTGTAATTAAACCAATGGTTTGAAACAAAGGCAAAAAAAGTCATGCCTGACATCTTGCCATATTAATAGATAATAAACTAATTTAACTGTCAGAGAGAGCAAAAATGTTGATGGTGATAATCATTAGTGTGAATATGCTACTAAACTGTACAGTCAACATGCAAAAGCAGTTTTTACCATAAATGCTACAAACTGCTTAGTGTTAATAAAAATTAGCTTAGCATTTGTAGCTAAATGTGTTAATACTCAGTGTGGTAACTCTGCTTAAAAATTGAAAGATCAATATTCCTTTAAAATAAGAATTTCTTGTTCACACCAAAGGTTATGACAATGAAATAAATGCATGTGATACACAAATAATTACCAAATTTATTACAGCAATTAAAGAAAATTGCAATTATTCACAAAAAGGTTTTTTTTTAATCAAGTATTTTTTTATTAGCAGATTTTATTTTATTTTAATGATAAATCTATATAAAAGAAGGCTGTACAATAAACGTATGTCCAGAAATGTTGAAGGTATGTCCAGCCTGGCTGCCCTTAATCTATATCTTTTTCAGTTAATCAAAGGGAAACTCATAGGAAAGAAACAGTATTTGAATTAAGTCTGCAAGCTGCATGCTGATCCAGTTTGTGGAAGACATTCATATCCTGTTAAAAGCAAGAAATGAGAACAACTTAAGAAATGAGATAGAGAAATTAGGTGCAATTTTGAAAATAAACTTAAAATTATTTCAACTGTTAGACTGTAATGATGTTTCCTGTGCAGCAACATATATCATTAATATGTAGTAGCAAAAGTCATTCTTTCTTTCCACTCTTGGTTGATCAACAAATCTCTGAATTTGATTCTAAACAATTTTTTTTCAGTTATAAAATGGAAGTAAAACCTCTTGAAAATTAAATTTTAAATGAAATCTGTATATATGAAATGCATTGATTTAAATACTTTCTGAAATAAAATAAAACATTTCATTAAGGAATTACAGTCTATCAGCATCATTAAATTCAGTTATATGCATAGTTATTTGAAGAAAGAACAGGAATATTAAAACATCTAAGAAAGCCTGTGAGCAATTATTTTTTTCTTCACAAATTGATCAAAATACACTCCCCATTTTTTTCCCATTCGCAAAAGCAGAATAGTTAAACAGAATTTAAAAATTTTGTTTTGATTGATGACTCAAAGCAAAAAATGCATCAGAAAATATTCAAATTACATACTTTAAACATATAATCAAATCACATTAGGTTTGGAAAGGAGAACTTGTTTAGAAAATTAATATTTTGAATTAATTCGATTATTTTAAAAACAAAACATACTTAAACATATGGAAATATACTTTTTTATTATTATTAACATTATTACTCATAGGCATTGACAATTTCTTTTGAAGTGTTCTTTTCATACAAAGAAAAAAAGAGAAAGGAAGAAGATTCAGATAAAAAAGAATGGGGATGGTGAACAAAACTTATTACTTTCCTAAGATTATTTTGCACTAATAACATATTCAATTTGGCATATCAATATTATTTAATTATATATTTTGTAAATGAGATTCTCACTAATATAATTTCATCAAAAATATTAAATGTACTATGCAAAATCATTCTAAAAATACATCGCTAGTTTTTGTGCCCTAACTTAATCTTTCAGAAAGTTTTATTAGCTACCAGGTTTGCCTACAAATATTTGCTTAGATGACACTAATGGACCACAATGAATAACTAATTGCTTAGAGATGTGCCAACCTTGTGGTGCATTTGCAATAAGTTCTAACTCATTGAAGTATTGCTGACAATATTTATAAATTATAGATTAAGAAAGGGGTTTAAAGGGTATTTCTAAAGTATTTTGTTTGTTCTAATGATGTGCAAACTGGAAAATTACTGTTTCAAAATATCAGCACTGATAACTACCACTTAGAATTCAATTACTATTAATGATGAAAACAATTTATATTTATTCACCATCCTTATTCAAAAGATATGTCTGCAAATCAGCCTGGTATTCTCCTAAGCTGAAATAGTTTCCCTTTGCTTTGTACATGTTTCAAACACCCTCAACTCATTGTAATTACAATTCCTTTTGCAAAAAAATCCTGGTATACTTTCAAACAAATAATATTTAGAAGACTTGTAAGTAGTGCCACATTGCCAAAGCACTGTCAAGAATGTTTGAAACATTCAATTCAACTTTCCATACAGATAAACTTCTGACAAATCTTCAAATGTGATTGCCACAGGTATAGAATGATTTTCTTCTTGCCACATCCAAAGAAGTATGAGTTCAATGGAAGCAATTTTTCTCATAGAAATATATTTCTATATTTTAAAAATATAATAATAATAATAATTGTTAGACTTAAGATTCATTCACAGATCTAGAAATTTGATGTGGGTAGAAGAACTTCATTTTTACATTTGTGTGCATCATTGATAAAAACTGATTTAGAACAGAGTCAATGACATGCAGAAAACGTTGAAGGTTAAATTGAGCTTAATGCCAAAAGTACACCAGATTTCATTCCATCATGCACAGTTTCAGTCGAACATTCTAGAAACTTCTGAAATCATGCTTTTTCTTTAATTCACATTTTTCTTTAGACAATCAATATGCAATCATTGATCATTGGATAAAATAAACCACATGAATGACCCAGTCCCATTTGTTTCACAAGGTAGGTTCTAAAAAGAGGTTGAATTTCTCATTACTTTAACTCTTGACAATAGAAAGTTAATGATGCAAATTTTAAAAGAAATCTTAGTGTTTCAAATATTTCTAAATTCATTGAATTCAAAGAAGAGACACCAAATTAATTTGCTTCAACGTCTATTCTTCTGATTTTTTAATGTAATAATATTTTGAATTCATGTTAACTTTCTTTAAGCTTTCAGGAAACTTGTTAAAAAAATAAGAGAATAGGTATTAGGCCTATCTGGAGATAAATAATTATTTTGAAGTAACAAATTTTTGAATTCTTTTTCAAATATCATATGGTACAGAATACAAGTATGATTATAAAGTGTAATATTATGAAAAACAAATGAATAAAAAATAAGTAGAAAAGAAATGAAAGTCAAAATCAAGAACAAAAATAAAAATTGTACCTGTTCATGAACAGAGTTTATCTAACCTGCATAAAGACCTGTTATCAATGATGAATCTAATAAGAATTAATGATTTTATATGTAAATGAGTGAAGATCATCAGAGTGGGTCTCTCACCCACTAAAACCACGAACTCTTTTTTTCCTTAGATGGGGGAACCATTCCGGGATTGCTTTCGCATTACTTCGGAATGGTGTCTTGTCGTTTGCCCTTGGGTGCTTATTTCGTCGTATTGCCTCTTCTTTTTACCCATTTAAGTTGTTATTGACCTGTGATTTCTTGAAGTTTCTAGACGCGGAGGATTTTTGCAATGTAGGTAGATATCTTGCCCCAACTTTTTTCGCTGATTTCAATGATATCAGGAGTTAATGCTCCAACCCATTCTTTTAGGGACCTCCTATCGGCTGCCCATCTCTCGCAGACAAAGAATTTCAGTGCTCTTTGTGCTCAGTGTCATCTGTTTGTGCGTGGCAGTACACGCCTTCCACCCGTAATCGGTGAGGAACTGTGTTAGGAGAAAGGAGATTTCACCGTGCTTCCGCTCGGCTCATTTTCCCAGTTGTTCTGCCAGTGCTTTGTTGTCAGGGTTCTGACTTCTCTACGGGTCGGCATCTCAGTTCGGTCTTCGTCTGGTGGATGAGTTTCCTTTTTTGAGAAAGAAGACTAGCTACTACCAGTACTTCAGGTGCAGACACAGTTCTTTAGGAGCAAGCCATTCTCAGTGGTCCTTTCCTCTGTACATCGCGCAAGCGTTATTAATCGCGCAACTATTCTTGAACGATGACCTTGCTTCCCCCTCTCCGGCACAATAAACAGTTGAAGGCAAAAACTCACAGCGAGCGCTGATGACAACATTCCAAACACATCTTCACTGGTGCGAAATAGAAACTGTGTGCAAGGTCATCGTTCATACTTCACGTACGGCTTTGTTCAGATAACATCGGTATCGACAGTCATGGGAATCAGCGTCGGAATCTTGTTTTCTTGTCAAAAGGAGGAGTTCCGTCTTTTCCGTAGCAAGGCCTGTGATCCTCCATCACATTTATGACCGTCTCATCACCTGGTTAAGCTTCTACTGGAGTTGTCATCACGCGATCCTCGATGACGGCTGCAATGTCGTCTGCGTACTCAATCAAGGCAGTGTCGGACATTTTCATGTGAAGTACGTCATCGAAGGAAACGTTCCACGAGTCTGGTGCTCGCGCAACGCCCGCCGTAACGTCTCTGTGGAGTTATAGACTAGTCCCCTCTCCCTCAAGTAGTCGCTGAGGATTCGTAGGCGCGGTACCTTGAACTGCTTCTCCAGAGCTACTCCGCCGAGTTGAAAGCCTAGTGTTGCTAACAATATTATTTTGCGGGAGTTGTGGTTTACCTTCCGCGTGTCTTCAACAGCTTCCACCGCAACTTTGGCTGCGTAGACCGCCCAGTCCTGAAACCGTATTGTCGGTCGGATCGATTTCCGCCAGCGCGAATCGCCATCAGCAGGCGTGGTTTGACCAACTTTTCAAGTAGCTTCCCGAGCGTGTCGAGCATGCAGAAGGAGGCTGTAGGACGATGGTAGATGCTGTCCACTCATACCCTTGTCCACGAGGACCAACTGTTGCTTCTTCTAAGCGAGGGAAGATGCTCTCTCTTATGCAGATGTTATGCGTGTTTAGCAGAATGTTCGGGCATTCTCACACCGGACTTCACTTCAGGACTTCTGCTGATATGCCATCAGACCCCTGATTTGGAGGCTGGTGGCTGTTTTTCTAAGTTCTAGTTCTTCGAAGAGCGAGATGTCTGTACTATCTTCGGCGTGCTTGTCCGGAGGTCTAAACGGGTTTCTGGAAACAATCCGTAATGAAACACATTGGATTGAATTATTTTACGTGGCGAGACTCAGGCCATGAGGCCTGCTCTTCCACCGACCACGCAAATTTCGCTACGTTCCTTTCACCAACTAGCAGAGAAAGGAGGTATTCTTGGGCGAGAAACAGACGATTTGAATTTAGCGTAGGCGTAAACACGGGGCAGCCGGCTTTAGTTCCCCTCCAAAGGAAGGCGTACAAAGGATTTTTTCGCCCTTAAAATTCCACGGCTTCGATCGGGTTTGAATCCGCCAACTTGGGTCCAACAGTCCGATACGCTAACCGTTCCACCATCGCCGCGCGCAATCGGGGTCGAGGTTCCCCTCCGGTGGCCCTTCCCTGAGTTTTCGGGTCTCTATCCCACGGATCTCTGCTGACTTCGCCGATGAGGGCCATCCAGCACGGAGATTGTCTTTGGTTGATCGCCCTTCTTAATATCTTCTTAGCATCCTCTTAGTTTGGCGGACAGCAGCGCACATTCAGGTCTCAGTCTCGCTCTCTGGGTCCGTCATCGGAGCTCGAGACAGTTTTTCCTCAGCTCGGCTATCTCTTCCGTCCACCAATAGAGTGCCCGTCTGCCGTTCAGGGGTGGTCTTGCAGGGCAGTGATGAGTTGCAGGCCTCATGCAGAGCGAGCGTCGTTTCTTTCACAAGCCGCTCAGCGCTGGTAGTGCATTGTCCTTGCTGCCCCGAGTTGCAATTTTTGATCAATTTTGGATTGTCTAACAGGATGACATTCCAGCTTGGTTTATAATAATAATAATAATAATAATAATAATAATAATAATAATAATAATAATAATAATAATAATAGAAAACAAGAATGATAAAGTTAATTGAAAGTTTTGCTGGAGTTGTAGAAGTACAATATTGTTTATTCAAAAGCTGCTTAAATACATTATTTTTCCCATCTACAAGAGAAAAAAATAAATGGAATGTGCTATTATCATGCAAAGAATTCTTGCAGATTAATTTTTAAACATGTGCAAAATTTATTTCAATTTTTTGCATAAGATATAGTTAGGTTAAGGTGAAAAAATCTTATTTCTGGCTCAATTCATCATTATTCATTCATATATTTTTTTAAAATTTATATGAATAAATACATTTACAAAAATTATAGATATTAATTCAAACTTTTGTTATTGTGCTTCAAAACATTTCTTTAGTGGCATTAACAAAATATTTAGCACAGATAGACCTGTTTCCATAAAAAATAGTTTTTTAAAGAGAAAAGAAGGTCCGGGATCCCCACAACACTCAAGCAAATTTAATGAGTGCACATCATGCCTTGTCATCCATGCATTTGTAACTACAGAATTCATGCCATAATTTTTCTAACATAAACTCATCTCCATGTCAGAAATATGACCATGAGCTCTCTTTCCCCAAGAACAGAATGAATCACTGCAAGGAATGATCAAGAGGATACATATTATTTGCAAACAATTATAATAATGGTTTCCAATCATAATAGTGGTTCACTGAGAAGATTTAAAGATTCCTGTTCATGCAGGATCATCAATTTGTAAACTACATAACTCAACAGAATGTTACACATACTAAAATTGTGAATTTATTACCATCACTGAGTTACAACTTATAAAAATTTCAACAAAATCAAAATAATAGGATGAAATTTCTGAATACTTTAACATATGTACAAGTATTGGTCAAATAACAACAAAGTTAAATTATATTGAGAAAGTGCAGACATCATTTGGAGAACATGAAAATCAACATACACTCAGTGATGGTGTCAATGTGCTACCATAAACATAACAATAGTTTGACACCCAGTGACACCAAACACACATTTCAAATTACTTGGGTGTACTCTGGAAATACAGTGGTATATGCAAACAAGGGATTGTAAGACAAATGAATCAGTTGTCTCCTTGCCATCCTCCTATTCATGTTGATAATTTTGATTAAAGACCGTTTCATTATCAATTAGTGTAGAAAGTGATCATGTTAATGGAACATTCCCATAATAATAATAATAATAATAATAATAATAATAATAATAATAATAATAATAATAATAATAATAATAATAATAAACATTTTTCTTTGTCAATCATACACGAAATTATGCATGAATACGAAGATTAGGCATAGGCAACTGGTCATCATCCAGTGACTTGCTTAGAGATCGCGCCTATTTACAGCGAGCACCAAGTGAAAACACAAAAGAGCAAGGGGGCCATGTAATGCTCACCTCCATGCTCACTCGCTCGACTCGCTCGCCCCGCCGCCTGCTCAATGATGTCATTGAGAACCATCACATCTGTAACATCAAAACAGCAGTGTCTCGTTTAAAACATCTCCCAGTTATCATTACTTGTACTCATTGCATTACAAAAGATGGAGGAGCAATGCTATTGGAAGAAACATTGATAAGTACTAGTTCTCCAAAGAGTTTTAGTGGACTTCTAGTCCATAGTTCTACAAAGAACCATTGATAAATGAGTTAGAATCGATGATCAACTGGTGAACAAATGGATCCTTTTAGCTCATAAACCTTTTAAAATTACTATCATATGACCCTATTTAATTTATTCATTAATCCAACTGGAAATGTAAGTGATTTAGAAATAAATTACAATACCTTAAAAAGTTTCCCAAATCTATAGCAGACAAACAAAAGAAATATAAGATTCGATGTGACAGGGTTGTGGTGACAGAGTGAGGTAGGTAGAGAAAGAGACAGAGACAGACAGACAGACAGAGACAGAGACAGACAGATACAGAGAGAGTCAGATACAGGGAGAGACAGATACAGAGAGAGACAGATACAGAGAGAGTCAGATACAGAGAGAGACAGATACAGAGAGAGACAGATACAGAGAGAGACAGATACAGAGAGAGACAGATACAGAGAGAGAGACAGATACAGAGAGAGACAGATACAGAGAGAGACAGATACAGAGAGAGACAGATACAGAGAGAGACAGGTACAGAGAGAGACAGGTACAGAGAGAGACAGGTACAGAGAGAGACAGGTACAGAGAGAGACAGATACAGAGAGAGACAGATACAGAGAGAGACAGATACAGAGAGAGACAGATACAGAGAGAGACAGAGAGTTCAGGAGGGAGGGTGTGGGGCAAACGGGCTAAGACCCAATAGGAAAGACAAAAAAGGGAATGGAGTAAGGCGGAAGGATCGAAGGAGGATATACTTAGCGGGGGAGGGAGGAAGGAGAGACAGAAGGCAAGAAAGAGACTAACCCTTCATGTCGACGACCGTTTGCGGCTGGGTCTCGATGAACGGGTTTTCGGGCTGCTTGATCTTAGCAGGGTCGTCGCCTTCCAGCGCGGTGTCCTGCGCAAACGAAGGTGTATTGAAGCCCATCCGACTCCAACACTCTGCACACTTTGAAGCCACGTCGTGCACACAACAACAGCGTTTGATGTAAGCGATAGCGAAAGCAATGGGGGAGTGGGCGCGGGGGGAGGTACTCACGAAGGGCGGGGGCTTGTGGTTGGCCTCGTAGGGCGCGGTGGGCGGCGGCTGCGGGCGGCCGCTGCGGGCGGCGCGCAGCCGGCTCTCCTTCGTCTGCGGGGGCGGCTTCCCGCCCGCGCCCAGCAGGTCGCCGTGCGACGTGTACGACACACGCGACGCGTGCGACGTGTACGACGAGTGGCGCGAGCCCAGGCTGGCGTAGTACACGGGGACCACGATGGCGCCGTTCTCCTCCGACATGGGCGTGACGGCATTGGAGTCGTCGGCGTAGGGCAGGTGCTCCTGCGCCGCACGCGCTCGCCGTCAGCCGCCGCTGGCCCGCCCCGCCCCTTCCCCTCCTCAACCTCATCCTCATCCTCATCCTCATCCTCATCCTCATCCTCATCCTCATCCTCATCCTCATCCTCATCCTCATCCTCATCCTCATCCTCCCGCCCGCCCGCCCGCCCGCCCGCCCGCCCGCCCTCCCGTCGCGGCCACACGGCGACGCCAGCGGGCGGCGGAGCTCACCCCCGCTCCGCGGTCCGCTCGCTCGTCGCCGTGTCGCCCGCCCCGTTCGTGCTCAGCCACGCCGCCAGCGCCCGCGCGCCCGCCAGCCCCCCTCTCGGAGGGAGCCGCGGCCTCGTCCGGCTACTCGGCCGTCCCGTTTGTTGGGCATCGCAGACTGAGAAACGAACCAACGCGGTGGCAAATGGAGAGAACGGTCGGAGGCGGTTGGGCCACGGCAGCGGCCGTGCCCACGGCCGCCCCGAGCGCTCGGCGCTGGCGACTTCAATGCGGCGGCCGCCGCGCGCGTCTGCCTTCCCCGCTCCCGTCCCGCCCCTCACCCCGCCCCGCCCCTCACCCCGCCCCGCCCCGCCCGCCCCGCCCGCCCCGCCCCGGTCCCGGCGCGCGGCGGCCGTGCGGCGTGCGCGGTGGAGGTGAGTGCGCGCAGTGAGCATCGGGTGATCAACCAGGGAGACGGACGGCACAGGGGCAGCGCCCACAACACAGCTACTGCAGCGCTCAACAAGCCACGACTGCCAAACTAAAGAGGAGGTTACGCCAGGTGTACTACGTCACTTGCGACCACACACAAAAGTCTCAGTAGATCTACAGATCCACCCAAAAACAAACAAACAAACAAGGCACCAAAATCTGACAAATCAAAAGACAAAACAAATTTGACTTCCGCGACAGGGTAACAAAACAAAAGAGCGGACGGAAAACAATCGTAAACACAAAAGCTCGCAACCGATAGGGACACCAGAGCAAACACCCGCGCGATGTGTATTCTTGCAAGAGGTCATCGTCTACTCTGAACCAAAGAAATGGGGGGGGGGGGGCAATTGCTCATCCAAGGGGACAAAAATGAAGAGGAAGGGGCGTGGCGGGGGTGGGGCGGAGGCTGTGGGTGAGAACGGGGACTAAGCCTCCGCCCAGGTGGCAGACGTGCGGAGTGGGCGGGAGACAAGATTCACTGCGCGCGTTGCAAAGTGCTTGTCCTCCGAGGGGCGGGCCAGGGCGGGCCAGGGCGGGCCAGGGCGGGCCAGGGCGGGGCAAGGCGAGAGGCTCGGGAGGGACGGGGTGGGCTCTTACTTGCGCATCGAGATAGGTGTTGAGCACGAGCGGCCTGCGGTCGCCGCCCGGCGTCCCGACGAACCGGCCGCGCCCGTTGCGCAGATTGAACTGATGACTACCGCGCGACCCGCGGCGCAGGTTGAACGGGGAGCCCGGCAGGCTAAGGCTCGCCTGCAACGCCAACAGCACGCGCGCCCCGGTCAGCGCGCGCCGCCGGCCGGCCGGCCGGCTCAACAACCCCTTCCCCTTCCCCGCCCCCGGCCCCGGCCCCGGCCCCCGCCTCCACCTGTACCCGCCACCCGACCCCCTCCCCCGCGCCCGCACCCGGGCCATGGCCCGCTCCCGCGCCCGCACCGCCGCCTCAGCCTCCGCGGGTAGGCAACCCGCGCGACGTGGATGTATTTGCTCACAAGGGTTGCAGCGCCCCTGCCCAGCGCACAGCAGGACGCTGGAGGCACATGCTCAGAGCCATCATATCCTGCACGCAAGTGCACAAAGAATACAGTGCGCTCGACATGCATTGTGAATGTGCCCGTCCATTCTACACACGTGATTTTTTTAGGGGGTTATGCCAATGAACGTGAACTACCGAGTCCCTGACAGGTATCCGCGATACTCTACAATATTCCCGCTTATCTCTATGTCTAGGGAAATGCAAGTTGTAGATATGGGAATCGACAAGTATGGTAAACGGGCTATGGGAGGGCGGGGGAGGAGAGGGGCGGGGTGAGGTCAGAATGGCGGAAGTGGCTGCGAGGCAGACGTACGCGAGACACTGCCGAAGGTTGTGCACATGTATTGAATTGAATTGAATTGAATTTGCCTTATTTTACGTACATGTACGGGTGGAACCAACAACAGAAAGTCTTCAGACGCGTCAACCGCTGAAACCGTCAAGGGTTACCAGTACTTTGAAGGCGATCTGTACGCGCAGTACGGAATGTGAAAGGAAACGGCGAGCGCATGGGAGCATCTCGCAGGAGTTGGAGGCGCAATGGGAACGGGGCCGACGGAAGAGCAGCAGAGAGCGACGGCAGAGGCGGGTGGGGCGAAGGCGGGGCGTGGCGATGAGGGAGGGGAAGTGGTGCGGGTGGGGATACGGAGAGGACTGGGATGAAGCAAGGACGGGGAAGGCGAGGGCAGGGAAGCGGAATGCGAGGGTGCGGATGCGTTTAGAGCGGAGTTGCGGGAAGGATATGAATGCGAAGAGGATGGGATTGCGGGGGCGAGGAGAGGACGAGGCGTGATTGTAGCGAGAGTGGTGAGGAGCGGGGGTGACGGCGGGATGCGGTCGTGGAAGGTGTAGCGCAGAGAAGGCTCGCGGGCAGCTGCGCGAGCACAAAGCAACTCGTCCGCCCCAAACGACAGATCCTAAAGCATCCGTGGCACAGAGACGTCCGCCCCCAGTTCACGCGCCCTTTATGCTTCGGAGGCCATCGACGTACGCAGCGGTAGAGTGCGGGCGAGTGGCGGGCGGCGGGCGGCGAGCGGGGGGCGTGCCGGGAGCGTGCGGAGCGTGGCGGAGGCGGAGGCGGAGGCGGGGCGACGGCGGCGGGGGCACAGGGCGGGGGCGGGGTGAGGTGGAGGAGGCGAAGGGCGAGGAGGTGGAGGCGGGGCGGTGGGGGTGGGGGCGGGGGCGGGGCAGCGCGTCCTCGTGGGGTGGCTGCCCCCCGAGGGACTGGTCTTCGTAGCTCCCGCTCCTCCTCCCAAGCGGACTCGTGGGCTGCGACGCCGCTGCGCTGACGGCCGCCCACTTCCAACTGCTTTGCCCTTCCGCTCTGATAGGTACACTGGGAGCTCGCTACGACATTACCCTCTACCCAGTCGAAAAGAATGAACCTGCAATATTATACTGCTACATCTCAATCATAAACAGCATTACCCACTATCACTTTCTTCATACTTAAATTTCGCCTTAACACACTTTTAAGTAAGTAAAGACGAAAATACTGCACAATTTACCTTGCAATATATATATATATATATATATATATATATATATATATATATATATATATATATAAATAATACTGCTTTTTCGTTCCTTGACTTTCCATTTGATATAATTTTTCACACAAAATGCTCGCAGCCTCTGTAAATTTCTGATATTTTTCCGATGTTCCAATCATCAATTAGCCAAACAAAAAATGCATTATTTCTACTTCTATTCGCAAGTATCTTTCACCAGTGTACCATTAGCAAAAATGTCCTATTATTAACATTCTTTTCAAACATATTACAAATATCTTAAATTTCATCTCATTTTTAACATTATATTCACAAAAACACACCTTCCAAAAAAACGGTAGTTAATACAATGAAGAGTGCACAAAATGTTATCTCAAGTAATGAATGAATGTTTGTATATAAGCTGCCTCTTAACATTCTAGAAGACACAGAAGTAATTTCTTAAGAATCCTTTCTGCTGCAAACTCTATTATCTGAATAAATTATTAAGTTGTTAATTACTTTTTAAATATTGGTTAATCATGCAAATTACATTCATAATAATATTTGGAAGCTTTATGGACCAAAAATTTCATGTGAATTTTTCACACATATTAACATGTCTGCAAAGTAATTTAACAATAGGCTCAACATTAATATTGTTTGAGTCTGTCATGATATTTTAGTGCATATCGTATTTTTAGCTAATGCAGAAAAAAGAGTCTTTTCAGAATATAATTTAAAGATATTAAATATCTCTGGTAGACAATGAAGTTGTCACATTTGCATCTAAACCCTTTGGCAATAAGGATCTAACAAGTTTCACTTATTTAACTATAAAACCAAAATTCATAGTTTTTTAAACTATAATTACTAGTTCACACTTTTTTTTTTTAATGTCAACCATAGCTTCAACACTGAAGGTTCATGTAACCTCTTGTCTCATCAGTTTCATTTAAATAAAATAATAATAGATGAAATATTAACAACATAAATGTTTACTTTTTAGTAACAGGATGTCAAGCAATTCCTTAGAATTGTGAATATCATACAAAAACAAAAATCCCAATATGGAATGTTTTTTCAGGGTAGGCAAGGGAGGTCTCGCATCATATATAATCTACCACAGCAAACTTCTTTACTGTCCTAGACTTTGTTTTTCTGTAAAGTTATTTTCATGTAAAGAAGTAGTTTTAGCCAAATGATGAATAATACATATGAATCAACAACTACTTCTACAAAGATTGTAAGTAACACTGAAGGAGAGGCTATTTCTGTGCCCACCACATCCCAACTCAGTGGCATGGGTGATTTGTACCCAAGGTCATAATAACTAACCACAGAAGTGCTGTGTAGAAAGACATGTGAAAGCCAGTGCGACTGGTTTCTAAACTCAGAATGTGGTATATTAACTTTGCCATGTATTTATTAACAATGGCTTCTAATAAGAATACATACATTCACAAGTAACATTGAAGAAGAAGCTTTTTAAAATGAAAGGAGTAATGCAGACTTAAAGAAAGTAGTGTGGTTGAATTAGTTTAATAGACTGTTGTCTTGTGATTTTAGACAATACAATTTTCAGAGATAATCATAAGAACTCTAAAAATTAATTCCAGTGAAAATAATTTTCTGACTAAATATCTAGTTTGTTGGAATGTATTCCAGAAAAGAAAAAGACCATTCTATTTTTAATGATCACACACTTTTGCTAGAGATGAACTCTTAATGAAACATCTACTTCTCCTATCAGAGTATGCATTGTAAATGAAACATTTTGTCCACAACTAGAGCCTGGATTCTAAGATTTTACCCTATTTAGTCCACACTTCTTAACATTATTTTAACACACTTGTCTGTTTCAATAGTTAATGAGCTGAATATGTGAATCCTATAGATTCTAGAAATGGCTAAAATGAGTTTTGATTTTAAAAAAAGGCTAAATCAGGTCTTGTATGCAATGTTGGCTTAGGAAAACTTGTTTCATTTGATTGAATTTTTATTGTGGATCGGACTCTGCATCTAAGCTGACTTCATTGCTTTCATTAGATTAATACTAATTTCCTGAAAAAAATTAGAAGATGCATGCCTTCTACTAAACAAAGTAGTGAACATAATTTAAGATGCTCCATGAACATAATTTAAGCTGCCGAAAGGAAGTACCAGTTCCTGCAAGTGATATGTTCTCATCAAAGCTCTTGAAAATTCAACGTAATCTTGTCTATGCTATGAAGACACAAATGAAGTTCTTCTAAGAGAAGAAATATCTGGAAAATTACTTCAGAGGCCAAAAGTACTGACATCTATGAAGTATGCCCCATTGATTTCCTTTTGTGTTGGTAAGCCTTTTCTTGTTTCAAGTGTGCATTGGGAGACAATACGAAATTTTCTATATTAGATATTTTAAAATTATACATGGTTATTCAAGCAAATATTAAGGTTAAATTTTTTGTTGGGATGCTAATTTTCAAGGGAATATTAAAGAAAATGAAAAATTGTTCTTTAAGCAATAAAGTGCTTTTTAAAAAGAACTTTGCTTAAGTTCAGAAGTATAAATACTGAATAAAAAGAGTTAGTAATTTGAAAAAAATGATTAAACCCTAAAATGGGCTAAATTGACTTTTTTAAAAACTAAAATAATGTTTATGTAATCCTAAAAATCCAGATCTTGGTCAAAATTATCCTTTTCAAGCAGAACATACTATGAGGGATGTGAAATTTTAAGAAAAATGTACTGAAAGACTCGCAATAAAATGATCATTGTTACAAGAGAATAAAAATAAAAGTCGATCATTTCAATGTTCATGATACAATAATTATAAATATTGTATGAAAGTAATGAGATGGGAAATATTTTTCTGGTTTTCTTGGAATACAAAAGTTTGAGCTGCCAAATCAATGTTTTCTCATCATATCATTGATAGGATAGGAATAATGAAATTAATTTCGAAGTATGTGCTAGAGAACTTTTATTCTACAAGAGTTCTATTTTTATGTTTGAACTTTTTTCACCTAAACTCTTATTGACATATCAACTATAGTATCTATTGCAGTAGATAGAATAGGTGCAGCATTTGTCATTGCTAAATTGCGCACTAGATGAAACATTAGTTTTTAAGTGAAGTCCACCGGAGTGAACATGAAGATATAAAAATGTCTTTATAACAGATTATAAATACGGTAAATAGTCTGATAAATAGAAATTTAGTAAATGTAAATATGAAAACATTAATATTTAATCAGAAGTAAATAAAATAAAAAAGAAAAGGAATGTATAAATGAGATGTATAAAATACTTTACCTTAACAACATGTTCTACAGTGTAAAGGAATTTTCAAATTACAACATTTCCCTTAAAAAATATAAATAAATAAGAATTTCTTATCCCATTAGACTTTCTGTTTCGTGTAAACTGTTTCAAGCTGAAGCAAAGAAAAAAGAACTGCATATCGCATCATGTGAAACAGAAGGAGAATAGAAGAAGAAAAAAACTGGTCAAAACTTGCCCCCTCACCATTTCAAGTTATAAATATAGAATGTACTACTATTATTAAATTTGATGTAGTTGCAAACAGAATTGATATGCATTATTAATGTAATTATTTTTAATGTAATTATTATTATTAATATAATTATTATTATTATAAGTAGTAGCATTAAAATATCGTATTGAAATGTTAATTATTAGCAGATAAGTTGTCTACTGTATAATATCTTAATCTAACTGTAACAAGTATTGTATATCTAGGCCAATGACCCCATCTCGATCAGGTTTTGTTCAGTTTCCCTGGTCCTTTGAGCAAATGCTGAGATGGCCCTTTGTTTGCTCCTGAACAGTAATGTAACTTCGCTCTCCACCCAAGGCATCATATTGACTCGTCATACACGATTGTAATTGTATATGTGACTCAATAAATATTATTACTGCAAGTTAGAACCATAAGATAGATAACCATGGATTTAAGTAACTTTGTTCACAATTATCTAAGTTAGTAAGCAAATACATAATATAATATTCATATTATGATAGAAGATGAAGTGCAAGAATATATTTCAAGATTTCTGAAGACAACAATGAAAAAGAAAAGAGGAATTTTTCAGAGTCTACATTTCATCCCAACCCCTCTTTATTTAAAATATTATTTAAATAAATCAGATTATGAATCATTATTAATAATTATCATTAATATCATGGATTATCTATAAAGTACATTCTCTTGAATATTTCCACATATATTAGTTTTGCTATCACGAGAAAATCCACAGTTATCTCTTTGGATGTTCTTACTACAACTAATGAATCAGCATATTACTAATAAAGTGAGAATTAGCATTTTTATTGTGTTTTGTTCATTTCACAATTACTTTTTTCCATGTACAGACTCAAGAAGCTTCCATGTACAGACTTCAAGAAGCATACATTTCCGACTATATTACCTTTAAATGAAAAGTCAGAAAATATATAAGGAAAAAAGATTTCCTTCATAGAGTATTTTGACTTATTTTTAATACACAAAACTTCCAAAAAATGTTTAAATTAAGTCTTCTATGAAGTATATATTTAAAATGATTTAACAGTGTTTCTAGCAGCAAACAAGCTTTGTTCAGAAGTATTCAAGTTTTTTTAAATGCATCTCTCTGATTAATATTATTGTACTATTGAAATAAAGGGTGGTGGGAGAACAGTGCACTTGCTGTCCCATGGGGTGGACACATACCTTCACCAGGCTGTCTGCATAAGCATAATGAATCGGCCCTTTAAATGGTGGGTTTGAGTCTCGGAAGGGAACCTTTGGAGAGAGATAGAGAAAGAAAAACATACTCTACCAACATGTCACAATAAAGCTAAAGCATGAGCTTTAAGCAACTAGTTGTGTAATTACAGTTGCTCAATATTTTGAGGTATTTATACCTGCCATATTTCTATTTTTTTTGTCTTTAATCTTAATTTTATCTTTTTATTCAGTTAAATATCCTCTTAATCAGAGGACCAAATGATGAGGAAACATTATTTTATTATAAAAATGCAAATAAACAATCAGCTGCAAATTTTTCATCTTTGATTAATGATTAAACATATTGTAATACCAGAAGGGAGCTCAGGCATAAGTAACTCAAAATATTGTACAAAATCTTCACATTTGCATCAATGTTCTGATTTATGAAAATGGAAATATAATTTGTTTTCTCATAATAACATGATCAATTAGAACACAGTTTAATTACTATCTGAAAAATTTTCAGCATTAAAGATACAAATTGAGATTCATAATATAAAAGAAAGTATTTACAACTACCTTAACTTTCATGAACTTAACTTTTCATGAATTAAAAAATTAACAAGTCATGCATATCTCTCATTAATTTTAAAGTTAATTTTTATTTATAACAATCAAGCATGTAATGAAGAAATTCAAATTCATTAAATATCAGGGAGGTTTAATGTCTCTGATATTTCTCCTTCAAAGGAAACACTCGTGGAATGCAATACTGAAGCAATGAATCAAAGTAATGAAATATAAAAATTTGAAGATATTATTTTATGCGTTCACTGACTGTGATTTAAAATGAATGACATTATTTCAGTAATTTTGGTTTCAGTAATCTTATATTTACTACTAAAAAAACAAAATATTTGCAGCTTTATGTAGATATTGTAATTTTTAAAAATTTTCAGTAATTTTTTAAAAATATGTTAATTTGCAAATTCCAGAGTGTTTTTGATATGTTTAATTCAAGGCATAAAAATAAAGGAGAGAAACAGACAGGTCTTTCAAGTAAAATGAGAAAGCTTGCTATGACTTATATTCCTACAATTTAAGTTATAAATTACACCTGCATTTATAATCAATAACACATTGAAATATATGTACATAATCATAAAAGAGATCAGCAAATTTCATGTTCATGAAGCACTGTTATTAAGACAACTATCTTAAAATGACACACTGATCATAACAGAGAATAAATGCAGGCATTTTATTCTATGTTAATTATTATTATCGTCGCTAAATTATAGAATTACAAATTTGGTCAAGAAAAAAAAAAAAAAAAGATAGAATGCCTTCTACACACAAAGGAAGCAGACAGAAAGCATGACGTCATGCTCTGGGCTACAGTCCACTAATGGAGCTGCGCAAAATGTCTGGCTCAGTGGAAGGGGAGATCTGTTGACAGTGAGTACATAAAATGTGGATGCATAAAGAAGGAAAGTTGTAGTACATTGTGGAGGAAATTACACACACCCTAAATTTCTAGATCAACATGAAATATTTTTGAAAAATTTGGTCTCCAAATTAAAATATTGACATGTTTAAATGAGTGTAAAATAAAAGACAAATAAATCATTATGCCAATGGCATACTACAAATAAATTAATTATTCGAAACAAAGAGGCAATTCAACTATGGGACTTTTTGAAATTATAGAAATTCTTATTAAATGAATATCATGATTCAAAAACAAAAGTTACGAAGCATAAAAATAAATATTTACATCAATCCAAATATGAGACTTCTAGTAAATTGCCACACAACGATATATTGAAGTCCCTTATTGTGTCAAGAATAGAGAAATACACACAGCAAAGCACAATAAGAAGAAACAAGTTAGTAAACCAAATCAAAACTTGATTTTCATAAATTTAATACAGCCACCAAGATATATTTATTGAATTAGTCAATATACATTCCACATTACTACACAACTATTTTATCACCATATTCCCTGTTTTCTACAGTTCTTGATTGCAAATGTGAATTATATTGTTTTGACATAGTGTGTGTAAAATGTACTTCAGTCAGAAGACAGCTCCCCTTCTCAAATTTTAATTTTTCCAAATATTAAATATTTTTGGGGCTTGTAGCCAAGAATATCAAAATTTTTAACGATCTTAGCCATTTTGTTTCAAGCTCCGTTAGCTCCTCTTCTTTAACACTCACAAATCAAAGAGATTTACACAGTCAGTTATTAGTATGCCCACATACATGCGAAATGCATTGTCACATTAGCAAATGCACCATTCTCCACCCAGCTCCCATCGCAGCAGAAAGGACAGAGGAAGAAGCCATGGCAAGAATCTACAAACACCATGGTGTCACAAATTTCTTCAGTACATATAAAAATCCATTACTAATTATCTATTTACCTGGAAACCCATAGGCCAACAGCTCAAAAATATTAACTTTGTTGCCATTGAAAAATTGAGGGCAAGATTAAATAGATAAACAGATAGATAGATAGATAGATAGATAGGTTTTATCTACTTAGAGTTTAGTAAGTACTCTAAACCAAAGTATTTGAGTAATGTTTTGCAACATATTTACAAGTTCAAGAAAACATTCACAAAAACTTTGTTTAAAAATATTTTGTGTAAAAACTTTAGAAATATATTTGAGAAGAGTAAATGAGAATACACAGGCATTTACTGTCAATAATTTCAAATAAAGCAACTTTCAAAATTAGTATTTTATATAGATATTGTACTATTTCTAAAATAATATTTATAAATTAATATATCAATAAAGAATAGTTTTAGAAATAATATGTGTTTTAATGTATTTCCAAGTTGAACTAATGTTTAAATAATTTAATTTACAATTTTTTACCACACTTTCAATTAATTAATAATTTTAGGAATAATAATCAATTTTAAATGTAAGTTTAACATCTTTTTATTTTGAGCATAAACTATGAATTTCCAAGCAAATGAACACATATCTACCATAAAACATGACAAAGAAAAATTTTAACATATAAATTATTAATACAACATTTCATTAACATCAAAAGAGCAAAACTTCAGGCAAGCTCATGCCTACAACCTACCCACACACCTCACAAGGGTCTAATCAATATACTGTCCTCTCAAAACCGTCTACATACACAGCCTACTGTTGAAAGTCATATAAAATTCGTATTTCAAAATGAGTTTGATTTTTCACAAAATCTAAATAAGGTACTCAAAAGGTGAATGAAAATGGAGATTTTAAAACTTTTAATATCAAAAGTATAACACACTGAACTAATTGTGTTAAAGCAAAAATTTACAGGATTTAAAAAAAAATGAATTACTCACAATGTTGATGCAGGACTAGTGACTAGGGAATTCAGAAAGCTCAGTGCTGTCAAGAGTGCTGAGGTGTGCAACATCTTACAAAAGATGCTGGGGAACATACACAGGGAAAATGATGTGTTCCATTTATCTTTGCTTTAACATTCAATTGTGGACAAATACACAAATGTTCAAGAAGATATGATCACATTTAAAGCCATCCAGAACTCAGTAAAAAGAGAAGAGAATATGAAATTTTTAACTCGCTTATAGAAGAAAGACAAATACAACAAAAAAATGATTGAATACCCACAGCATATTGAGCTTAGAGAAACCATCTCTGGTAGAGTGAAAACTGGGGGAACTATTAAAACATTCAACATCAATGCATATGTACATGTGAAGAGCTATTTAAACATTCACCAAAATTTCTAAGTGTACCTTGTTTAATAATCAACATTGCATTAGGTTATTTTCTAGATTACATTTTGTTAAAAATAAAATACAAGAATTCAGCACAAAGCTGTATTCTTACTTTTTAAAAAGATATTTTAATTTTCTATTCTCATACATTGTACTAAATAAGAAGTAATCTTAGAACAAAAGACTGCTGCAATGGTTTTTTGGGAGGCTACACTACCAGAGGTGTCTTGTGCCAAGGAAGCAACAAAACTGCAGACTCAGAAGAAGAAGCTACACACTGGTCTGAAACCTAAGAACACACACACACACGAGACAGGAAGAACTCCAAAGCTCGATCTAAAGCAACATTGATGAACATTGAGTGGAAAGAAACGAGCTAGTAATATTATAGATACTGATCTCAAACTACTAGATCTGTAGTTGATTTATTAACCAATCAAAAAAAGTATTTTAAGACCCAAAAATTATCAGGAACAAAGTTCTACATCTCTCAGCCATGTTTTCATATAAATGAAAGTTAGAATCAAATTCAAAAATATCTCAGAAATCTTTCTAGCACATGTAAGAATTCACACTACAATAAAAGTGATGTTCTGATTTATAAAAATGATTTATACAAAATTATTAGAAAGCAATCACCAGTACTAGCTTGTTGCTTGTATTTTGGAATGCGCACAAGGAAAGGTGCTCTGCTGCACCACGTAAAACTCACCGCGCTGACCTTGCGCACCTTGCCGTTGGGGCCCCCCATGCGTGACCGATGCTCACTGATTGAGTCCCCTCCCTCTGATCGGATGCTCATTTCCTTGTTGTTATCATCATTTATTTTTTCCTGACCAACAAACAGTTCATAACTATGGCATGAGAAATCTGATGGAGACTTCACAACCTGCTCGGGGTGAGCGGCGGCGTGCGCTGCAGCCTCAGCTGCTGCTGCCCGCGCCGCCAACTTGTTTTCTCGCGCCTGAGCAGCCTCCTCTGCCTCCTATGAAGAAAAAAGAAAAGAATTGAAGAATTAATACAATCAACACTTGTACATTACTAAATTGCAAAAACATCATTTATTTTACACTATGCAATTCTCATCATTTATTTCCTTCATAAAATATAATTAAATGTTTCCTACTAATAGTATAGGTAAGTGCATTTCAAGTTCTTAATTTTTAGAGATAATTCTAGGGCAAGTGCTTGTTCACAATATAGAATCTCCATTTTTACCCTCAGAGCTTCCTCTTCAGCTGCTTCTTCTTCCTCAGCCTTCTTCTGCAACTCATCATATGACATGGCGACAATGGCCAAGATCAAGTTGACAAGGTAAAAAGATCCCAGAAAGATGATCACAATGAAAAACAACATATGCCAAGGCCCTGCTGACCGCAAAATCTAAAAAGAAAAAGGAAAATTAGGAAAAACTTTCTAGTTACAAAAGCAACACTCATAAAAATTTTAAAGATACAATGTTGGTATAAATATTTTAAGAAAATCTTCTTGTTTTTACAAGTACGTATGAAATTGACTTCATAGAGAATTTTAATTACTTAACTGTTTTAAATAAATTATCTTGTAGATTTTTTCGAAACTTTAGCCCAAACAAACAAATTATATTTTATCTATCTGAATAAAATGTACAATAGAAACTCAAAAATTTTCTTGAAATTAAATCTCTAAAATTAATTTCTTGTAATTAATAGTAATAGCTTACCAACTGGTACAGGTTCTCCCAGTAATCTTGAGTCATCAATCTGAAAGCTGATAGAAGTGCCCAGCCAAATGAATCAAAACTTGTATACCCATAATTAGGGTTCTTGCCAAACCCTTGCAGGCATATGTACCCTTCTTCACATTGCCTAAAATTTGAAGGAGAAAACACTTAACACAAACTGATCATGTGAAGTGAATTATAGTGCAAGACACTTCACGTTCAAAAAAAGATGAGAGATGACAAAAAAAAGTTTTACTATTTTTAAATATCTTTCTATAAAAAAATTATTTTATTATTTTTATATAAAAACAAACATATAGTATAAAGTGATTTTATTTTTCAATGTGGTACATACCCAGCTCCCGATGAATTTCCACATAGTATATATTCTGGGCCTGAACCATGCCAATTAGCTGCAAAAGAATTAATGACTTTTTATTTAAAAAAATAGAAATATAAACATGTAAATTTAGCTTTTATTATTGTTGTTCAAAAATTAAGTATCTTTGATCTAAATTGTGTGCAGTGTTCACTCAAAAATTATCCTTCTTAAAGGATATGATAAAACATTTTTAATAGTATGACAAATGGGTTCTTATGACTTGCTTATTTTATTTCATTTTTTTTTGCTGAAAAGAAAGTTTTACTAGCATTGCATTATTATATAGGCTGCTTCACACAAGACTGAAATAATGAAGTATTAATTGTGTATTGTTGTTACACTTAATTCTTCTTTCTTTACGACACCCTTTTATCAAAGACTTACATTAGAGCGACTTCAATCTTCAAGTATTATATGGGAGAAAAGAAAAAGAAAGAAAGGAAGAAAAATCAAGAAATATCCATAACACTCACCAGTTCTGAAAGGTATAGGAATTAATTGGAAAAAAACAACAAAAAACAATGAAACACAGAATATTAAGAATTATTTGTAAGTAGCATTTTCTGAATTTTTATTTTCTTAAAAGACAGGTTAGAGTACCCATAAAACTTACATTTATTTGAATTGAACCTAAACCAGTTCTCGTCATTCAGTTCTCCCCAAGACCCGTCCGTGGGGAAAATTTTGATACATTTTTGTGTAAGGACTCCCATATAAATTTGGAGCCCCATTAAGGCAAACACGGACAGCGAGAACATGGTGAGGATGATCACGTCCCGCAGGTTCTTCACAGACTCGATCACAGCTCCTACGATGGTCTTCAGCCCTGGAAGCAAAAAACAATGATGTGTTTATTATTATTCCTATAGTTTTGAAGGTAGAATCAGAAGAATAATTGGATATTCAAAGGGAGAAATTTCTTTTAGATGATGTAAAAGATGACAAGCCTTGGATGGATATTACAAAATATGTCTTTTGAAAAATATCCTTCACTATGATTTGGAAACAATACATAAAACAACATAAAGACTGTATAAACTGATAATGAAATAAGCAATAAACTGATATCTTACAGTAGGTAAAAAGAAAAAATTCCTTGTGATTTTTGTAATAACTACCTGGGACAATGGCTACAGTCTTCAATGCTCTCAACACTCTGAAAGTTCTCAAGGCGGCCAGGTTTCCTAAATCTATGCCCATCGTAACATATCTGTAAGCAGGATCACGCACAAAAAAAGTATGACTATTACAATATAAAAGAGGAATTATAATGTAAACGAGTTTACATTTAAGCATGCATAGATAATGGTACAATATTGTGTTTGTTTTCTGATATAATCAGTCAAAAGTGAATTGAAAATGTTTCAGTAGTAATCAATTTTGTAGCAAAAAATTGTTGTTGAAAACAACACAATACTAAATTCTATACAGTATAATATAATAAGGACACTATGATAATTCTAGATAACAATTATTGACTAGTTTACAGGTTCTTCAACATAATTTCACTGACCCATATTACAAGATGATCAAGCAAAAATCACCAATTTTAAACTCATAATTTTTATGAAACTAAACATAAGAGAAATGAGCCTCTGTTCTTGCAAACACAGAATATTGAGTTCATTAAAAAAAGTAAAATATTGAAAAATGTATCTAGTTTAATAAAGAATTTTGAATATTGTATCACTATATCTCTTGAAGTTGCACCTTTTCTCTTTGTCCATACAAAAACCAGTCTAACTATACAATATCAGGTCAGAAATGGTGGGTTGGATGGGCAAAAAGGAATTCTTGGTGAAAAAGTTTAGAACTTTATTGAAATAATTAAATAAGGAGATCATTCTCAACAAAACTGCATCATGCAGGACTTAATATTTAAATTCAGATGCACATGATTCAGGAATTGAAGAGAAACTTTCCGTGCCTTCCTCTCTACTAATCATTCATAAGTAATATGTGAAAATGAGAGCAGGCAGAGCTGATGTACATAAATTAACTAATTTCCCCCCCTTTCTCTGTGTTTTTTTATGCAAACTTGAAGCTCATTTTATTTACAAAATGTATTAATAATAAAAATCAATAGTAATAGAAATGATTGAAAAAGAAATTTGTAGAAAATCATTTTGAAATATTCTTTATAAATTATTTCTTTTAATGATTGAGAATAAAAATAACTTTACTCAACTAAATAATGACTACAAAGTTAAATAAACAGTATCCCTTTATTTTAAATCAAAAATCTCTTCTGATACTCGTAGAACTTTAAATGATACCCTTTGAGTATTTCTAGGTTTACTTATACATAAAATTTGTTGTTTTTCTTCATTATTATTTGGCTGTAACATTTATTTTGGGGAATCTCATAAAATAAAAGTTATTTTAGAAGAATTTCTGAAAAATATTTCTGAACAAACTTAAAATTATTATTGTCAGCTGAAAACTTTATACATTAATTACTCTAAATAAAGTCAAATTATGAAAATGAAATTTAAAAAAATATTTTCTATTATTTATTGCATAGGTTTCAATTTGTGTTTCCATGAAGATCCTTTATTTGGCTTGTCTACATTTCAAAGGAGTATTCAAAAGCTTACACAGCTACTGCTATTACTATCACTTATTATGTTAATTAGTTTCACTGTTCACTTTCTCTTTTACTCCAAAGATAAATTCTTATTAAAAAATTCACATTAAATACACCTTCAACTTGTTATTGATGCAACACCCTAACAACACATTTCATAGATATAGTACATAAAATTATGTGGTGATGATTTTTGTCACTTTTTGTCTTGGTTAAATAGTTATAGGTAAAATATTATGTTGTATTCAATTTCACTTGACTTGATTTCAAATACTGAAAATTTTTCATATCACACAATTATAAAATTAGAATTACATGTGCCCCTTTTGCAAGCTTTTTTAAAATAATATTACAAATATCATAAATAATATTTTGTCACTTTTATTTCTGAGTTTGAAAATGATAGTTCAGATCTGAACAATTCAAAAAAATATGGGTCAGCATTTGAACATTAAATAGTATAAATATAGAAAACCAGGTCCAGATTGGTAGGTTATACATTTTAATAAAATTTTATATTTTTTAAAAGAAAATGTTGTGTGTTACATAAAATTCTTATAGCTGACAGCACATCTGATATTAAACTTTGAATTGTGAAAAGAAAAGCCAACATCTACTTATTTTGTTAATAATCTCGACTTGTAATTTGAGACTTTGGAGTCTGTCAATGTTTGTAGGAAAGGAACTGCGAGTGCACCCCCGCACATCAGAAGAATACTGCTACCAATTGCACCACAACAATATTGGAAATGCTTATTAATTTTTCACAATCATCCTATATACATAGTTACATCTACTATTTTGCTAATATATTCTACATATTTTTTTCTACATAGTAGTGTCATTTACTATTATGATCTACATTTTCACTACATCTACCTCTACGCTGACTGAAATCTAAATCTAAATTAAATCAAACAATCATTTAAATCAGCATTTAAAAACTGTTAAAAAAACTGTTAAAAAATTGTGTAATCAAATATGTATACTGTGTAAGAATTCAAAAATTGCATTTCAGTAAGATAAAAAATCAGTATATTAAAGGAGTCCTAATAATCAGTTTTGAACAAATCTTGTTTTGCAAACTATTAATGCTTTAGGCAAGAAAACTGTGTCTGAAATGCTGATTTAAATAATGAGGCAGCTAAAGAATGACCCAATCGCCCGTCACTACTCACGCTAAAGCTATTACTACGAAGTCCAGCCAGTTCCATGCATCTCTAAGGTACGTAAAAGGCTGTAGAATGAACCCTCTGGCCATCACCTTAACGGCCGATTCAAATGTGTAGATGCCAGTAAAAATTACTCTGAAAGAGAATGGTCTGGTGTTAGGGAGAAACTAACTACACACACAACACAGACACAAGCATCATATTCAAATTAATGCTCTACTACAAAATTATGAGCAGTATACTTCACCTAATACATTGGTATTTACGTTATTACTACTTCAGTTATGACTTATTGAAAGGTCGAGTGTTAGTACTTACTACAGATCAAATTGATAACAGAATTTCTTAACAAGAAGATATAAAAGAATGGGAAGGGAAAAAATATTATTAGCAAAGAAAAGAAGTCAGAAGGGAAAAAGATAACTCATTTTACACAGATAACCAAACTAGTAAACAATTCTTATTTATATGAAAATCATGCTCAAAGTCAGAATGTTTTCTGGAAAAAGAAGTTCATGCAAAGCTGGTTAATGAATACAAATTATTTAACCAACTTAACAGCGTTAAATGATCAATATGTATGCTTTGGGAATTTATTGATTGTATGCCATTACATATCAAATGTATTACATGAAATGAAATAAAATTACTTGCTGAAATAGGATTATAACAAAAGAAACTCAAAGCAACAAATTTCTGGAAATTGAAAGTTCCTTAAACATTAACATTTCATTGAAAAATATTACTTTATTAATGTGCTGGACTCTGCTTTAGAATCTCATGCAGTGCCACATTATTATGGTTTTAGGCATATTCAAAGAAATGTAAAATAAAATTTAACTTATGAGGATTAGAAAACTTCTTAGAAACAAAACATTACTGCAATAGTATTAATTCAATCTTAAGAAGAAACGAAGTGCAAATTAATATCAAGGAATTTATTTCATAAAGAGATGTTAGGGTTTGGCAAAAGGACATGGGACCTTAATCATAGGAAGACAAATCAAAGTCTCAAATGAGAAAGAAGGGTATGATAACTGCAACATCAGTATTTTCTATTAGTATTTTGAAATATGTCTTAAAATCTCATACAAAGTTAGGATAAATTAAACAATCACTTTCCAATTGATAAATATTATCTTTAGCAATTCATCATCAATACTTTATTAATGAACTACATTTGAATTGATTAATGTATTCTGACAACATATTTTAATATCCTTTCATTATTAAAATATTTGAACATGGGATGCTTGTATTGAGTATAGCAACCAAATGAGACCAGGCGTTTGTGATGACAAAAACTACCACTGAACCTCCCAAAACATAATAATATTCACCATGTTGAAATACACATAATTTTCAAATACAATATTGTTAGTAGATGTATTTGCAAATTCTCTGAAGGCAATAAATTCCTACTACATAATTCTTAACAAGGAATTTTCATATCCTTGCCATGAATTCAAAACAGTGTATGAGATCATGAGTGGTGTAGTAAGTGTGTGGGCATATCTGTACAATAAACAGGCTCAGGTATGTTCTTATAAGAAAATCAACTGGTGAAACTGGGTAGAAAAGAAAAAGAAATGAACCAAAACAAAAGCAAAAACAAAATCAAAGCAAAACAGAGCAAATCAAAGAAAAGAAAAACAGATTCAGTCTTGTGGTATTGTCTTTATATAATATATTTCAAAGAATATGAAATGTACAGAGCAAACTGTCCTTCAACATTTTTCAAACTTACTAACAATTACTCATAATTAATGAAACTTCAGTAAAGCGATAGCATAAATGGAAATTTAAAATATTAAATTGTTGACATACAAATTAGAAAGATTACATGTAATCTTACTCCAACTTTAAAATGAAATTTACAAAATTAAAAAGCTTGATTTTCATTGTAAAATAAGAGCTTTCAAAGTCACAAGTGTTAAAAAAATATTTGCTGAGAGAATGATTTTTTTTGTTTCAAATATTCTTTAGTAATGACAGATTCATCTTTTAATCTTACATAACTTGTTAAGGATGCAGGAAATTTGCTAGCTATTGTATGATCATATATGAGATTTGAATGTTTATCTGTACACAGATGATACTGCAAAATAAAGATGTAAGTAATAGAAAATGACTTTTGGGCATTTAAAAGTAGTGTGACAACAGAAATTTTAGTTATTTATTCATTGCAAAATAAGAATGTAATATAAATAAATTCTGAATCAAGATTTCCATATATACTGTACGATTTGCCCTTGTTTTTCAAATTATTTTAATTATTATAATAATAAGTATTTTATATACATATTAGCAGTTTTATAAGAGATAACAAAATTTCAAGTTAGTAGAAGTTAAATAATTCCATTTATTGCACAGGAGACTAACCCTTACATGCACAATTGATTCACTGAGTATGTGCTTTCAAACATAACAAATTTGTGAGCAAATTTGGAGAAAAAGAAAAAATGCAGAAAATTATCTATTGCAAATGTGTCTTGTGTGTAACAAGGGAAGTTCTTTGAACTAAACATCAAAATTATTAAAAATAATAAAATATTGAAGTAGATTTACGTACAAGTACATCCAGTAAGTTTCCCTAAGGCATCAACAAAAACAAACGCAATTTAATGGACAAACTTTATTGTAGCAGATACAGCTCATGTTGCACTTTATTTCCACACACTCACCAGAATTGAGTTATTTGTCATTTTATGAGATCAACATTTGTATCCCTATGTCATAAAAGTATACCGCCTGAGATAGGTATCAATGTTTGACAGCCTCTTGCAACTCTGCTTCACTGTGATTAGTGAAGTGTAATGATGATCAGACTTTTTAAGGTGTAAGAAAATCTTTGGGTGTGAGATTCAGACTAGAGTGGATGGTCAAACACCTCCAGCAGAACTTCTGTGGAAGATCTGTTGAGAGCCAAGCCGTGTATGGTTGACCACATGACCATCCACTCTGTAGTTTGGTTCTCATCCTCAGCAGTTCCCATATTTTCTTATACCTCAAGAAATTCCTGTTTGGTCAGCATTACATTTATTACAGTTGCGGGTGGCTCTCAAACATTGGTATCTGTCCTAGTCAACAGACAATCTGAATGACTGCTGGCTGTCTCATACTGGCAGAGATTATGTGGAAAAATAGTCCAACAAGGGCTGTATCTGCTACAATAAAGTTTTTCCAAAAAGTTTTCTTTTCTTTTGTTGATAACTTAGGAAAACTTTCTGGATGCACCTCATACTTTCACTTCAAAATGGAGGGGTTACTTCTTCTCAAGGAATTATGTTCAGCAAATTTACTAGGTTGGCATGACAAAAATTGTCCTGCTATTTTTACTTTTCAGGACTTGATTAGAATTAAATAAAATCTTCAAAAGAGATTTTTATTGATGCAAAATTAGAGAGAGAGATAGAGAGAGAGAAAAAAAACAACTTCATATTTAGACATTATTGCTTTGGGAAAAAAATAACACCTTTTATTTTAGAATTTCTGTAAATCACTTGAAACGAAATGCATGAAGAAGAAAAAAAATACTTTTTATGACCAGTTATCTTATTATTATTGTTGCTATTTGAAATTTAAACAAAAATCATGAGACAATATTTCTCTTCAATTTTTTCTCGTACTTTGATTCACTGAAGAGATTTCAGAAACATTAATTTTTACATACTTTCAAGAAACAATGAAATATCACTATTAACAGCTAATTAAATCAGTGCTTGAAAATTACAGAGATGCCAATACATCTACTTACATATGACATTTCCTGATTTTTGACATTAGGGAAATTTTATATAGTTTTTTTTTTTAGGCATCATCTTAACAAGAGCATAATTTGATGTATCATAATATTTTTTTAAATTTCAATGTCATTTTTGTTTTGAGAAAAGCATAATTTTGTCAATCAATATAGTTTGATAAAATATTTTCATTTTTACTCTTTCTTAATGTAAAAAATCTGCATTTGAGCTGTAGTAAGGTGTACTGGCATGCATTGTCATGCAGGAAATCATAAATGCCATCACAGAAATGACTGAATAATAATCCATTAAGAATTATACCTAATTCAGGGTTGGGCAACAACCACCAAAAACTGTGAGCTGGTGTAATCTTCGTAATAAAAGAATCTGATTATAAGACATACACACAATGATACAAAATAATTATATGTATTTGATTAAAAAAATAATGTAATTAATTTCTTGTTATGCTTAAAGAAATTACTAGTATAATAGTAATAAAGACAGACAAAAAAAATTGCCCAGCCCTGTTTCCTCTCTTGCAACTAATGCAGAGAGAGAAAAAAATTCACCCAGCATAATAATTTACAGTAATTTCATCACATAATACTTACTCTGTGGATTCAATTGTTGGGGTGGAGGGCATGATCATAAAGATGCAGTTGGTCAGGATGGTTGTGATGATGAAGAGTGAAAATAGAGGGTGAACAAGGATGTAAATTGCCACTCTTCGGATAGGGTTGAACGGGTCAAGTATCCACATGGCATCTGTTGCACTGAACCTGAAGATGTCCTTTCCTTTGCTTACTACCACAAATGTCTGCAAAAGAAAATTGTAATTTCTTATTGGCCAGTAAAAACAAGTCATTATTAGCATTTGAAATATAACTACATTCAATAATAGAAGGCTAAGACGGCTAAGACAGGCTAAGACAGAGAACACTTATTAAAAGTGATTTTTCAAGTTCTGTTAAAATAATAAATTTGTATCATATTTTCTTAGAATAGTTATATTGAATATTATTCTTTTTGTGTTGAATTAAGTCTTGTTGATGATGATAATTAACTGCCATTTATGGGGCAACTTAATTTATATATTTAATTCTTAATTACATCTGAAACATAATTTAGCTTTTAAACCACAAGTGTACAAAATACAATATAATAAAAAAATATTCAATGAATAATGTTCATTCAAGTAATTTAAATAAATTTACTTTTGATATTTTGACATAATAATGATATAAACTTTGATCACAAATAACAGACTATTGGATAAATGTCACTAGTCATTATTTAGGGAGGGGGGAATTTTAACAATAAATTAACTTTTTGTTAAGGCCAAATTGTTCTTCAAAATATTTTCTTGTTTAGATCTCTAACAAAACATTGAATTTGATTTATAATTTATTATGAGAGCCTTTCCTTTCTCTTGATATTTTTTATGAGAGAACCAATGGACAGGTGTGACGGAATTAACTAACAATAGGTTAGAAGAGGGATGTTCAATTACTGTTCTTAAAATTAGTAAACCTATCGCTGTTAGAAAATGCTTCTTTTCATGCATTGAAATGGCTATGTCAGTTTAACCACAACAGCAAAAGGCATATTTTGAATATAAGGCTTTGCATTTCTCTTATATTTTTTGTGTGTATACAGTATGAGATTATCATGTTTTAGACTTAATTTTTCTCTCCAAATACTCATATTTATTTATTATTTTTACTATGGTCTGGCAATGCTTCGCTATTGCAGTGAATTACACTTCTCATGCTACTGGTCACGTGATTGTTAATCGCGTTTTACGCTACGATCAGCGAAAATTCTAATAGACGAAAAACTTCCATGAGTATGGGTTTGTTTTACGTCCTGATCTTGACAGTCTTACAGTCCTGGTTTGGACATAGTTGTCTATCCTTTTGTTAAAATGTTCTCTCCCAAGTTTGGGCTGGCGTTCGCTATGACTGTCGTGGAGAAATTTGATTTGCTTCGAGATAACTGTCAAGTAGTATTGTGTATTAAAATTCCGACCAATATGTCACAATCGCAGGGGCAGAATATGCAGCCATCACGCGCTTAATACTTGACTGTGCGGCAGGTTGCCTTGCGCTTCTGTTCAGGGGCGCGTGAGTATACTGAGCGAGTCACCATTAACAACGTTCCCACATAATTTAATTACATTTAATCTGATTTAATTACAAACACACTCTAAAAACTCGCGACACAAATAAGAACAAGGTGTGCAAATTTCAACAAAAACGGTCGAGTAGTTTTTGCGTCTATATGCGACAGACATACGCACATTCCCTTTTACTTATGTATACACATTTATTAATTCTCAGAAATTTATAATGAAGGCACTTTTGAAATCGTTTAAATAACTTCGTCTTCTTGATTTACATACCCCGGTAATCGTGTTTTGTTCAGCTCCGTTCCGTTCCGTTCCGTTCCGTTCCGTTCCGTTCCGCCCAGCCCCGACCGAATCCACCCCTCCCGGTTTCCCCGCTACGCTCCATCACGTCTTGTTGCTCTGTTCAGGAAGGAGGCCGCTCTAGCCCCAAACCTTCGACCATTATTTTATCGGATGACTACGTAATGCTTTCGAAAGTATATTAATGTAGTTTCGTCAGAACACATCTAAGGCGTAGGTAGGCGTTTTGTCCTTCGAAATATCAAACTTGTAGTCAGACTAGTTGCTTCTGCATTTTCATGCGAATCACTCACCACATCAGGTAATATGCTAATACACATGCCTCACTTTGAATAGTACAGGTTTAAAAGTGAAAATAGATTCATTGTGGATCCCAACTTCAAACTAGTTCTTTTGTACGGTGCTTTACAACATAACAGGCCCGGTGGGTAAACATTTAAATATTACTCAGTGTTTATTAACCAGCAGGAAGACATACAGTTAATATTAAATAGCACAGAATGTTAAATACTCAATTTAATTTTACAGACTTCGAGATATTACTGGCTTTTAATTACCCTGTTATGAATCAAGGGCACCCAGAAGAGCTAAACTTGCAAAAAGGGGGTTCGAAAGGATATAATCTTGTAGGATACAGCTTAATAAACTCCTGGCCTACACCTGTCCCTTCTCAAGCTCCTCGCGTGTTCTCCTATTGACCCCGCGCGTTTCGCGCATGACCTCATGAACACCCGCACGTTTCCCATTTACTTCCCCACTTACATTTATCTTTAACTACAAATTACGTTATTTATTTTAAGCATTTTTCATTGAGCTTACTTTCTTAAACCTTACGTGCGCAGTCGTGGAGAGTGCAGTGCCGGCGGAGAATAACCTGACGGATGAGACTGGAAATTCTGAATAGCTAGAGAATCCAAAAGAGCTGAACCCCCATATTATAGAAGGGCCAAAAAATATAGTTTTGTAAAATACAACTTAAGGAACATAACTCAGCATCCCCCGTAAACAGAGCGAAGCGAACGTGGAATGAAGCGTGCTGTGTATTGCGGGGTTGCATTTGCACGTTTTTCTTTCTTTTTTTTCGATTAAATTAGAGCACGGTTATAAAAATGGGACACGTCCGATTTTCGTTAAAAACTCGAATTTTTGCTATTGAAAGTGAAAAATTTTCGACTTTTACGGCATCTTCCTAAATTACAATATTGAAGATGTAATTTTTTTTACTTCTTGAAATCTGTTATTTAAAATTAGATCTTTAAATAATGTCACGTAAACTACAAAGGGGTTCAAATATGACCGGGACTGATTTTTTTTCAAATACCCCGCCATGCGCATTAACTGCGCCGCCTGGAGAGAATCTAGCCACAACCCCCCACCTCCCTCCTTTGCAGTTTAGAACCTGTTCAGTCGAGTCTGGGTCTTGCTAGAACGATGAGTGAACGAAAGGTGCCGCGGTGCGTGGAACAACGCATTATCATCAAATTTCTCGTTGGAGAAAACGTTCAACCGTCGGAAATTTTGCAGAGACTCAAAAAACAGTACAGGGAAGAGTGCCTCTCACGAACCCGTGTGTTTGAATGGTGTAAGTGTTTCAGAGAGGGACGAGAGCGCGTTGAGAATGAACCTCATAATCGTCGACCGCGAACATCCATAACCCCAACAAACATTGATCGTGTTAATGCGGTTATTTGTGAGAACAGGCGCATCACTATCAAAGAAGTTGCATCAGTAATTGGCATCAGTGTGGGTAGTGTAGAAGACATGATAAAAAAACACCTAAAATATAGAAAAGTGAATGCTTGGTGGGTTCCACGCACTTTGACGGACGAGAACAAATTGATGCGCATGCAAGCTGCAAGTGTTCTTCTAATGCGGTTTGAAAATCAAGGAGATGCATTTTTGAAGTCCATTGTAACCACTGATGAAACATGGGTTCACTATATTATTCCTGAGTTCCAGCAGGCATCACGTGAATGGCGACACGCCTCTTCTCCAAAACCCAAGAGAGCGCGGAAGATCCGTTCGGCGGGAAAAGTGATGGCAACATTTTTTTGGCACTGGAAGGGTGTTATCCATGTTGACTTTCTTACAGAAGCTAACACCATCAATGCAGCTTATTATTCAGCACTTTTGGAAACGGAAATCAAAGAAAAGATCCGATCCAAACGGAAGAGAGGTGGGAAACGGGTAGCATTTCTTCAAGACAATGCACGGCCTCATACTGCTAAAACAACCAAGCCAACCATCAGCAAATTGAAGTGGGACCTTCTACCACATCCGCCGTACAGTCCAGATTTGGCCCCAAGTGATTTTTACCTGTTTGGACAGCTTAAATCACATTTGTAAGGCATGCGATTTGCGGATAATGACGCAGTCATCCACAGTGTTCGGGAGTGGACATGCCGACAACCAAAAGACTTTTATGAAAAGGGGATTAGGATGCTCCCAGATCGTTGGAAAAAATGTATAGAATCTGGAGGGGAGTACTTTGAAGAATGACATGTACAAATAAATTTTTGCTAATAAAGTATTTCGTAAAAAAAATCAGTCCCGGTCATATTTGAACCCCCTTGTATATTCAAAATACGTGTAGTTTTTGCGTTATTTTGAGTGGCTATTAAAAATAATAGAAAAAGCGCGTGATGTTGTAGCACTACTAGTTGCTTATTGAAGTAGTAATATAAGGCTTTGTTTTAAAAACATTTGGAGTCCCGTAACTTTCGGAGGGCCGATCCGGATAGCCCAGGTCGCTAAGGGAGTGCGTAGTGCCGTGGCGATCTCGGATTGAAGGACCGCGTCCGAACGGATGCATCTGTGATCGTCCCTTCATCCTACCACTTCATTCCAGAAGGATTAATCCTTCCCCGTGCGAGCAGGAGGCCTCACCCGCTGGTTGTGGTAGAAGCTGTCGATGTCCTCGAGCGGCGTGGAGGACAGCTCCGGCGGGAAGCTGCCCTGCAGCCGCACCGGGATCGGCGCGCCCTGCTCCAGCGTGGGGTCCGGCTGCGGGCCCTCGTCCTCGTCCTCGTCGTCATAGCGGACCTGCGCACCGCCGCCCCACTCACCTGCCGCCCCTCGGCGCTAGCGGCGCGAGGCGATTCGCGCTCCTCGGCGTGCGACTGTGCGGTGCGCGGCGGGCGGGGAGCTTAGCAGCCTCCGCTACGGACTACTCCGCTCCTTCCCCGCCGGGCCCCGCTACACGTCGCACCGGCCGCGGCAACGAGATATCTTTTCGTGTTATTAAGTTCATGTTCCCAGTGTTTAAAAGCAGCACTTAAAACACTGAAAATAATTCATCACAACTATTTAGTGCAAACATATTGACATTTTCATACCACAAGGTATTTGAAAAGTTTAACTGTAACATTTATCTCACGCTGTGATGAAATTCTGAGAACAGCACTTGTGCATTTAACCATCTTCAGATCAAAAAGTGTAATTATGTGAGTAGTGATGTGCATTGATGTCTAATTCTGTGGATGTTATCCACGAGTGAATCAATTCAATATCTGTGCAAAAGCTTCTTTTTGTATTGTTTTTCTAATTTAAAACGTGAAGGCAAGTTGAAATACTGCTGGTGTAATTTTGAAATGTCTCCGGTGCAACTGTTTCGCATTATGTGTCGTAAGAATGCAGTGCTCAGAAACTGTTCTTTTTTGACAAAGAATGAAACATCCTGATATCAAAAATAAATTAGAAATCCAATTTTATTTTTGCATCAGCATAAATGTATCATATCTATTTTTAACATGCTGTCACTTGCCTCTTTTCTATATAGTTTCAATAATGAGTAGCTCATTCTTCACAAGATCTGCATTATCAAATTCTCTGGAACCTATGAGTGGCTTCAAAGGAAAATAATGTTGCAGAGAATTTGATTATAGAAATCCAGTTATTCTGCCATACTCATATGCCTCATTACATTTTAATTTCATCACACTATTCTAAACTAATTTCTAGAATTCTAGTCACTATTTCACTGCAAAATGCTTAGCCGGGCACCACATATCCCACCATTTTTTGTCCAGCCGAAACACACCACTATTCGAAAGTTGGAATTTTAAAAATTTAACACTAACAAATTTTACACACTGTTCCACATACCTGTTTAACAATGTAAATATTACATTGTTTTGTTTTGTAAGCAGTATTTTAAACAAAGTTCATGGATTTCACCACAAGAACGAAGAATTTACTGGTAGAACCTTAGCAGTGGCCTATAAAACAGATCGGTGTGTTTCGGTATTAATGTAAATGTTATTTCAAGACAATGAATGATTTAATAACTTTTGATCAGTTATAGCTCCATTTCAAATCAGTCAAGTGGATCATTACAGGCCATTCCCCATAAAAGGAAAAGAAGTGAAACTGACAAGACTAGAGATCAAGCCAAGGAAATGCAAGTAAATCTAATGAAGCACTTGTAACATGCATCATTATCATCATAAATAAGGGATAAAGAGGTAAATATATTACTTAAGGAAAGTGAAGAGAAGGAATAGCACAGCAGAGCAAGTGTAAAGAATATTTTGAAGTACAGATCATATGTGTTTTCACTTCTCATGAAAGTTAGGATCTTAACTTTCAGAAAATTTGTGATTTTTAACCATTTACATAGCATTTTAAGGTCAGCAAAGGTACAAGAAAATATCCTATAAGATTGATCGAATGCCAGCAAATGTTTTATTGAGTTACTATACATATTACAAAATGAAATATATCAAAGGAGATTATCAAGCTATATTCACTATCCTACACATTTCTCTATGTGATCTCCTTTTTTGTTTTTTTATTTAGATTCTGTTCATTTCTGAAAATTTTAAAAATGTTTTTTCTTGTTTGACTTAATTATTTAACAACAACTTTTATGTCACATCTAACTCTTGATCTCACAAGAAGCTGCAGCTATTTCTAATTTTGTCTACATCCATCATTAATTGTTTGAAACAAATTATTTTGATGTGTAAACTATTCAGATTAAATTCAAAATTACTGAGTTCAACGTATTACATTCTAAGGAAACTTAGTTAAACTTCAAAATTTTACATGTTTCAGCAACTTTTAGAAATAATATTTTCTTAAGACACTAAAATTTAAAGTAGACTTTATTCCCAATTGTTCTGAAGTATTAACTAGAAGGCATTGAAAAGAATTCATACAGATATTTACAATTGGTTTCATTACTGGATATTTCCATTAATTTCTCACAATACATACTATGGATAGAAGAGAAAGAGGTAGGGAGAGAGAAGAAGATGACAGATATCCAACTTGTAACAGAGGGAAGTAAGGACAAAAGCAGCTTACGAGTACTAATTGTAGCTGATTCTATTAGTGTTCTGTGAGATTTGGCTATTCTCTGGCCACTGGCAACAACAGTTATTATCACTAAAATTCAGTCATTGAATCATTAGATAATCTCACTATAACATTATCTTCAGAAATATATTTGTAATTTTTTAAACAATTTTTTGGTAATCTTAAGAATTCAACTGATTACCTTTTATTGTTGAATTATAATTTAATTATTCCTTTTACCCTACAGTTCCCCTACAATTTTCACAGATTTTATATAAATGAATTATCATTTCAATATACAAATAAACATAGGTAAATAATTATTAATGTCACAAAACACATTTCCCCTTTTTTGTTTTCTCCATCTGTGAATGAATGATTCTAATGCGAATATTTTCCATCAGATATTAATCTTATCTGTGCAAGTCTTAATTAAAATGCAATACGAGAAATATTTTGTAGAATTGTTTACTACAAGAACTTATTAGATTTTTCTAGAAATTATAATCTGATGCTTCTTTAAATAGATATCCCTCACACTGAGTCAGAAAGCTCAAATAATGTACTTTTTTCTAAGGGTTCCTCTTTCAAAATCTATTAACATATTGAAGCAAAGTTCAGGAAAATGAAAAGTTGATGAAATGAAATGAAATGAAACTGTGGTCAATTGAGGAACTCTGCAATGCCAAATTCACATTGGGGGATTTCTTTATCCAGGTATGTTTCATGCACATATACAATATCTACAGGCTAAAATATATTGTGTAGTCTAAAACATATTGTGTATACTATGATATTCTTCTACATCAAACATTTATTTACTTCTACATTATGTCTCGTGAATCTCTTTTACCAGTTACAACTTCATTTTATCTTATTGCAAAGACTGTGTCTGTACTGTACTGATATTATGCTATTCTAAAGGAATTTTTAACAATTCATAAGAAATTCAAATTAGAAAACTAAAATAATTATGGTTTATATTTTTTGAGTCTTTGTAATAATCTCACAATTTAAAAAAATTAAAATCATGTAACTTATGAAATCTATGGCTCTTTGGAGCCACATATCTGGAGAAAATTTGTTCCTTAAATACACTTTAGAAGTTAACATGAAAATATTTGTATCTCCATATATCAATTAAGAATGTTAGCTCATACAATCTGCACCTACTCATATGATTGTGTATTAAAATGATCATAAATTAACTACAAGAACGTATAAGGTGGTTATTTGCATGCAGGCAGTCACACAGCAATACTGCTCTACTCATGCTCGGTTTGGTGTGCAGGTCCCAACTCTACAGTAGACTGGAATCATCTGCAGAGTCCTGTCAGTGCAGATTCCAGGCAACCATGTACAGCCAAACAAATTCCTATCTGACAAACGTCAATTAATTTAGGTTCAAAAAACCCTGCTCGTTTAAAATAAAAAAAAGAAAGCAATTCCCCAGACAATCATTAAAATTTTCCTGAGATCCTGCATACACAGGTAATAATTGCAAAGTGCAAAATTGTAGAATATATTTTGCAAGGAGCCTCTTCTTGAGCTGTGGGTAGAACAGTACCGCAAATAAAGGCAGATGCCACCATGACAACAGCCAAGTGCAGCGACGGGGCAGGATCTGATTTACGGCGCTATTTTTTTTCTCAAGGAGCAATCGAAAGGGGAACGTTTAATAACGACAATGATAAGATAAAAGACACGATTTTTTTGGGGGGGGGGCTTCACTCCTCAAAACATATAAATCAGGCCCTGCTGTCTGAAGTACATTCTAAGCAGAAAGCACAAAACAATGGAAGCATCACCACAAGCAAGTGAAAATTTTAAATTTAAAATGTTTGTATTGAAACTGCAGAGGATAATAGTGGGGATTCTAGTTTAGCAAATTCTTACTTCTTTTTTCTTTTTCCTCCGTCCAAAATCCCCCTGTAATGATGAGAATGGGAAAAAAATTTTACACATAGAAGACCAACACATACTAGAGAAACAGTACAAGAGCGCGCTCCTGGAGCCTGGTGGCGGCGCCGGCGGAGCCGTCGGCCCGGCCGCCACGGCGACGCGACTCCAGGGGCGGCCGTCAAAGACACAGCTCACCTCGCACACACACACACCCACTGCGCGGGGGAGGAAGGGCCTACGACACTGACTACGGGGAGGGCGGGGAGGGAGACGGGAGCGGGGACGGGAGCGGGGGCAGGGGCAGGGGGGGGGGGAGACAGCGCTAGAGAGGGGGGAAAAGAGAAGTCCACCACATGGAAGAGATCGACTCTACGAGTGAAACTGACAGCTTGGGGGTCTGGCCCGCTCACGCATCAGGATGGGAGCTTCCAATGACGCTTTGCTAGTCGCTCCTCGCGGGGGTCGAGGAGCAGTTGCCTGCGTGTGGGATTACGTTAGTGCATCAAGCAGCATGTCAGATTCGACTAAAATCTCCTAGTAGAAATTTGTAGAGATACAATTTGGATATAGGTTGTCAATGATCCAAAAATGAAGCTTGAAGGACATTGATCGCAGAGACTTTAACGAGTTGAAAATATTGTGTCTTGCATTTAAAATGTTGTTCAAAGTCTCACGCTATTTAAAACTTTCATGAATGCTTCGATTTTAACAAGGATATCATTATTTGTAGCATTTGTGAATTATTTTAACGTGTCACCGTTTATATTGTTTTATCTGCATCCTTGATTTAATCACATTTCTTGCTGAAAACAGAAAACATCACGTCAATAGGTCAAACACATATTTGTAACACTAATAATTTGTTTAGTCAAACTCCAGTATTTGTACGAGTAACTGTTTTATAGAAGGTAACATTTTGCAATAATTAATATGATTTATTAAACTGAGAACGAATGCGCATAGTTATTATTTCTCTTGACGATTATCTAAAATACTCTAGAGTTATGACTTTTGCATATCATGAGGCTGAATCTTTTTTTAAAGAGCAAACTTTTACTTTATTTTCAATTATGAACAGGGGCACAGAGAGAGATGATTCCTTTACCCTCAGCTACATCTCGCCGATGCTGTCGGGAAATGCCGAGATGCACGCAACCAGCATGTACTCAATCGCGTCTCATACACGCGAGTGATTTTCTGAAGATGAGGTTCTTTTCAAGTTTCATTTTAAAAGAGAAATTTAAAAAAATTGCACCGTTTTAAATTTCAATATTTGATGCAACTCAGCCTTCAGAAACAAGCCCTCTTGAAATTAAAGAACTATTTTAGGTAAAAGTTTTGCAAATGAGTATGCGTGGTATTAATTAACAATCGAACAAAATACATTTTCTGAAATACCAAAAAATACATATGCGATAGTTAATAAGCAATTTGTCGTAATGATACGAGTTACTTTTCATACAACTACCAGAAGTGACCTCTACTTTTGCCCATCTTATCCCGACTCTTGACTCGCATTGCTTTTTTGCCCCCAATAAAGGAAATAATGTTTTGAGAGAAAGTAACATATTTCTTGAGTTTATTAGAAAATATTACCCAGGCTATCAAATAGGTTACCAAAGAGACTTTCGTGGGGGGTTTTACCCGAATGTTCCCTCGAACGTCTTAATAATTAAAATATTAGTTTAATTTTAACATGGCTAATTGGTTTATACTATAATAATGGATTATTTACACATTTATGTAACCAAAGTAAAATACACCATTTGCCAATACACATTTATTGTCCGAAACTAATGTTTACGAATGTGGTCTAAAATGCACGAGAAGGGACAATACTCTCATGTTCAAGTGACCAAAGACAGTCTCTTCCTTGTGTACTGAAGTATTCGCTGAATGTGAAAATGGGCATCATTATGAACATGGAATTTTAAAAAAGGTAATTAAATACTAGGAAGACTAAATCGTAGGAAGATTGTAACGAGAAAATATCGTAAAACTGAAAAGTTGTTCACGTAGTATTGTAACACCCTGAATTACACGACAGAAGTGCTCTATAAGATATAATCGTGAAGGACGAACCTCTGTACGTTTTCGTTACAGAGAAAACTGCGAAATTTACGAGATATTTTGTAATGAAAATCAAATATAAAGCGATGTGAAATATTGTAGAGTACTATAGTAATCTGTGCATTGTAAAAAATACAATAGGATAATACCGGTTAGTTTTTGTGGCCAATTCCAGAAAACATGACATTCTTTCATTGCGTGTAGGAACGCGCATTTCCTCTGATTTGGTTGAGTTCTAAATTTGGGTGAGAATGATCAATTCGAGTGCTCGTTAGGTGAGGTAAACAGTGCAATGATCAACTTTTCAACGTTTTCTCATTATTTCAATATGGAAACTTAATATTTATTAGCAATTACTTTGTAAGACAACCGAAATAAAAAAGAGAGAATGGCTCTTTGACCTAACACTTGGCGATCTCAGAAAGCTCTTGAAAACCTAAAAAATCGATCTCCCTTGATTTAACAACCTTTGAAACGTAGTAATTTGAACGAGAGAGGCCCGAGTATAGGGGGCTTGATGATTTGTCAAAGAACATTCTAGGACCCTATATGATACACGTCTATAAAATATATTCTGGCAAGTGTTACAAAATCGGGTACATTTAAAGTAATATCGCGAAGTTATCCTCTAAAAAGAAAGCGTGTGGCAGTGTGGCCACTCACCTCGCCCTCCGCTCGCTTCTTCTCCAGCTCCTTCTGCTTGGCATACTCTTCGGCGATGCGCTGCTCGATAGCCGCCAGCGACTCCCGCGTGAACGGACGGAACAAGCTGCGTTCTTCCTCTGAAAGCGAATCCGAGTCCTCGGACATGGTCCCTGCGGCGGCGGCTGCTGCTGCTGCTGCTGCGGCTGCGGCGGCGGCTGCGGCGGCGGCGGCGGCTGCGGCGGCGGCGGCTGCGGCGGCGCTAACACTGTCGTCGGGTGCCGGCGCGGCGCGCGGCCCGTGGGGGAGCTAGGAGCCGCTGGGCCAGGGCGAGAGCCTGGGCCGGCCGGCGGACGCGGCCCGCCGGAGGAGCGGCGGCGGCGGCGGCGGCGGCGGGGGCGGCGGCTGCAGCTGCGGCGGCGGCGACGGCGGCGGCGGCGGCGGCTGCGGCGGCTGCGGCGGGCGGCACGGGAGGGCGACGACGGCACAGGCGGCAGCGAGCGGGCGCGCGCGCGCGGCTCCCCTCTCTCATGTCCGACCTGCGGGCAGAGCGCGCGGTGAGCCTTGTGCCCGAGCGACGCGAGTGGAGGGGAGCGGCGGCCTCGCCGGCCAACGCGCTCGTCCGCTTGGCGATTCGTCACACCAGACGGGAAAAAGGAGCTCCGACGTTGGCTTCTACAAAAAGAGCATGCTTCCTTCTATGCGCAGGTCGTACGAGCAGCTGATGAGAGTGTAGCCGTCCAGCTCCTTAGCACCGCGTGGGGACAGTCGACTAAGGCGACGACACGAGGAAAGGGGTGCTAGCGACGTGGGCGAGAGGACCACAGAAAGGTCTAAAGGGGAGCGGAGGCAGAGAGGGGATACATGGCTCGAAAAGAATACAGATCAGAGGGAGGAAGAGGGAGCGGGAGGCAGGGGAGAGAGAGGGAGGGAGAGATAGAGAGGGAGGGAGAGAGGGAGGGAGAGAGGGAGGGAGAGAGGGAGGGAGAGAGGGAGGGAGAGAGGGAGGGAGAGAGGGAGGGAGAGAGGGAGGGAGAGAGGGAGGGAGAGAGGGAGGGAGAGAGGGAGGGAGAGAGGGAGGGAGAGAGGGAGGGAGAGAGGGAGGGAGAGAGGGAGGGAGAGAGGGAGGGAGAGAGGGAGAGAGGGAGAGAGGGAGGGAGAGAGGGAGGGAGAGAGGGAGGGAGAGAGGGAGAGAGAGAGCAGGGAAGGGAGCGAAAGCAAGGAAGGGAGGTGAGAGGGAAGAAATGGGGTCGAAAGAAAGGGGAGCAATAGGAAGGGGAGCGAGAGAGAGGAAGAAAAATCGCAACCAATACAAAATTTCACCTGGAGATCCCTAAAATCGCATCATGGTTCCTTAGAGGTCCACGGCTAGAACCTATTACTGAAATAATGAAATAATTACTGAAAATAAAGGAAAGTTTAAAATGAAAATCAGTATTAAAGAAATTGAATTGCGTTATACTATTCATTATAATTATTAATATGGGAGTTTTATTTTTTCCTGTCATATCTGACTGACAATTTTGTACTTCTGCCAAATGGATTTCCCCCTAGTATATCAGCAATATTACCCGACACTAAATTAAAAACCTTAACACTACATTAAAAGCACACATACCAATGATTTGATAAAAATAAAACAAAGAAATGGAAACCGAGAGAATGAATATTACAACATCACAACCGAATGCGTTGGGTTGGTGTGCATGTCCATGGTGTCGTTCTTGGCGTATTGCCCCTCCTGTTGCTGCGCGAAGTATGCTTGATTGCCACTTTCCCTGAAGTTCTGGTATTCTACCAGAGGTTGTGTATTGGACTTTTCACAGTTGCAAATAGTTAATGTTGCTGTGGATAATAGAAAATAGAATGAAAAGTGGACAAAGGGAAACATTTCCAACACATTTTTCTCTCTTCGAGTTCGAAGTAGAGGCGAAAGGCGACTAGCAATATTTCCACTGTGTATAGTTATTCTCGAAGAAAATGGTTTTCTCGTTTCAAGGAGGGTTGTTTTGACACAGATTATTCTCCAGAAAGGCTAGAAATGCTCAGGAAAACCTTCCGGCTTTGATGAGAACTGTTTGACTCCTTAACCCGTTAACGCTAAAAATTAACATATTGCTGTTTATTAAGGTGTGTCTTACGTGTATCTTTCAAGTTTAATGAACTTACGAAAAACTACAGACTTAAAAGTATTAATTCGCGTGATTGGCAAAATTAACTGCCATTTGCACGGGTTACCGAAGAATAGTGTCTAACGCTTCTAAGCATCTACCGTTTGGTACCGACTGCGAGACCCTGAGACTGTAGAGGGGGCTGAGATCTTATTTGAAAGCTTTAGGAGCGAGCAACTCTAATTTGGGTTCTAATCGCCTATTCCCTACCGGGAGCGTGATTTAGAGGCACGCAAGGTGATTAACATATTATTTGAAGCGTTACTGACACATTTTGTACATTCTGATTATAATTTCCCAGACAAGGACAGTTTTGAGGGGGGCGTGATGTTGCAACCCACTCTTGCAGCAGGCCCGAAATTGCGGCCGCCCATCCCAAGATACACTCGTGGCGCACATTATGTTGCTCATTATGTTTAAAAGCCATGCAGTTAAAACCTTTGAATGGACTATTAAAGGATTTAGATCTTACATTTTATGTACACAGTTCATTGAATACTGGTGTAGTACCTCATAATAAATGCCACAAACTTCTAGAGCATGTAGGGGGCCGAAGATCATTAACTTTGTCAATGAACACGTGGTGAGAAATATCATATAACATGAACCATTTGCCCCTGATTGGTAGGCAACAAGTCGTGCACCAAGGCGGTTACAAATTTTGACGCAGAGAAATTAGCCTACGCGTCTCCCTGGGCTTTGCCAACGCTGATGTGATACAAAAAAATCTAATTTCAAGATTCGATAGCGTAGTACCCTCATCTTCGAAAGTTCGTCATCTATTAGAAGTTTAATGAGAGTATCATGCATTTATATAAATTACTAAAATTATAGAAAATGTATTTCGAGAAAAGAATGTGCGAGATATAATTCGATTTTGAGAAGTTTTGAAACAAAAAAACACAACTGTATATCACTCCTAAAGTTGAAAAGTTGTGAACAAATAAAATAAAACTTGGTTCATCTGTTCGTACTTCAATAAGGAAACAACGAAGATTTACTACTTGGTACATATTATTTCTCAGAAAAGGATCTTCCTCGATTTCATTGTTCTTGGATGCAAATACAAAGTGGAAAAAAGCTTCGTCATAAAAAGCTGTTTCCTTTGGAGTGTGATTCAAGCACTTTTAAACTTTCCCCACATTCCTCTCTTTCTCTTTGACTCTCTTATCTCGTTTTCTTCTCGGCGCCAATGAGAGTATTGCAAGATCTCCAGGAAGTGTCTGACGTCGTCTTCAGAACAGTGTATTTACTCCAGTACAACACGTAATATGTTTTTCAGTGTTGCTGTTACTCCTTTTGTTAGTAAAAAGTCTTCTTTAACACGAATAATAGCTTTGGTTATTTCCTCATCAGAAGAAGTAACTTTGTTAGAGCAATTTTTGAAGTATAGAGTATCCGGTTATTACTAAGAACTTTTACCGTACCATGCTCACACAGAATGGAATTATAGTCCTCTGAATGTGACCTGTACTCTTATCTCAATTCTCGCAATCGGTGGGATATCATTCAACTGGGCTCCTGATAGGGACGTAGTGTTCTACTTTACTGAAAATGAGTCGTGTGCGGTACCGCGCAAGTGCAGTAGAGCAGACTAAGCATTTTATGGAGAATTACAATAAATCAGTAAGAACGACTTTGAAAAAGAAATATAGTTTTATCGGCTCAATAACTTGACGAATAAGTACTTTTTGAAAAGTAATTGTTTCTGCTTAGATGCATCTATGCCTAGTAATAAGAGTTAACAACAAAATGAAAAATATAAAAAAGTCGTATTGCGTTTTCGAAACTACCCCTATTAGGACATACATTAAGCTCCAACTGCTACTGGATGTTTTACGAAAGGATGAAAAAATGCATGTTTACATCTGTCCATTGCAACGACAGGGACAGCAGCGCCGATTGTTGAATCAAATATAAGACAAAGTGCGATCACAACGTTTGGTGTTGCACGCACTGACTACATAGGATGGGTTTCGTACATAGGAAGGATACGCTACATTACTTTTTGGATTTTCTCCAAGATGATGTCATGCGTGTTTACGAAGTAAATGGGGCGTATAAGCCTTTTTGAGCACTTTGTTAATGCCGTCAGGTATAAATAATAAGTGACGTGAACAATTAAATAAGAAATAGTTTTGATAATAGAAATTGCTTTATAAGCGGATCTCTTTGATTTGCAGGTTAAGGTTTAGCCACAGATTCAAAAATTTTGTTTCAAAAGTTTTGTGTTCTGATATTTAATAATTATACATTAGCATTAATCACACATTGGAGGTAATTTGTGGTTCAAGATATCTTGCTGCTTCGTACCAGGATGTAAATCTGGGTACAAAAATGTAAGATAATTTTTCTTAAATATCAAACGACAAGGAAACGTTTACAAAACCAAGAGAAGTTCATAGAAGAGACATAACTTACAGAACAATCTATTATGTGTGATGTAGACTTTTATGAAGTATTGATAATTAAACTGACACATTCACAAAGTCGTATTATTGCCTCGTGTGTTCTCAAGTTTACCGAGGGATTTATCAAGTTCAGAGAGGCGGTGGGTGAATGATATAAAATACCCAGGAAATAAGACTCAACTTAAAAAGCCACTATTACATTGTGATTCTATTTCAATGAGAATATAATAGTTTTGTAATCAAATTGTGAAGTGTCCCATTCATGAGATGTTTGCTTTACGAGCATATTGAATCAACTTCAAGTAGAATTATCAATATTTAAAGAGAAAGTAAACACTGTGATGTAATTTGACAAGAGGAAAATTTAAAATGAAGAAAGGAAAGATAATATTGTACTTCAAGAATGGTTGAGGGAAGTGCAGAAAAAACGTACAGACGCAAAGATCTACCAAATAAACAGAAAACAACACAGATAGAATATAAACTGACACAATGTAAACAGATACAAGGAGAGAGAAGTATCATGGAAAAAAGGAGACACATTTCTGGCAATTGTATTGCTGCAAACCGAAGTAACTTTAAATCAGAATGTGTCTTTTTTACTTGTTTTTTGAGTCGATTTGTTTGTACGTAGTATATGTTTAGTTTATTTTGTATTTCTTAATCGTCGTTTTTTACCACAGATACGTCGTGAATTTGTCTTTATCCAACTCACATGCGTAATTCTTTTTCAAGAAGTAAAACGCAAAAAAGCAAATCCTTACAGTGAAGAATAGTTAATCTAATGTTTACATTTACGACGGTTAATCTATAGTATTAAATAATGAAATGCTTCTACGTAACGTAATTCATGATGATTAATCAAATGATCTTGTGTCGAGATTCGGAGCTAGCACCGCCTCAAGACGTATACAGCTTTCTAGCTGTGATCACACTTTCTCCGGGCCGGAGCGGACGAAGAAGGCGGATTGATTTGAAGACGGTTAGTGATTCCGGGCGCGTCAACTGCTAAGGCAACTAGTCCCGTAAGAGTAGTGCCTGTCTTTACTCTGTTGGGCGAGAAGGAGGTTGCGGTGGTCTCCTCTCACTGTGCGGCGATACGCTGGGCGGGGTCGGAGCGGGGTCGGAGCGGGGTCGGAGCGGGGTCGGAGCGGGGTCGGAGCGGGGTCGGAGCGGGGTCGGAGCGGGGTCGGAGCGGGGTCGGAGCGGGGTCGGAGCGGGGTCGGAGCGGGGTCGGAGCGGGGTCGGAGCGGGGTCGGAGCGGGGTCGGAGCGGGGTCGGAGCGGGGTCGGAGCGGGGTCGGAGCGGGGTCGGAGCGAGGTCGGAGCGGGGTCGGAGCGGGGTCGGAGCGAGGTCGGAGCGGGGTCGGAGCGGGGCGGAGCGAGTCGCAGCGGGGCGGAGCGGGGCGGAGCGGAGCGGGGCGGGGCGGAGCGGGGCGGAGCGGAGCGGGGTCGGAGCGGGTTGGAGCGGGGTCGGAGCGGGTTGGAGCGGGGTCGGAGCGGGGTCGGAGCGGGGTCGGAGTGGGGTCGGAGCGGGGTCGGAGCGGGGTCGGAGCGGTGTCGGAGCGGGGTCGGAGCGGGTCGGAGCGGGTCGGAGCGGGGTCGGAGCGGGGTCGGAGCGGGGCTTGGCGGGGCGGGGCGGAGCGGGGCGGAGTGGGTCGCAGCGGGGCGGAGCGGGTCGCTGCGGGGCGGGGCGGAGCGGGGCGGAGCGGGGCGGGTCGGGGCGGGTCGGGGCGGGGCGGGGCGGAGCGGGTCGGGTCGGGGCGGAGCGGGGCGAAGCAGGGCGGAGCGGGGCGGAGCGGGGCGGAGCAGGGCGGAGCGGGGCGGAGCAGGGCGGAGCGGGGCGGAGCGGGGCGGAGCAGGGCGGAGCGGGGCGGAGCGGGGCGGAGCAGGGCGGAGCGGGGCGGAGCAGGGCGGAGCAGGGGGGGCGGGGCGGAGCGGGTCGCTGCGGGGCGGAGCGGGTCGGGGCGGTGCGGGGCGGAGCGTTGCGGGTCGGGGCGGAGCGGGGCGGGTCGGGGCGGAGCGGGGCGGGTCGGGGCGGAGCGGGTCGGGTCGGGGCGGAGCGGAGCAGGGCGGAGCGGGGCGGAGCAGAGCGGGGCGGGGCGGAGCGGGTCGCTGCGGGGCGGAGCGGGTCGCTGCGGGGCGGAGCGGTGCGGGGCGGTGCGGGGAGGAGCGGGGCGGGGCTGAGGGGGGCGGTGCGGGGCGGAGCGGGGCGGGGCGGAGCAGGGCGGGGCGGAGCGAGGCGGGGCGGAGCGAGGCGGGGCGGAGCGGGGCGGAGCGAGGCGGGGCGGAGCGGGGCGGAGCGAGGCGGGGCGGAGCGGGGCGGAGCGGGGCGGAGCGGGGCTGGGCGGAGCGGGGCTGGGCGGAGCGGGTCGCTGCGGGGCGGAGCGGGGTGGGGCGGAGCGGGGTGGGGCGGGGCGGGGCGGATAGGGGCGGGGCGGATAGGGGCGGGGCGGATAGGGGCGGGGCGGATAGGGGCGGGGCGGATAGGGGCGGGGCGGAGCGGGGCGGTGCGGGGTGGAGCGGGGTGGAGCGGGGTGGAGCGGGGTGGAGCGGGGTGGAGCGGGGTGGAGCGGGGCTGATTGGGAGAATCTGGGCAAAACGAGTTGGAGGGATATATCCTAAAAATATTTGTGATTGAACTTCTAATTTAATGAAATTAGTTGATTATCTTGTAGTAATTCCTTTTGCAAGAAAATAAGTTGTTGCTCATTAAAATTGATGTTGAAAATTGCAGAATTTTAGGTTAAATAATTATGAATATTTTACTTCGATTTGTATAGTATTTTTGGTTATTGACATTTTACCAGACAACGAGACGTTAGCTGAAGTGCACATTTTGCGACTACTTATCTCACAGCCTAAAATATTCTATAATTTGGTGCAACATAGCAAAATGACCATGAATGTTAAAATATGTGAATGTAAGAATATGTACGTACATTCCGGGCAGAAAACATTATCCCTCCGTTGAAGTAAGTCAATGCAAATAATTATCGCCATAATATATTTATATTTAATTTCATTCTGAATTATACTATAAAAGGGAGAACCCTCTACTTCACACTATTTTTTGTAAGAAGATAACAATTTCACTTAAATGCCCGTTTAATTTAGGTTAAGGACTCGGCTTTTCATAGACCTATGTGACATTTTTGTCAAAACGAAGACATTCTACTAGTATTCTAGGCATATCGATTATTACATTTTGTATATTCATTGAGATGCTGCTGTAACAAATGCCTCTACGTACTTCAGGAAACCAGTTGTTCTTTACTCTGTGGCGAGGGACGTTGGGTTAAAACCTCTATCTTCTTATTTTTCAGAATGAGCTCGAAGTGGATTAGGACTATCTAGAGACAAAATCTTCTAATGTAGCATGCTTTTCTTTTGTTTATCGAGCAGATTAACGCAATTAGAAGTATAGATAACCCACGTTCAACGCTGCATTGTTTGAAAGTCAGTTCTGGTTACCACGATGAATTGACACAAAGTAGACGTGTGCGTTGCGCAGCGAGCTATTGTTCGGTTTCACGGGGAGAAAGGTTAAATGAAGTCTTTTGAAGGGAGAGTGCACAATGTGACAATGACATGCTTTCAGAACCTCAAGTTTACAAGTGACATACGTTTTGTTGTGGCGATCATTACTCTGAAAAACATTCGGAGCTTGGAAGCTTTTATTTGAGATGACCGAATAGAAGAATAACTCTTTGTGAAACAATTTTAATAAGGGTGCACACAATGACCAAAAGTACCCGAAATTTTCAAAAAATCTATTAGAAATGGGCACCGAAAGCCAGACTATTGGGGCACTATTCTGCAGAAAGGAATCCTTTTCTGAGACGTATTTTCACATGCAATGAATCGTAGATGCATGATTACATATTAATACATATCGGATATGGAATGCGGATAGAAACATGAATCATCACGACAGAAAGCGAATATTTGGTCCACAGGCGAATCCGCGCTCTTGAGAAAAGTTGACTATGCTTACTGGTCCAAGAGGCGCATGAATCAAATACCATCCAATGCAATATACACTCTCGCATTCTCCATGTGTGACGAATTATATGGGGATATACAAGGCTCACGATTAAAATAGAGTAAATAAAGAATTTCTTACATGTAGCAACAACGTAGATCGACATTAGCTACGAAATGAATATTTAAATATCGAGAAAATGAGGAGAAGGAAAGGTGATAATAGAACGTTAAAGAATAGATAGATTTTAGAGATCAGTTTAGCTATGGACGCGTGAGAAATTTCCGTAAACTGTAATTAAATTAAATTACTTATAAAGAGACCGGAAGTCTAGGAAGAAAAGATTGATAGGTGAATGGGTGATTAGCCAATCAGGAAGAGCATACACATTATACGATAGAGGAAATGCTTAGAATTCACGAAGAATAAACGCGTTTGAGACGCTACTGCTCGGGGGGAAGGGAGAGGATGTGTCGAAACACTATAATCGTCAGAACAGCGTGAGAAATGGTCGAATGTAAAAATAAAGCATTGCGGTAGAGCATCATATCTTAAGGAATGCTTGGATATACGAATTTGTGGAAATGGATGGACGAAAACATTGGGCTGAATGGGATCCAGCACGCGTTATGTGACGTCATCCAAGCTTGTGGACGGATCAGAAATGGAAGTGAGAACTGTTCATATTATTTTTGGTTTTTGAGGTGTAGGAAGATCAAGTATTGTTATTAATGATCATATATGGAACAGATTTAAGTATCAAATGGGGTAAAATGGACTTGAGCGAGAGTATAGGTGTTGTGGTGCGTTATCGTTGGCATTTTTCATGAAATAATTGTAAACGTCATTGCCAACAAAAGTATTTAATATAAGAGCAGTCGTTTTGTGGCTTCCATCCAGCAGACAACTGATGATGATGGCTAAGCCATCGAAAGCTGCTCTTATATTACTTTTGTTGGCAATGACAACGTTTACAATTATTTCTTGAGCGAGAGTGTTACTAAAGAATGGTAATATATAATGTGTGAGATAAAAACTCATTGTACGAGGGTTGCCCTTTATATTTCAGGATTAGAGAACAAAAACAAATATTAATCATCGAAAATCACTTTATTGTTTTTCAAAATATTCCCCATAAAGATCTATACACTTTTGCAGCGTTTAAACCAATTGTAGAAGCACTTTTGCCACCCTGATTGAGGTATCTCCAAAACATGCATTCTGAATGCAGCAACCGCTTCTTCAGGTGTTGAAAAACTTTGACCTCTCAGTTTGTTTTTTACGTACGGAAATAAAAGAAGTCATTCGGTGCCAAGTCAGAACTGTACGGCGGATGACTCATCAAATCGATGCTTTGGGTGCTCAAAAATGCAGTTATTTGAGCCGATGTGTGAGAGCTCGCATTATCGTGGTGAAGAGTGATCAGTCTTCGGCGGTTGGTTTTCCAGATTTCTTGGAAGGCAGTTGGCAAACAAAACGTTGTGTACCACTCAGAATTGACTGTTCTGCGTTGTTCTAGTGGTACGGTTGCGACATGTCCAGTTTTTCCGAAAAAACAGGCGACCATCTATTTGGAAGTGCTTCGTGCGCGAACAACTTTTGTTGGATTTTGCTCATCTGGAAACACCCATACAGTCGACTGCTGTTTACTTTCGGGATCATACGAGTAAATCCACAATTCATCACCTGTAACGATGTCATAGACGTGTTTCTAAGCACCGCGTTCGTATTTTTTGAGAATTTCTTTCGACCAATCGACACGAGGCATTTTTTGAGCAATTGACAAATTGTGTGGGATCCAACGCGAACAAAGTTTTTGACAGTCAAATGCTCATGCAATATTGAATGTATGCTTGTCCCACTAATGCCGAAAATTGTCTCAATCTCATGAAAGGTCACATGACAATCTTGCAATATCAGTTCACGCACAGCATCAATGGTTTTCGGAACAAGAACTGATTTTGGACAACCTTCGCGAAATTTATCATGGAGTGAACTACGACCACGATTGAATTCACCATAACATCGATAAACACTGGTCCTTGATGGAGCTTCATCGCCAAAAATTGAATTAAGTTCATCCATGCACTGTTGCTGAGTTAATCCACGTCGAATGTTGTAAAAAATAATCGCACGAAAATGTTCACGATTTAATTCCATTTTTGAGCCAAGATGAATATTTTAAGTTACTGTAAACGACACAAATAGCGCTCGTATGTCAAAACGTTCTGAGTACGTATAACCTCAAATCATCCAACTTTACGATAGAGCTGTCAGTTGCCAGATTGCAACACGAGGGTTGCCAAATCCTGAACTATAAAAGGCAACCTTCGTATAAAAGAAATTATGTTGATGAGTTTCGTTTTCCGATTTGTGTCATATGTTCTGCAATTCATAAGTCAGCGAGGCAAAATTGTATGTCACAATAATACGGAATTATATATGTTTTGTGCCTGCAACACGAGTTGTTTTTAATATATTATTAGGAAAGAATTTCTTTACATGATAATTTTAGATCTTGCAACTCCTTATGGACACGTCTGTCGACTCTTTGACAAAATAAATAGTTCTGAAAACATGCGTCACTCCCCGTGATCATACAGGCAAACATAGCAACCCATAAATAAATCATATTGTTCAAATATAGAAGAGATTGTAGCGGGGAATAGATATTCCAGTTGCCACGCGTGCTAGCTTTCCGTAATGTGATAGAGTTCGATTATCAATAGCGCTGTAGTTTTCTAACACAATCGTCTCAGTTTCTGTAGCTGTATGACCGAAGAAAAGCTCAAGCAGGCCAAGTATGTTAGACACGGTGATTTGAATACATTATTCTCGCTCCAAGTCCCCTGATTCCCAGGCGTGGAGAATATATGA
>JAZDUA010000656.1:580000-592500 GCA_038098605.1 Gryllus longicercus | reverse complement strand
TTTGTACAGCAGAACTCTTCCGATCAACTATCTTATTAATGATAGAATATTTTTGGTACATAATTTAATGTCCTTAATATGGCACTCCCTATTTAGAACCATTATTCATGCACAAACATTGACGGCAGTTTGAATCTTTCCAAGATAGTCTTCACTTAATGTTTAACCGAATTTACTAAAACGAAACTACTGACCATATGTGGTAAATCAAACCAATCTTTGAAGCTTATTGTAGTAGTTTCGAGAAATCATCCAAAAACTCATTTCAGCGGTCGCGCAGCCATGTTTACGGATTTTCCTCCGAGACCATTTTTACCCTGCCCATTGTTTTATACTAAATAGAATTTAGTATAAAAGGTACGTACACTGCAATGCCTCAAAGATCGACATGGCCCAGGAGCCAATAATATGTTCTGGCGTCAAAAGAGAGCTAATTATGTCGGTTCTCAACCGAACTCTTAGAAACACGATTGAGAGTAAATATCATATTTCCAGAAAATACATAATTTTGTAGAATTTTTATCAAAGAAAAAATAACACATGAATGATATTTGAAATTTGTTATTTATTTTCTATTGTCACATAGGTGACTGATATACCGGGAATTATCAAACTCTTTTAAACAAAAGTACAGTAAATGTGGCACATCTAAAAAATTGAATATTTTAAGAATAGGAAAAATAGATACAGAAAATGGCATATTTATTGTGATTGATCACTAAGCAGAAGGTGTGTATGTAGAGTAAAACACATTGTCGTTGTTTGCGAAATAAACAACACGGTTGAGGAGTCAACCGCTCTCCCGGAAAATACAATACTGTGCATGAGGGATGGCAATCAACGAGAAAGATGTAACAGATGTCTATCGGCATGATGGGTTTCCCCTCCAGATTCTCACCCAGCGGAGTACCACATCGGCCTTGCCAAGCTCCTGACTGGCCTCCCGAAAGGTGTGTGTGTGTGTGTGTGTGTGTGTAAGTGGAGAGGAGGAGAGGGACGTAGGTAAAAGGGACAGATGGCGCGCGGTTCGTGGACTGTTTGTTAAGGTACGGACTGTTTTGGCACTGACCTGGAATAAGTAGTACGGAAACCTATCGATCAGAGCAGCTGGTCGGTAGAATTCTTCTTCAGACTAGATAAATTCGACTCAGCTCTGTAGCTAGTGTCGAAAATCGGCCCCTGACGGGTCTCGGGGCCCTCGAAGCTCTCCGCCCATCATTCGGGAGAGGCAAGAGTGATACTGCCGTCCTATCGTAGCCCCTGCTGCTCAGAGGTGCCAGAGATTGGGTCGAGCAGTAGCTACGTGCCTGACCGGGAGACTGACCGCGTCCCTGGCACGGCTGCCATCAGGGCGAAAATCCTGATGCCGTAACGGCCGAAATTCCGCCTTTTCGCCACGAGGAAGGTCGCAGAATGGCGGCCGAAACGTTGCCACCTGTGCCTAGTTCGCGGCGTCTCCCGTTCAGCTTCGTAGCTACCGACACCGGCCGCGGAAGCCTACGCGCTCTTGGGTCGAGTAGTTTTCCCGTGTCGTAGTGATTGAGCGCTCGCCATTAATTTCGCGATTTGTGGTTGAGTGGTTTGCGTTCTGTTAAACTCCCGCAAGGGGCCTCTGCGCATTCCACTTCAATGAAGGGCTCGCGATGCACGCTTCATACGCAGTGGAGTAGAATATTCAATGACCGCGCACATCTTCGAAAATGAGGGATCGCGTCCGCTGGAGTCCAACACAACGATCCGGTAGAAACAATATCGTGTACGACGTTTTGCTACGAAGTGTCATATTCACTTCCAAACATGAAATTTCGTATTATAATCATGTATATTTGTGCATTTACAGCACGTTGGCAAATCAACAAACATTTCCAAGGTACTACAGGCCATCACAATTTCTAAGTAAATGTAACGATATGTAATGTAAACAATAAACGAAAAATACATGAATATTCGAAGTGAAGTTATTTCGTTACTTTCATCACCTCATTAATTGCGCCATTTTACTTAACATAGTAATCGGATAGTCTGAATATCCGCGTGACTGTTACAGGTAGAACACTTCCTGCCCATCAACCAGAGCGAGCGCGGCGTCATTCAACACGTCTGTTTATTGGTGGGGAATGTATAACTTTTTTAGGATCATCTATGAACGTTCTAAGAGATTTCTTTAAAAAAAGGTGTTCTTAGGGGGTGTATGAATGTAAATCGCGTTGGAATAAAGGGTTAAGGCACATATAAAAGTGAATATTAAATTATTTGTTTCTTCTCAAGACAAGACAATATTTAATTGGCTGTCCGGGTGACGCTTCGTCCATGGCAAAGGTGCCGACGTTTCGGTCGGCATTCTGCGACCTTCCTCAGGGCGTAATGTCCTGAGTCAATAAACGTCGGCACCTTTGCCATGGACGCGGCGTCACCCGAACAGCCAATTAAATACGGACTCCGGCCGCGGACGGCTACGCTCTCACAAGACAAGACCAATGGATGGGCACTAGTTTCAGTCGCATCCTTAGAAATCGCCGGGGTGGTTGCAGTCGGAGGACTCACCTGGGAGCGAGCTGGTGCACGAGGACTAGAGCGGGCGCGGCATCGCGGCGGCGTCTGCAACAAAGCGACAAAATCCACTTAGTTCGCTAGCAGGGGCAATGTTTTACTTCATATTCTACTTACGTAGTATAGAGACAGTATTGCAATGCTGCAAAAAAAGGTGTCTTTTTGACAGATCAACCTCGTGTGGTGGGTCACTGATACATTGGCTAAGTATTCTCCTATAACCAATAAATTACTTTCTGAGACCGTTGTGTATTTAGAATCCAAGTTTCATTGACTCTTGATATCTAAATATTAGACAGCCGACCGCTAGAATTCTCGTCCAGGCAGAGGCTGAATTCGTCCAAGCTATCTAGTTTGTGTCGAAAGTCTGTCACCATTGGGACCCGAACACTAGGACCTCTCGGCCAGACTGCAGAGTTGCATTGTCATTGCAGAAAAGGCAGAGCTGCGTAAGAATTAAACCGCCTCTGAATGGTCCGCAGATGAGGTTTAATGCCTAGGGCAGGACTTTCCGACTGGCGGCCCGCCGGATCTTTTTGGGTGTCTCGCAACTGCTTTGAAAAATGTTATTATACCGACCAAATATAGCATTTTTAGCTATTCTGTTATGCATTTTTATAATTAATTAACTAATTATACATGTCGAATAACTCTCAACATTAGTTGTCTACTGAATGTCGTATTTTGTAGAGATAGCTGATTGACTATAAAATGATTGACAATACATACATTTGTGAGAGTGTTTTTCAATTACGAATTTTATTAAAAATAAAAATACAAGTATCCTCACTGATTCTACACTTGGTCTCTTAATGAGACTGACTATAACGGAGCTGAAACTGGACAGAAGTTCGTTGGTGTATGAATATGAACGCCATCAATCTTCTCACAATTCATCTTATTTTTATTTAATGATGTATTAATTTTCCCGTTGTATGTACATTAATCATTATGTTGAACAAAACTCGTATCTAATATACATTTGTTTCAGTATAACCTCAGTAGTTGGGGAAAACCTGTTAAATTCGGTGCGGCCCGTGGCTTAACTAGAATTTGATATGGGGCCCATTAGCAAATTATCAAAAATCACCATTATCAAAAAGAGAAATTATGTTTATTTTAACAAAACTGTGATATACGATGAATTGGTTTACTTTTGTATTGTATATTTTTTTAAAGACCTAATATGTTTGTAACAAATAATGTTCTTCAGCTTCCGGAGCAATGACCCCCATCTCGATCAGGTTTTTGTCCAGTTTCCCTAATCCATTGAGCAAATGCTGAGATGGACCCTTGTTTTGCTTCTGGACGTAAATGCAGCTTCACTATGCGCACGTTTTGTAGAACTCTCCTTTGGTTGTAATAGTAAGAATAGAAGTAAGGGCGACTTTCTATTTTGTTAGCAATGCAGCAAAATCATACTTGCAATTCGTGTACCGATGCAAATAAGTTTTCTAAAACTCAGAAACGAAAATGACTATTTTTCAAATATTGTTAATCTTGCGATTTATTTTTAAAATTTATTTTTATTTATTTATGTTAAACTTTTACTCATCTTTCAACTATTTATAGTTAAAATGACAGGAAGGGATTCTGGAACTCAAGAAAACGTGCGCAGATAATCTTTTCCCCCTACGTCACATACAGTTTTTACTGTTTTGTTTTGACTGAATAAATCTAAAGCCCCTCGCAAGGCCATCGCCGCAGGAGCCGCGGGCTATTCAGACGCCACTCCGCGTCCGTCGGGAGTGAGCGTCTGCGCAGCGGCACATGCACCGTCATTCTTGCATCGCAGCACACGACCCCCCGCTGGGAGACACAGCATCACGGGGCACGAAGTAGTCGCATCGTAAATATGAGAGACGTTCTAATTGGCGGCATGTGAATCAAATGAAAAAATAAATAAATATGGTTCTCCATAGATAGAAGATGCTAACAGTACTTGAAGTTGTGATATTCAGATGTAATATGAGATGTTGCGGTCGCCACCTAGGACTTCGCTACAATACCAAGACAGACGAGTAGAGGGGACACTTGGAAACGTTGAAGCACAAAATAGTGCTGGGAACCAATACAGGGGAGGCGTCGTTTAATTTTCATGAAAGGTATAGAAAGAGTTCGTCTGGAGACACTATATTCATCAAAATAGTGGATTTGCAGATCTCATAGTATAAGAGAAAGTAAATAAAATAAAGTTATATAAATGTTGAATTTCTAAAAATTATTAAGCTGTAATACATTGGCTAGTGTTGATGATACTGAATGGTGCAAATAAACAATTCATCATTATTCACTGAAACGTATCAATGGCGATTGGAGTAAATCGAGAAAGATTGTCTAGTTCAGGGGTGTCCAACAGGCAGTCCGCGGTGCCGTGTATTGTGGCCCGCGAATGGTTATCAGTGAAAAGTGAAAGTCTCTTTCATTCATATGGGGCGTCCACATTGTACGCATAGCACACGCCCCCTGCCGGGTCAACACTCCCTTTAATATAAAAATAAGTTAAGTTGACATTTATGGAATTTCTTTAGTAAATTTAGAAATTCAAAATGATCCCAATGGGTTTCACTGCGCTATGCATGGTTCCATCCCCCCTTCTTTCCAGAACAGTCGGACGAGCTGCTCACCCGAGCAATGAAAACATGGCCCGCGACCGTATTGAAGATTTTAGTTGTGGCCCTTGCAAGTTGGATACGCAGTTCATACAAAAGCGGAAGAATTTTGTTGTATTACGTCTATCTATATCAGCCTCCAGGAACTCAAGTTGATCACAAAGATATCTGGTCGATCAGTTATCAATGCAATTGCTGTACTTATTTAAGAGTGTATGATAGATTTGTTCACAAAAAAGGTAGGGAAACATAATTCTACGCTCAAATAATAGAAAATATTAGCATGTAAAATATGAAGTATTCTTAAATAAAATAATATAATTAAATTAATATTTTATAAACAACATTATAATTACTCAAAATAAATCATTTCAATTTTTCGTTCTTATCCATAATATTTGTTACAGTTGTAAAAATAAGCTTTTTTGTTTATAAAATTAAAATGTTATCATTTCTATTTTTTAATAAGGTGTTCATTTGAAAATAACTAATCACTTTGTCACTTTGTCGTTCAGTTCACGAAACAGAGAGAAAGCTTCAAGCTGAGTCACTCTGCAGGCGCTGCTAAAATCGAGGTAATTCATTTGATGGATCTGGCCCTGAAATTATATTGTTTCTACAAGTTTGTAATTCAAGAGTTTGATTACCTTGTAAACAAATATTCTAACTAAACAATGGAAAAGTTACTTAATTATCATTTATTAAAACAATTATTTTTAAAGCAATTAAACTTCTTAAAAATTACCATAATAATAAGAAAAAAGTAATTATTTCTAAACAGCACCTGCAAACGAAATTTAAAAATGAAACTTCAAAATTAAACTTGTTTATAATTTATAATTTTTATTAAAATACACGTTTCATAAAAATAAATATAATTACTTGTTTATCGTAACCAATATAGTAGAAAAATTGGTAGAAAAAATCGTTTTTTGAAAATGGCTCATTACACGAATTCCTGCTATCCTGAATAACACTGTTTACTTTGATGATGACTGTTGATTACTGAAACTCCGAGTGGAAGCAGCACGAGACAAACGCGCTAAGTGAGCGCTTCCGCGACCGGAGTCGCTGTGGCCTCGGTTGCGTGAATGACGCAGCATTGCGCCTCCTGTGCTGCGCAAAAGGAAGACCAAAGGAAAACTAGTAGAGCTACACCAACATACTTTCTCGTATGTAAACTATTCTGAACGCGTTTGTAATATTGTACTAGGTGAACCAATGAGAAAATTTCGTTTATTTAAACTCTATTGGATATTTTTTCTTAGGAAGTGACGGGTTACTTCAAATCACCTTATTCTCCAAACACATGCCTGTGTGAGTTTATCCAACCTGCAAAATATGTAATAGGTAGGTCGGTGTTGGTGGTAGGTACTAGGTATTGGAGTAGGATATGGTGTCTAACGCAGTATCCATTACACCACAACGTTCGTTTGACAGTTCAGCGTCAGAATTATAAAAAAAAATACTTTCTAATGTTTTTAAGTATTAGATATTTTACTGAAAATGGCACACAAACTCAGGGTTTCCGGCGATATATTGGCGTCTCGGAGGTTAGAGCAACTTACCTTGAATCAGGAGACCTAGGTTCGAAATGGCTTGGAACAATTTAAGTTCAGTAAAGTGCACGTAACCCTTAAAAACAAATGAAGATAAAAGGAACTGTGTTTATGTAAAAAATACATTTTATACATTTGTGGTAAATTGCCACAATTTTTCTCGAAATTACATAAAAACTACTAAAATTTTAAAATCAACTTCAGATAAAAGAAAAAACTTAAAGATCCAAAAGTGTAGAATAGATTGTACTAAAAACTCTAACTCATTAAGGAAGGTGTAGTACACGTGAAAATATATTTAAAAAGTCATGTTAGCTTATTATGAAGTAGTCACAAAAATTAAAGGATATATTTCAAATTTTCAGGGCCTCCAGTTCGTCAGATTCGACCGGGTAGTATTAATTTTGAAGAAAATCCAGTGCTCGGTTGGGCATTAGCTTGTTCACAGACGTAAACAAGGATAGACAGGATGGAAAAGGGACAGACGAACATTCTTGAAAAAAAAAAAAACACGTTTTCAATACCAAAGTCCACCAAAACATATTTATGTCAAAATTTGATAATCAAGTTTTTGGGGTATTACATAACTTTCCCTGTACTGCGTCTACGGGAACGTAAAACAGGTGATATTGACAACGAGACGTGGCAATTTAATCAAGCAAAAAGCAATTTTCTCTACGTTAAAACCTTGGCTTGGAACCGCCGTAGCTTGGAGACGTTCTTAGAGAAAGCAGTTCCTAGTTCCTGGCACTACAGAAAACCGTAACGAAGATGAAGAGCCATTCTAACGTAGGAGAATGAACTTGTTTCACTGAATTAGAATTGTTCCAAGAACATTATTTAAGAATGGAAGATCTATATCGAAAAGAAATTTTAAAATAAATGAACTAAATGTCATTAGGAGGTGAGATATGGTTAACATCCCTCTCGCCGCAAGGTTATGGTCTCTAAAATAACTCGAAATACAAATCAGGAAATGGTTCCTATTCACTGGATTATACGAATAAAATGCACCTACTAACCATAGATTGCTACTATCCTGCCTAGAGCCTAAATCGTTCAAGGATTTTCACCAAATGTGATATTTCCAACTCGGTCTGGCTGATGTCGTAGCCCCTTGAATTTGATACGGATATTTTAATTTTTGGATGTACTTTCATTGGAGCCCCAAGGACTCTTTCAAATTATCTAAAAAGTGACTAAAAAGTTACAATTTTTTTGTTACTTTTTCTCGGTAAGAGCAATGTAAGCATACAAAAATCGAGTATGTCCGATTTTCGTTGAAAACTGAATTTTCGAAAATCGCCAAAATTGAACTTTTTCCAGCATCTTCCTACAACTACAACAAAGACAGTGAATAAATATTAAAGATTGTGTTTTTTCGTAATGGAACATGTGCTTGAAAATTATATCTGAAAATAAATTTATGTAGCGTGAAAGTACGTGCTGTTATATCACCACTCGTTTACTGAGGCATTGAAGTTAATAAGGTGCATGTGGTATATTACAATAAAATTTGAAATTATGTGGCAGCAGTTCGTAAATTCAATGTACTCGCACAATAAACCTAGAAAACCATTTAAGTCGAAAGACTATTTACACATTCGATCACATAAGCAACACTGATTAAGCTACTATAACACATTCTGATTGGGCTGATGGTTGTCTTACGATCGTCACTGACTGCAGTATTTATGATTCTGGGTCCCAAAGCCAAGACAGTGTAGTATGGACAGCGCAGTGTCTAGTGTGTTGTGCATAGTGTAGTAGTGTAGTGTGCAGTCGTAGTGTATGGGTCAATAGGGGAAATTAAGGGTGTTAGAAATAATTTAGACAATCTCGCGACAAAACTGCCTTGATTTGTTAATGATAGATAAAAACAAATGAATTGTCTTTTAGGAAATTATTATTATTATTATTATTATTACATTTTTAGTAATAACATAATTTACTAGGGAAGTTTGGAAAATCTATGGAAAATATGGAGAGAATATTAAATATATTCGAAAAAAAAACGGATTTATTATTTTTTTAAAGGTTTAAGTTGCGACTCAAATGTGACAAATAATTCAGAGACTAAAGGCGTAGGCAAACATTTTATCTGTCGCGCGAAAATAATTAAGTGTATTAATTATTATAATTTTACGTATTCTGTCAATCCGCTCAGTTGTATTTCAATCCGCATTCTGCGCAAGGCGTTTTCATTGATCGAATCAAACAATCAATTGATCTGCTCCAAGAATTATTTTTCGTTTTTCTTCATGCGGATTTCGGCAGAGGAAAAAACATAAATGGTCAAGTTATTGCTGCACCAATAATTACGACGATCCTTTTAACCTTAATTCACTTAAATCGTTTCAAGTACTCGGTCAAACGAGATAGGGCTGCTTGAAGACAACATGAAAATAAATAAATAAATAAATAAATAAATAAATAAACTGGTGAGGAGAAAATGCCATCAGCCAATGCATTTCCGATTGCGGGGCTCACGGGAAGTAGAGACACACATGAAATGCCTAAGTCAATAAACGATGGATACGTGGATCAATTTGAAAAAAAAAAAAAAAAAAAAAAACCAAACAAATTTCTTGTGATAGGAATACATATTTTTTTGTAGTGATTGATGGCCAAGTCTGAGTGAAGCCGGCGTCAAGAATCGCCGCAGTGGGCCATTCAGTGTTTTTGGGCGGAGGGCGCCGGCTCCGGTTTTCCCCCTCATCGCAATTGGCTTCGTGGAAGCGCCGCGCGGCGGCGGCGCCACCCGCCCCTCCCCTCCCCGCCCCGCCCCTGGGCTGTCGCGGCGCCGCCGCCGCCGCCGCCCGGCGACACGTCCCCTTTATCTCCCCCGCCCGCGCCCAGCGCGCCGCTTGGTGGATGCGACCGAAGCGCCGCCCGCGGCCGGCGCGCGAGGTTCCTTGGCTCGCCCGCGTGACGTCAGCGCGCTACCGCATTGCGGGCGGCGGCGGCGACGGAGGCGGCGGCGCGGGCGCGGGCGGAGGGGGCGGGGCGGGGCGGGGCGGGGCGTGGCGGGGCGGGGCGCGGCGGAGCGTGCCTAGCGCGTGCCGCCGTGCCCGCTGCGTGAGCGTGCGCCTCTTGCCCGCCTGCGGACCCTTGCGCGTCCTGGGTGCCGCTTGCCCCACCCGGCCCGGCCCGGGTCCGCAGAGGGCGAGGACCCCTGGAAGGGTTCGGGCCTTGAACGGACGAGAGATCATCTGACAGGTTCATAGTAACAATTCCGTTGCTATGGAGGATGCATTGTTGGAAAATAATATTGGTAGGATTAAGAAGCCGAATCGATTTTATGATAATCTAAACTTAAGCATTTGATATGACAATACAAACGATGAAATGTTTAAAACATTTTGTGATACAGCTCTTTGACCTATTTAGGCCTTTACAAAACTACTACATCTCACGCAAAGCGTCGTTTACAGAAACGGACACGTAGATAATCTCACGATGCCTAACAAGAAACGTCCAGCATTAAATCCATAGTAAATTAGAACTTTAAATTTTGTTACTCAAGAATATAGTTGAATAGTTGACACCGGACACGTCAAACACGATATGCAAAGGCGATAGTCCAATAACAGTTGTTTAACAAATTCTATGCTATGCTCTTATCAAACTGTTCATTAAGGAGTACCTCTTGGAACCCGAAGTGGTGAAGAGCATGAAATATAGTTTGCATTTTATGTTACAAACCAGATACAAACTTCCAATTATTGTAACACTCATTTTGAACTCCTTATAAAATACCTCTCTTCGGGACTGGTTACCAAGTTCATGACAGGTCATAATAGAAAAGTTTGTTCGGTTATCTCACCTGAAAATATATTGGATCGGTAATAGTGTAATAATAATAATAATAATAATAATAATAATAATAATAATAATAATAATAATGCTGTGACGTAAATTTTGTCACGGGATCTCACTGATCACAAATACAATAATGAGATTTTCATGAGGTCGACTCTTATTAACTTTTTCGGAATGTATGAGCTAGAAGTACGAACCCTACAAGTAGTGAACGCAGCAAAATTCTCTGTAAAACTCGTAAAATATTTTACATCGTCCTAGTTTCCCCCTCCTCTAGCGCTAATTTCCTTTCTCGCTATCAGAATCGAGGTCAAGAACAAGATTTGGACATTTGAAACAAAATATCACTTTGGATCTGGACCATTCTTCCGTAAACGGTACTCACTTGAATGCTATGTCAATAGAAGAAACGATAAATCCTTCTCGTTTGTTTTAGAAAAATGTATTTCTCTTTTATAAAGAACGTTCTTATGGATAGACAGTTCTTAAGGTTCATCATAAGAAATTGTATGCTGTATGTGTTAGATGAAAGGCGAATAAGAAACGAGAGGAACATTGAGAAAAGATTTTTCAGTCAATGTACTAAAATACGTTTGTCGTATTGAATCAGGAATGACTACCTCAGAAAGTTGCCTATATTGCATAAACTATTTCCGAGATCTACTATATTCTGCTCTTGAAATGAGTATGGAGTTACATCGATTGTTGACCAATATCACTTAAAATATTTTGAGAGTATATAATCTTTCCCAAAATATTAAAAATCTCGAAAGAATAATCTTAATGCGTTTGCGAAGGAAATAATAAAAAGAATGTTCATGTCAGGATATAACTTAACAACACTACAGTCGGCTGTCAGGCCAATGTTTCTGCACCTACAATCAGCGAAAATATACGCATGACGGCATCGGTCATATAATTTTAAATATGTCTTTGTTAATTTAAATAAGCATATTTTTTTTAACTTTGACAATAGGAGAACTTGATCCGTTTATATAAAAGTTTCAACCGCAATCGCATAAACCATTAAAATATAAATGTGATCGGAACGTGACGAAGACCTGCCTCTCGGCGCGTGCGAGGGTGGTTGCGCGCGACTGCGTGCGTGCGCGCTCGTGCACTGCCCTCCGCTTCCGCACGGGTCGTCAAACGGATGCCAACGCACTTAACAACGCAATGCCCTGATGAAGTGCGGTGTGAAATTCATTTCGTGAAGGGAGAACACCCTCCCGCACCGGGCCTCTAATCACTTGTAGACGCGAAGGGTAGAAGGGCCGATCCCTTCAGCAACAGAATTCACCTAATTGGGGGTTGTAAAACTCTTCGTTCTACTAGTGGGCTTCGTAAACGCTCTGCTCCGTGTTATGTGGACTAATTTCCATCACTGACCTTACAGACGGAATTTTAAGTACTGTAGTACAGTTCTTCGGCGTTGACAAGTGAGGGAATCAAACAAATAGGTTAAGTGAAATGGACAAAAAGGTATTCTGTAACTAACGGAGGAATAAAGAGTGTACCTATCAATTTATGATGAGATTTCTTGAGGAGTTTTTATGTTGTACCGACACTGAATTCATATTGTGGATTAATTGCACATGCCAAATATAAATATAGAAGTTGTCGAGTTTTAACATCTCGTAACTTACGGGAGAAAAGACATTTGTTTGTTTTCTTTAAATTGCCAGTTAAACGATTCGGTAGAGACATTCACATACGCCAGGTAAGTGGAATGAATTAGTCTCAGCTGTGGTAAACGGATTTTATAATTAAAAGCAACACTCTAGACGCCATTCGTTGCCGCAGGCAACTCCCCCGCCGCCACCGCCACCGCCATTTCCGCCGTCGCCGCCGCCACTGCCGCTGCCGCAGCCACCCCCGCTGCTGTTTAGTGCTACGTAACATTGGGCCCTGTTACCAGATACAATGCTAGCAATGTCTGAGAGGCGTTTCTCGAAAA
>JAZDUA010000656.1:507500-572500 GCA_038098605.1 Gryllus longicercus | reverse complement strand
CGGAGAGAGGGAGGAAGAGAAAGACGGAGAGAGGGAGGAAGAGAAAAACGGAGAGAGGGAGGAAGAGAAAGACGGAGAGAGAGGGGGAGAAAGACGGAGAGAGGGGGAGAAAGACGGAGAGAGGAAGAGAAAGACGGAGAGAGGGGGAGAAAGAAGGAGAGAGGGGGAGAAAGACGGAGAGAGGGGAGAAAGACGGAGAGAGGGGGAGAAAGACGGAGAGAGGGGGAGAAAGACGGAGAGAGGGGGAGAAAGACGGAGAGAGGGGGAGAAAGACGGAGAGAGGGGGGAGAAAGACGGAGAGAGGGGGAGAAAGACGGAGAGAGGGGGAGAAAGACGGAGAGAGGGGGAGAAAGACGGAGAGAGGGGGAGAAAAGACGGAGAGAGGGGGAGAAAGACGGAGAGAGGGGGAGAAAGACGGAGAGAGGGGGAGAAAGACGGAGAGAGGGGGAGAAAGACGGAGAGAGGGGGGAGAAAGACGGAGAGAGGGGGAGAAAGACGGAGAGAGGGGGAGAAAGACGGAGAGAGGGGGAGAAAGACGGAGAGAGGGGGAGAAAGACGGAGAGAGGGGGAGAAAGACGGAGAGAGGGGGAGAAAGACGGAGAGAGGGGGAGAAAGACGGAGAGAGGGGGAGAAAGACGGAGAGAGGGGGAGAAAGACGGAGAGAGGGGGAGAAAGACGGAGAGAGGGGGAGAAAGACGGAGAGAGGGGGAGAAAGACGGAGAGAGGGGGAGAAAGACGGAGAGAGGGGGGAGAAAGACGGAGAGAGGGGGAGAAAGACGGAGAGAGGGGGAGAAAGACGGAGAGAGGGGGAGAAAGACGGAGAGAGGGGGAGAAAGACGGAGAGAGGGGGAGAAAGACGGAGAGAGGGGGAGAAAGACGGAGAGAGGGGGAGAAAGACGGAGAGAGGGGGAGAAAGACGGAGAGAGGGGGAGAAAGACGGAGAGAGGGGGAGAAAGACGGAGAGAGGGGGAGAAAGACGGAGAGAGGGGGAGAAAGACGGAGAGAGGGGGGAGAAAGACGGAGAGAGGGGGAGAAAGACGGAGAGAGGGGGAGAAAGACGGAGAGAGGGGGAGAAAGACGGAGAGAGGGGGGAGAAAGACGGAGAGAGGGGGAGAAAGACGGAGAGAGGGGGGAGAAAGACGGAGAGAGGGGGAGAAAGACGGAGAGAGGGGGAGAAAGACGGAGAGAGGGGGGAGAAAGACGGAGAGAGGGGGAGAAAGACGGAGAGAGGGGGAGAAAGACGGAGAGAGGGGGAGAAAGACGGAGAGAGGGGGAGAAAGACGGAGAGAGGGGGAGAAAGACGGAGAGAGGGGGAGAAAAGACGGAGAGAGGGGGAGAAAGACGGAGAGAGAGGGGGAGAAAGACGGAGAGAGGGGGAGAAAGACGGAGAGAGGGGGAGAAAGACGGAGAGAGGGGGAGAAAGACGGAGAGAGGGGGAGAAAGACGGAGAGAGGGGGAGAAAGACGGAGAGAGGGGGAGAAAGACGGAGAGAGGGGGGAGAAAGACGGGGAGAGAGGGGGGGAGGAAAGACGGAGGAGAGGGGGGAGAAAGACGGAGAGAGGGGGAGAAAGACGGAGAGAGGGGGGAGAGAGAGACGGAGAGAGGGGGAGAGAGGGGGAGAAAGACGGAGAGAGGGGAGAAAGACGGAGAGAGGGGGAGAAAGACGGAGAGAGGGGGAGAAGACGGAGAGAGGGGGAGAAAGACGGAGAGAGGGGAGAGGGAAAGACGGAGAGAGGGGAGAAAGACGGAGAGAGGGGGAGAAAGACGGAGGAGGAGGGGGAGAAAGACGGAGAGAGGGGGAGAAAGACGGAGAGAGGGGGAGAAAGACGGAGAGAGGGGGAGAAAGACGGAGACGAGGGGGAGAAAGACGGAGAGAGGGGGAGAAAGACGGAGAGAGGGGAGAAAGACGGAGAGAGGGGGAGAAAGACGGAGAGAGGGGAGAAAGACGGAGAGAGGGGGGAGAAAGACGGAGAGAGGGGGAGAAAGACGGAGAGAGGGGGAGAAAGACGGAGAGAGGGGGAGAAAGACGGAGAGAGGGGGAGAAAGACGGGGAGAGAGGGGGAGAAAGACGGAGAGAGGGGGAGAAAGACGGAGAGAGGGGGAGAAAGACGGAGAGAGGGGGAGAAAGACGGAGGAGAGGGGGAGAAAGACGGAGAGAGGGGGAGAAAGACGGAGAGAGGGGCGAGAAAAGACGGAGAGAGGGGGGAGAAAGACGGAGAGAGGGGGAGAAAGACGGAGAGAGGGGGAGAAAGACGGAGAGAGGGGGAGAAAGACGGAGAGAGGGAGAAAGACGGAGAGAGGGGGAGAAAGACGGACGAGAGGGGGAGAAAGACGGAGACGAGGGGGAGAAAGACGGAGAGAGGGGGAGAAAGACGGAGAGAGGGGGAGAAAGACGGAGAGAGGGGGAGAAAGACGGAGAGAGGGGGGAGAAAGACGGAGAGAGGGGGAGAGAAAGACGGAGAGAGGGGGAGAAAAGACGGAGGAGAGGGGGAAGAAAGACGGAGAGAGGGGGAGAAAGACGGAGAGAGGGGGAGAAAGACGGAGAGAGGGGGAGAGAAGACGAGAAGGAGAGAGGGGGGAGAAAGACGGAGAGAGGGGGAGAAAGACGGAGAGAGGGGGGAGAAAGACGGAGAGAGGGGGAGAAAGACGGAGAGAGGGGGAGAAAGACGGAGAGAGGGGGAGAAAGACGGAGAGAGGGGGAGAAAGACGGAGAGAGGGGGAGAAAGACGGACGAGAGGGGGAGAAAGACGGAGAGAGGGGAGAAAGACGGAGAGAGGGGGGAGAAAGACGGAGAGAGGGGGAGAAAGACGGACGAGAGGGGAGACGAGGACGATAGAGGGAGAAAGACGGAGAGAGGGGGAGGAAAGACGGACGAGAGGGGGAGAAAGACGGAGAGAGGGGGAGAAAGACGGAGAAGAGAACGAGAGAGGGGGAGAAAGACGGAGAGAGGGGAGAAAGACGGAGAGAGGGGGAGAAAGACGGAGAGAGGGGGAGAAAGACGGAGAGAGGGGGAGAAAGACGGAGAGAGGGGGAGAAAGACGGAGGAGAGGGGGAGAAAGACGGAGAGAGGGGGAGAAAGACGGAGAGAGGGGAGAGAAAGACGGAGAGAGGGGAGAAAGACGGAGAGAAGGGGGAGAAAGACGGAGAGAGGGGGAGAAAGACGGAGAGAGGGGGAGAAAGACGGAGAGAGGGGAGGAAAGACGAGAGAGGGGAAAGACGGAGAGAGGGGAAAGACGGAGAGAGGGGGAGAAAGACGGAGAGAGGGGGAGAAAGACGGAGAGAGACGGAGGAGGGAGAAAGACGGAGAGAGGGGGAGAGAAAGACGGAGAGAGGGGGAGAAAGACGGAGAGAGGGGGAGAAAGACGGAGAGAGGGGGAGAAAGACGGAGAGAGGGGGAGAAAGACGGAGAGAGGGGAGAAAGACGGAGAGAGGGGGAGAAAAGACGGAGAAGACGGAGAGAGGGGAGAAAGACGGAGAGAGGGGGAGAAAGACGGAGAGAGGGGGAGAAAGACGGATGAGAGGGGGAGAAAGACGGAGAGAGGGGGAGAAAGACGGAGAGAGGGGGAGAAAGACGGAGAGAGGGGGAGAAAGACGGAGAGAGGGGGAGAAAGACGGAGAGAGGGGGAGAAGAAGACGGAGAGGAGGGGGGAAGAAAGACGGAGAGAGGGGGAGAAAGACGGAGAGAGGGGGAGAAAGACGGAGAGAGGGGGGAGAAAGACGGAGAGAGGGGGAGAAAGACGGAGAGAGGGGGAGAAAGACGGAGAGAGGGGGAGAAAGACGGAGAGGAGGGGGAGAAAGACGGAGAGAGGGGGAGAAAGACGGAGAGAGGGGGAGAAAGACGGAAGAGAGGGGGAGAAAGACGGAGAGAGGGGGAGAAAGACGGAGAGAGGGGGGAGAAAGACGGAGAGAGGGGGGAGAAAGACGGAGAGAGGGGGAGAAAGACGGAGAGAGGGGGAGAAAGACGGAGAGAGGGGGAGAAAGACGGAGAGAGGGGGAGAAAGACGGAGAGAGGGGGAGAAAAGACGGAGAGAGGGGGAGAAAGACGGAGAGAGGGGGAGAAAGACGGAGAGAGGGGGAGAAAGACGGAGAGAGGGGGAGAAAGACGGAGAGAGGGGGGAGAAAGACGGAGAGAGGGGAGAAAGACGGAGAGAGGGGAGAAAGACGGAGACGAGGGGGAGAAAGACGGAGAGAGGGGAGGAGAGAAAGACGGAGAGAGGGGGAGAAAGACGGAGAGAGGGGGAGAAAGACGGAAGAGAGGGGGAGAAAGACGGAGAGAGGGGGAGAAAGACGGAGAGAGGGGGAGAAAGACGGAGAGAGGGGGAGAAAGACGGAGAGAGGGGGAGAAAGACGGAGAGAGGGGGAGAAAGACGGAGAGAGGGGGAGAAAGACGGAGAGAGGGGGAGAAAGACGGAGAGAGGGGGGAGAAAGACGGAGAGAGGGGGAGAAAGACGGAGAGAGGGGGAGAAAGACGGAGAGAGGGGGAGAAAGACGGAGAGAGGGGGGAGAAAGACGGAGAGAGGGGGAGAAAGACGGAGAGAGGGGGAGAAAGACGGAGAGAGGGGGAGAAAGACGGAGAGAGGGGGAGAAAGACGGAGAGAGGGGGAGAAAGACGGGAGAGAGGGGGAGAAAGACGGAGAGAGGGGGAGAAAGACGGAGAGAGGGGGAGAAAGACGGAGAGAGGGGGAAGAAAGGACGGGAGAGAGGGGGAGAAAGACGGAGGAGAGAGGGGGAGAAAGACGGAGAGAGGGGGAGAAAGGACGGAGAGAGGGGAGAAAGACGGAGAGAGGGGGAGAAAGACGGAGAGAGGGGGGAGAAAGACGGAGAGAGGGTGAGAAAGACGGAGAGAGGGGGAGAAAGACGGAGAAGAAGAGGGGGGGAGAAAGACGGAGAGAGGGGGAGAGAAAGACGGGAGAGAGGGGGAGAAAGACGGAGAGAGGGGGAGAAAGACGGAGAGAGGGGGAGAAAGACGGATGAGAGGGGGGAGAAAGACGGAGAGAGGGGGAGAAAGACGGGAGAGAGGGGGAGAAAGACGGAGAGAGGGGGAGAAAGACGGAGAGAGGGGGAGAAAGACGGAGAGAGGGGGAGAAAGACGGAGAGAGTGAGAGGGGGAGAAAGACGGAGAGAGGGGGAGAAAGACGGAGAGAGGGGGAGAAAGACGGAGAGAGGGGGAGAAAGACGGAGAGAGGGGGAGAAAGACGGAGAGAGGGGGAGAAAGACGGAGAGAGGGGGGAGAAAGACGGAGAGAGGGGGAGAAAGACGGAGAGAGGGGGATGAAAGACGGAGAGAGGGGATGAAAGACGGAGAGAGGGGGAGAAAGACGGAGAGAGGGGGGAGGAAAAGACGGAGAGAGGGGGAGAAAGAAGAGGGACGACGAGAGGGGGAAGAAAGACGGAGAGAGGGAGAGAAAGACGGAGAGAGGGGGAGAAAGACGGAGAGAGGGGGAGAAAGACGGAGAGAGGGGGAGAAAGACGGAGAGAGGGGGAGAAAGACGGAGAGAGGGGGAGAAAGACGGAGAGAGGGGGAGAAAGACGGAGAGAGGGGGGAGAAAGACGGAGAGAGGGGGAGAAAGACGGAGAGAGGGGGAGAAAGACGGAGAGAGGGGAGAAAGACGGAGAGAGGGGGGGAAAGACGGAGAGAGGGGGAGGAAAGACGGAGAGAGGGGGGAGAACGACGGAGAGAGGGGGAGAAAGACGGAGAGAGGGGGAGAAAGGACGGAGAGAGGGGGAGAAAAACGGAGAGAGGGGGGAGAAAGACGGAGAGAGGGGGAGAAAGACGGAGGAGAGGGGGGAGAAAGACGGAGAGAGGGGGAGAAAGACGGAGAGAAGGGGAGAAAGACGGAGAGAGGGGGAGAAAGACGGAGAGAGGGGGAGAAAGACGGAGAGAGGGGGAGAAAGACGGAGAGAGGGGGAGAAAGACGGAGAGAGGGGAGAAAGACGGAGAGAGGGGAGAAAGACGGAGAGAGGGGGAGAAAGACGGAGTCTTCCTTTTCAATAGTCAAACCGCTACCATACTCGATGCCTGATACACAGGAGAAGTCATCAGTGATAAGTCATTTCAGTGATAAATGTTTATCTGTTCTGTTCGCCAATTACATGAACATATTTCTAATACTATTTTGCTGAGAAACCCTTTTGGTATCGGTGACGTCGAAGCCCCAAACTGAAATGCCGAAGAAAAAAACTTAAATTTTTGCATGGTAACGAGAAAAACGGATGAATTGAAGGAAGTGAGGTGCAATTTACGAAGTGAATGTATCTCGCTTGGCGCTGCAATCTTGTTCCATTTTAGCCCGTCAAAACCTTGACTCGCCAGCCAATCGTCGGAAGTGCAATGTACTCGCTATTCACAAACGACGCTAATGACTTTCCGAATTTACAATACTACAAGATTTTTAAATGCGCATAAATTTGTAGTGGTATACAGGCAGCGACACAAATAAAAATATTACAAAAAGGGGCTATCTACGAGAATCTATGCGTCCTGCAGCCCGAAACGATTCACGACTTATGCTATCACCTCAAATTACTCACTCCATATAAAAAAACAAACTTAAATGGCTCGACATCAACTGATGTCACCGTAGTAGCCCTGATTGGGAAGTCCTGGAGTTTGAGTGTCGACGGTGACAGAATTTTCGACACCAGCTACTCGTATGCAGCTAGATCGAATTTAGCCGCTGTCTGGAGGAGAATTCTAGCGGCCAGCCGCTCTGATCGGTTATCCATGATTTCTCAGATCAACACCATGTAAATGCCAGAGAAGTGCATTACTGCCATGGACTGCGCGAATTGGGGCGCCAGTCCACTGGGCCATGGACTGCGTGCAATCGTACCTTCTTCATCCTTGTCCTATCCTCACTCTCTAGTTAGGCACATCCTTGCAGCACTACACAACCACACACGCCGGGAGCCCGGTCGGAAGCTTAGAGCTCGTCCCGGCTGGGGCGGGCGCCACTGGTGGGAGATACTGCCAGATGCCAGGAGAGAAGAGAATGTTTCTAGAATCACTATTTGACATGTTTTCCAGGAACGTTCTTGCCATTACTGAACTATGTGGACTATATGATTTGCTAAAAATCTGTTAATTTGTAGGAAAACCTCTACCAGAAGTGTCGTCAGAGTTACCCGACTAAGTTTAACTCAAATCCACATAACCACTGACGTTGCAGCGTCTCTGGCCGGGAGGCCCTTCGTTTCGAGTCCCGAGTCCCGGTGGCTAATTTCCAAAACTAGCTGACAGCTGGGTCGATTTCAGTCGCGGCCTCAAAGATGATTCTTGCGGCCAGCTGCTCTGATCGACAATTTTCCTTCGTTTGTCCGATCAGTGCTAGGTGAATGTCGGAGCAGTACCCTAAAAACGGCCCATGGACCGTATGTGATATTTCCTTCCACTTCCTTGTCCTACTCTCTCTCCTTAAAGACACTCATCTGGAGAACACCGTGTCCTCTAAAACATACACCAACCTCTCTTGTAAAACATTCACTACACTAAGCAACTAGTTATTATAGCAGTTTACAAGCACAGAAACCTCAATGAGTCGATCAATCGTTAGGTTAGTGAGCGTTTGTAAGACTCAGGCCACCATTTTTACTTTCTCGACCTTACTTCGTAAGAAAACGTATTGTAATCATCTGCCGGAAAACGGCGAAAATTTAAAAATATTCTAAAAAGAAGGGGGAGGATCATTTTGAAAAGCCTTCATTTTCTCTAAATCGCAAGCGTTCCGTTTTTGGCGACTTTCTCAGCCTCATCATCGAAGACAGCAAAATGTAGCGTCGCCGAGGCTATGAACTGTTTTAAAAATAGTTTCATGTATTGAACATTTCTTTCAAACTGCATATATTTCATGGGCCAGCTTTGTTTAAATATATTCTATTAGTATCTGGGTTTCGACTTACCAATGAATCGTAGTAGCTGATAATGTTATACTTCCGTTCAAAAGTTCTAACACTCAATGGACTTGTGTGTTACCTTCATACGGAATATGAACTGGTCTTATTACAATTTCAAAATTATAATCGCCGTAACAAATGCTTCCAGGTTTTGATGCTAATTGTTAAATTTTAGTACAGCTATATTTTAAGATATTTTGGTAACATGCACAAAAATGCACATAGAACATTTTGTTGTGACCAAAACAACAAAGAACAACAAAATTTCTTAAAATTCTGTTTATTACACAATCCAAAAGAAAATCCACAAACATAAGCCAAGTCAACCCAAAATTCCAGTAGATGTTCCGTATGCGTAGCGTAGTTTTACAAGTTCTCCGTTGGGGCAGTTCAAGTTCGTATTCACTCGACGTAACACTGTACACTTCACTATCGACTCACTGGCGCTCGCTTCGTGACTGCCTGCTGCCCGCCCGGGCAGCGCTTTTATACCCCGCTCGGGGTGTAGGTTCGCCGGCCAGCCCCGCGATAAGGGTGAACCCTTCTGCTCCGAGGCTTGCCCGAGCGTGACGGAGCTGTAGGGTTGCTGATCGGCGCTCTCTCTTGAGTGGCGCCGGTACTATCTTCTGGCGGCAACTTCAATGGCGCGTGTTCGACCACATCACATTTGCATTAAAACAAATACTACATTCAAAAATACAGATCGTTCCAAATTAGTTCCGAAAATTCTATCTCAGAATCTTTTACAACTACATTTGATTCTTCCCAGAATTTCCTTAAAACTTCCATATTTTTCTTCCCTAATTTATGAAGAGGTTAAAACTCCACAAACTTAGTCCAATTTGTGTTCACTTCTACTTCTGCAATTGCTCTATTAATCGTTTCGAATGCGAATATGTTGTCGGTCTCATTCATTAAACTCGATTGCACACTTATGTAAGAGCGTAAAAGTGCGAAGTCGAACGTAACGTTAATTCATTCTCTAGTATTACTCAGAGTTTATTTTTCACTTTAAATTCAAGTTCAATAAGTTTTGAGGCAATACTGTTCGTAGGTATTCGCAAATTCATTTTTTTAAATACGATAATAAATCGAATCTAAGTTGAAATCAAACCGCAGCGCAATTTACTTGGTAAATCAATCGTTCACTTGAAGACGTCAACAGCAGTGTTGCGAATGTCTTAAAAGAAAATTATGGCGTAATACGCAAAAAATGCCTTTCTGTTCTACTATTTAATTAACGCCAGATCGACGCCATCATAGATCGATTTAGGAGGTATTGGTTTAATGCCTGGCATTACCACTAAGATCGCAGTGCCAAAACACAAAAAAAAAAACGTTTTTGGAAATTTCTTTAAATTTTTTATCGGAATCCGAAAAAGAATTATCAGTTCCCGATCAGGAGACCAAGATGCCTCGAATGACACCCCAGACGTCTCAATTCGTGCCCGGGAAGTGGTCTCGCCGTCTGTGACGAAATCGCAAAAACACATAGCTGAACGTTCGCAAACTCAAAAGTTTTACTGAAACACTATATACTGATAGATATTTTTTTTCTTAATCAAATCTGTTGTTGAAAGTAGGATCTTGAAATAATTTCGTGTACAATTATTTGAAGATATGAGTGGTTTTGCTTGTTTTTGCTGGAAATCCAGTCATTTTTCTTTAAAATTTCTTCTAGTATATGTCAAAGAATGGTTTAAAAATTGCGTTACTCCCAATTCGCGCGAAACCTATTTTCGAAAATTACAAATAAATTGACATTACAAATATGAGGGTAAAGATCTTAGTCTGAAAATCGGATCTTTCCAAAGGTTATGTTCACTGTTTAGAAAACAACGAGCAGTTTGCCCGCAATTTCTGCTTGAATTTATGGCAAATTATTTCAAAAAATCTCAAAACATTCGCAAAAAAATAGTTTCGCAGGAATAAATCAAGGGACGCTTAAAAGAATGTCGCATGTCTCATTTTCTTTGAACTTTTATTGTTAGAAAAATGAAAAAATAATGCCGTTCTAGCACTAGTAGTTTGAAACTTGTATATACTGGGGGTAAACTTTGTGAATAGAAGAATGATTTATTAACTGGATTTCACTGGCTTCTGTTATTCCTTTTGAGTGTAAAGTCGATCAACGTTTTAAAAAGACATCTTATAATAGCCAGAAAGTCTGTCCCACGGTAAATTCGAATAAACGCGATCGAAAGTTTATGTGAAAGTTTTGAGAGTATGGTCAAATTCCCCTTTGACACAGAGGTTCATCAATAACCAAACCAACTGTGTTAGTATTTTTTCTCCAGATGGACTATCACTAAAAAGGTTTATGCACGCCGGTAATTCAATCTGTGCAGCCAACGCCACCTATCTTAAAACAAATACGTAAAAATATGTGCGTGTGGTGTTGGCACACTTCATCTTGATACTACGTACAAGGGAAAAAAATACAAGCACAACAATCCTCTCCTACATTATTTTTAGTATTACAGCGAGCTTTGCGGCTCTCACACGCAACCAATTTTTATGAGAGTATCAACTGATGTCACTGAAGTGCCTCTGACTGCAAGGTTCTAGGGTTCGAGTTCCCTTTTTGATATACATAGCTAGATCTAGCTACATAGCTAGGTCGACCTCAGTCGCTATCTGGAGGAGAATTATAGCGATCGGCTGCTCTGATTGGTAGGTTCTCGTGGTTTCTCCGTACGATCAGCACCAGGCGAAAGCCGAAGCAGTACTGTAACAAATGGGCCAAGTCCCTACCGAAGGTGAACTACAACAATGCTGATGTAAGAAGGAATTTCATCCCTAGGTTATTGTCATCAGGAACAAAGTTCATAGGTTGATGGGTTTTTTCTTATCACAGTCGTCCACATGGATGCACAGTTTACACTTCAAACCAACATGTTCCGCGATATCTCGATGCAACCACTTTTCTTCTTGTAGTCCCACTGCATGTTCCCTTCAAATTCACTGCTAGCTAACAGAAAAAAAAAGTGGCCTGTCTCCGTGGTCATGGCAAGTTGATTGATTACCAGAATGTTTGCGTTTCCTTGAGCTTATATTGCTATGGTAATTAGTCCCGTAAACGTAATGCATGTTAATTTCGAGAGGTAGCGGTGTTTCTCACCTGATAGTACAAGAGATCACGGTGCGATCTCCCCGTGGAGTTGCGGGTTTCTCTGGTAGGTATCATCTTCAGCGGAGAAGAGACCTAGTTCAAAGCTCCCGTCGTGTAATATTTACGATTACGCGCACGTAAAAGTAACTGTATGTGGATGGAAGGGGAGAGGATGAAGGAAATATCTCGCGCGGGCCGTGGCTCTTCTGCTAGCATTCTGCACGGCATTCGCCTGGCATCGATCGGAGAGACGCTGAAAACAGGTCAGAGGGCAGAAGGGCAGAGGGACACACAAACAGACAGACGGACGGTTAGACAGAGAGAGAGACAGACACGAGACATCCAGACAGAGGCACAGAGAGTGGAGACATTCACACAGAGGGATAGAAACTGGAGAAATTCAGACAGAGGGACAGAGACTGGAGACATTCAGATAGAGAGGCAGACAAACAGGAGATATTCAAACAGGAGAGAGAGGGACAGGCAGAAAGGAGACAGACGGACGGACAGAGGGACAGACGGATGGGCAGATGGATGGACAAGCGGACGGTCAGGCGGACGGAACGATCTGACGGAGGGTCAGACAGGTGGACGGGACGGGCAGTCGGGCGGAAAGACGGAGGGACGGAGGGACGGAGAGACGGACGGGACGGACGGGACGGACGGGACGGATGGATAGATGGAAGAGACGGTTTGACGACGGGACGGAGAGACGGGGAGGACCGACTGACGGATGGGATGGACAGACGGAAGGACATATGTAGAGCCGGACAAGCAGACAAACTGACAGACAAACAGACGTACGGTTGGACAGAGTTGTAATTGCAATTGCGAATGGTAATAAAAAGCAGTCGAAATTTCGTGATATTATAGTTAGTGTTGCGCAGACACAGATTTTGAATCCGAAAATTGAGTGATTTTGAATGCAAAGATTAGTTACGTATGAATGTAATGTCCATCAAAGGTTTGTCACACGTGTAAAAAATATCAGTTTTAATAATTAGATGATGCATTACGTTTTTAGTTTAGATGAATATCATGATATCTTGCTTTAGTCATTCTCTTTATCGTACTTGTAGATGTATTGGTAAATAAAAAAAATTCAATTACACTTTCAGAAACTTGTTTATATGCAAGTTCACAGTGATTAGTAACTGTACTGTTCTATAATTCATAATACTCCCTTATTATTCCATTAGTCTAGAGAATAAGCACTGAACGAAATTAAACAATTTTTAGGGGTTTTCGATTTTCCTTCTAGTGCTTATGTTAGATTCTTCAATTGTCACTTTTGCACACACTTCGTTTGCTTGGTGTAATTGCAGGAGTTCAACGAGTATGCTTTCGTATTTTGGCGGAACTTTGACTAATCATCCTGGGGTATGTATCTTTTTGATGTTTATAGTACTACTTAAGTGCCAGTCATGATTTTTTAGAGCATTTCTAATAACGTTATTACAAAACCGATCTCAGTTTACTTAAGTTTTCTTTCGATAATTAAAATGGATAAAACCAATTTAAAGGTAAATTATTAGGTACTAAAATTAACTTTTAATGACAAATCCTTAATTGTTGAAAAATTTGGAGCTCTTCTTCCTTCTTATACAATTTCATGCAGTGCATCATCAGATAATAAAGATGTTACATTTTGAATCATAGGACTGAAGTGTTTACAAGGCCACTAGGCTTTCGCAATGAGTACTATTTCTTTTAAAAGAGGGTAATTTCCGAGATGAAGTTCAACACTTGTCAGAATGTTACTTTCGTATGAGCCGTTTATGTTTTTAGATTTTACCACGGAGAATCAATGTGGATCATCAATAACACATTTCAGAAAACGTTTCGCTCATCTTGGAATATTTTGGTTTAAATCTCATCATTAGCACCGCTATTTCTCCATTACTAATTCACAAGAGTTCCTGTGGTTTGAGGAATTCTCGCGCGTCTTAATTCAGCGTTGGATGCTTCGAATTAAGTATTTCAGTCTCCACGGATTGAAGTTCCTTTTTTGACAAAATAACACTCCTGACTGACAATATATGTAATCTGACGTGGAAGAGTAACACAATCAAGATTCTCTGATTTTTATCCCGGATCTCAGAACAACTGTATAATGGTACAACTGTATAACTACATATAGTAATGGCTGGAAAATGACCTTCAGCTTGTCATTCGGAAACAACCCAGGTAGTTGACATGCTCCTGAAGCAATAAAGCCGGCTGAAGTGGCTCAGGGCATCAGCTGATGTCATTGCTCAGCCTCTGACTGGACGATTCTAGGATTCGAGTCTCGGCGGTGGCAGACGTGCTCTCGTCACAAGCTAGACAGCCAAGTCGAATTCAGCTGCAGTCTGGAGGAGAATTCGAGTGGCCGGCTGCTCTGATCGAAGTTATTCCCTTCCCCGATCACATCAAGCGAATGCCGGAGCAGTGCCTTAAGAAACGGAGCGCGCGCGACCGTTCCTTCCTCCTCCTCCTCTTACTTACGCTTGATGACGTGCACTACACTACCATGCGTTTGGAAAGACCGTTTGGGAGTCGAGAACTTGTCGCGGATGGTGGGAGGTACCTGGATGAAGAAAACTCCGCAAACCGACGTGTAGGTCGTCACTGGATCTCGTCATCCAACAGGGGATGAACACCACCTCCCTTGTTAAAACGTGTACTGGAATTATGGTACTAATGACCACAGCAGTTGACGCGTTCTAACACGAAATAAACAATCATTCAATGATTGAAACAAGGAAACACAGACGACGTGACGGACATGAATCACACAACCCGCCATTATATTTTTTTTCGAAATATCTCACGTGCAATTGCAGAATGATAAACAATTATTAAATATCGGGTTGACGATTTCCCCCTCTCCAAGATAGGTTCAAACTATTTTTAAAAAGGAATCCCATCTTTATTGAGGATGGGGAGAGTCAGCGAGGGTTCTCACTCGGTGTCCCTAATATTGGGGGCAACATTGTGGCGTACATTTGCGAGTGAGTCTAGAACATACTGTTACGAATATTGCATCACCTGCCGAATTCGCTGCGCGTGGATTGCGTCATCTGCCGGCGCCCCTTCCCTTCACCCCGAACTAGACGGTTCCGGACTATCCGCGAGCCGCGAGGAAACGCCGAGAATGTGCCGGGTGCCTGGAGACAAGCGTCGGGCAGGTATAAATGCGCCGCTGTCGGCGGCCGCGAGTCAGTGAGTAGAAGTCAGTAGTGAGCAGTAAGACGTCAGTGAGTAGCCGAGAAGCAGTCAGTCCGTCAGTGTGTCCGAAGTGGAAGCTGTGCTGTGAAGTGTGCATTGCGGTGAAGAGTGGTGCAGTGGTTGAACAGCAGTCAGCAGTTTGAAGTCTGCAGTGGAAGCTGAGCTGTGAAGTGGGCATCGCGGTAAACAGCAGTGCAGTGGACCCTGGTGTGCGCAGTGAATTGTGGTCTGCGCAAGGAATTGTGGTCTGCGCAGGGGAATTGTGGTCTGTGCAGGGAATTGGGCTCAAGTGCAGTGGACCGTGGACAGTGCATCGGACTGACTGATACTGTGGAAGAAGAGAACAGTGTAAATAAATCATCAAGAGAACGGAGTCGTGTGTAAAGAAAAAATAATTAAGTGTAATATATCTGTAAATAGACCAGTTAGTTTTTAGTGTCAGTAGATTTTAGTGTATAATTGTTCACGAATAAACGTCTTTGTTTAAATATTACGTGTGTGGGTTTTAATTCACCACGAGGAACGTTACAATACGAATAGTTCAATGAACAAATGACGCAAGGACTCAAAGGATTCTTGCACATGTCTTCTTGCGAATGTCTTCCAGCCATCAAAAAATACTTTTACAACATGGAAGAAGGGCATTTACAATTTTGAAAAAGAAATTAAAATACAAAATTTTGAACTAAAACAAAAAGTTTTAGGAAACAAGTGGTGTTCTACAACACATTGTTTGTCGTATTTCTAACGGTAACGTAATATAATATTTCAACTTGCATCTTACTAAAGGTTGAGCCATCTCTTAAAAAGCACAGGGGTTTAAAATCTTTATTTCGAAGATACGAGTAATCTTCAGGTAATTTTACGTTAAATATAGGTATTTTAATTTTTTTAAAACATTCTTTTCTAAAAACAACAATTTTTTTCTTTAAATTTTCTTTTCGTATGTATCAGTGAACGGGAAAAATGGTGCTAGACCCATTTGCGGCGAGATATGTTGTAATGGGACGGTCGCACATATGAGATGGCGAAGCGAGTTAAATAGATACGCCACCCGCACCCCCAAACCGAGCAACGGATTTACCAGCGCCTAGTTCTTAGAATTTGCGTGACGGAGGTAACTTCGGGGGAAGTTGCGGGGGCATAGCTTCGCCGCTGGCGCCGTGATTGGCGGAGGAAACCGCGGGTGGCGCGACAACCAATTGAAATATACGATGCGGGGGAGGAATCACGTGGCACGCGAGCTCTTCCTGAGGGACCGGCGAAGAGAGAATCGTTCACTTGTGTCGGAGGTAGCGAGGAGGCCACTTGTTTTCGGAGGCGGAAAGGGAAAACACTTGTGTCGGAGGCAGCCGGAGGCAGTGAGGAGATAACTTGTTTGTGAGGCAGCCGCGAGAACACTTGTTTTTGAGGCAGTAGCGAGGCCACTTATTTCCGTGCCTGGTCGCCCCGAATGCCACGCCGCCTCGCCTCATCGCAGCCCGACTCGTGTGACGGAAGCCGAACGATGGGACGGGACTCCACGAGTGAGTACCTGACCGAAAGGGCCGTGTGAGTACGAGCCGGGGCGTGAAAGACAATATCGCGAAGCGACCCGTCATCGCCCGGGCGCGGCCCTGCCGACCGCCCGCGCTGAGCAACGCTGAGGCGCCGTCCGGTCGACGCCCGCCGCTGGCCTAATCCGGGACTGTGGGCCGCCACCGCGATCGCCGAGTAGCCGCCACAAAGGGAGCTGGGGCAAGCACCGACCGTGGCTCTGGCCATGCCGGCTTTTTTTAAGTTAAGATTAGTTATAAGTTAATTGTAAGTTTGTTTATGTCACTGGGCTTCACCCGCACCGAATTCAAAAGTGATTAAAGTAATATTAAGAAAATGCCTAAGTCTTTCTCTCCAGAAGTTAGGCAATCACTCATGCTTGCCTCTAGGGAGTCTGCTGACGAAGCAGCCGGGCAAAGCTGAATCGCCGAAGGAAATCAGGTAATCGGGTGAGTCGGTGGTTACAATGTTTTATCAAAAATTTGCAAAAATTGAATACTTCAAACTACAAAATTGAAGATAAAGATCTTTGCCTTAAAATATGATCCTTAAAACGCATTTTCTCAAAAACCGTTACAATTATTTTCTTTTTCCCGCTTTGAGACGCAGAAATGCGCATATTGTCTGTATAGAGTATTGGGATCATTCCGAATATGCCCGAGGGCAGGAATGTTGATTAATGCCCCCCAAAGTTTGGTTTACTTAGTGACACCCAGTCCCAGCGTTGTACACTATGCGATCAAAAGTATCCGGACACACCCAGAATGATGTTATGGTCGTGTTTTTCATGGAGGGGGCTTGTACCCCTTGTTGTTTTGTGTCGCACTATCACGACACAGACCTACGTTGACGTTTTAAACATCTTCTTGCTTCCTATTGTTGAAGAACAATTCAGGGATGGCAATTGCATCTTTCAACACGATCGCACCTGTTCATACTGTAGGGCCTGTGGTGGAGGGGTTAAACGACAATAACATCCCTGAAATTGACTGGCTTGCACAGAGACCTGACTTGAATCCTATCCAACACCTTTGGGATGTTTTGGAACGCAGACTTCGTAGCAGGCATCACCGATCTACATAGATACCTCTCCTCAATGCCGCATTCTGTGAAGTATTGGGTGCCTTTCTCCAAGAAACCTTCCAGCACCTGATTGAAAGTATGCCTGCGAGAGTGGAAGCTGTCATCAAGGCTAAGGGTGAGCCAGCACTACCGATGGAGGGCGCCACGAACTGGTAAGTTATTTTCAGCCACGTGTCCAGATACTTTTGATCACATAGTGAATTTACTCTGCGGAATGCGAGAGGCAAAATGCTCCTTTGCCGTAAAGCAACACTTTCCAGTTAAATAGTGCATTGGCAGTATTAGTTTCCATGCACAAATATAAGCGCACTTATCTACTGAAAAAAAAGTTTTACTGAGTTTAAATTCGAATTAATATAACAATGAAAAATGTTTTAAAGAAATATTTTGTTAAGTAATTAAAGAAGACTGTACACGCTAAAGTATACAAATATGAGGTGAATTAATTTGTTTGAAATATTTTGAGCAAAATAAATCAATTTATTTTTTCGGGAGTGATCTATCACAGTCCATCTTACATACTTATTGAAGACTTCCTCGACCATGAAAAAACACAGACTTCAAATATTTTCGATACAATGAGTCTTATGAGTGGATACACTTTCACCGTCTGTCTGTATCTGTAGCTGCTTATTAAGCATTTTGAGAAAAAAAAAGCGTCTACTCTGTAATCGGTCTCTTCAAATGCTTAGAAACTATTTAGTGGCTGAGTCAGAAACAAGATATCTTTCTAGCAGAGAATCCTTATTTGCATAATTCAGTCCCAATGAATAAATGGAGTATATTCATATGATCATCCAGAAAACTCGCAATCTCAATCGTAATCTCAATCTCAATAACGGTAGTAACAGTTACATGAAAATTGTCAATTACAATAAAACATAAAAATATTAACTAGAAATAATTCATCGAGTAGAACTCATTAGAATTAATTTACAGGTCATATGACTCTTCGAGAGCATACCATCTACATATGCATATCCAATTTAATGATCAACACATTAAATATACCCATCAGTCTTCCTTACATTGCGATATTCTTGTTCAGGTCGTTATTCAAAGCGTTCTAGCTAAAGTCAGCACACACTGAACTACAAATTATGCGTGTGCATATCAATATTGACAAGAGTAAAAAGTATTTTTATATCTTATCCTTGTGAATTTGAATGTTAGAGTAACCTTAAAACGGTCAATCTTGGTCTCACGGAGAAGTTCTGAAGGCAATTTCCAGCGAATCGTGTACAAGTGTTCGTAAGTTCCTATTTCAAATTCACAGTCTCCCAGTAATAATACAAGAGATGTCCTCGAGGCAACGTGTCACTGATACAGAATTTCAATTGAGTTCTTTACTAATTGAACGACATACTTTTTTACATTGCGATATTTTTGTCTAGGTCGTTATTCAAAGCGTTCTAGCTGAAGTTCCTCTCACCAATAATTTTTAAACTGTTGAAAATACGTAATAAAATGCAGTTTTTACATGTAAATAGTAGCGAGGTAAATAATTGGCGTGTTGCAATTTATCCCCATTTGCGCATAAAGTAATTCTGTGTAAACGTCCGGTAACAACTTATTTAAACTCTGTGAGTTAGGTATTGTGGCAGTTCGCTCATGCTGCTGTGACGAAGGAGGTCGAAGGAGGCATCAAAGGTGCAAATGCTCCTGCTTTCTTTGATGTCCAGAAATTACATCTACCGACGCCTTAAAATCAGGTAATTTAATCACTACAGAACCTTGTCCGCTTTTACATCAGTCAATGTAGTACCTTGCCCTTTCCAACACACATCCCTCGCTACAATTTCTGCTGCCTGTTCGTTTGAGTGCATGGTGCATGTTATATTATGAATGAAATTGATTAACCAAGAGACAAAATGTATTCTTATTTACTATTAGTGTGATAGGAACGCTACGTAAGCTGACAATATTCATTGTTAGAGACTACTAACTGATTACCCCGCGTTGTCCGAGTATTTATTTATCAGTATCAGCCATTTTAAATCCCCATCCATTCCACCTTGGTTTACTGCTCCGAATTTAGGGTGGCTTTTGGAGATTTCGGTCCCTCATATGTTTTTGGTCTGTCACTTAAAAGAGTGAGAGCACACTCATGAAATCGAACGCTTTTGAGGAGAGACACGCTGGGTGTGGAACGTACGGCGCAAAACATAGAGGTAATGCAAATTAGTATCGATATTAGCTTATTTAGTAAATATGTATTAACATAGAATTCCGTCCCTTGGTGATCACAATACCAAGTGATGTAATATGCGTCATTTCAGGAATGTTGCTATTGATATAATGTCTCATGATGAGAAAGGCGATATTGAAAGGAAGACGACAGACTATACTGAAGTGACACCACTGGAAGAATGGCGGTACTACGGAACTTGTCCACCTAGAAAATATTGACCCAAAACCTTATTCCATGGGTTCACACGCGAGTCAGGCGGAAGAATAACGAAGGGTCGGGCCATAAATGTTTGATCGATTGACGTTTCCGGGTGCGTCAACAACTATGATCAGAATCCCGTAAGTGTAGTTATATCTCGGAGGGTGACCGTGTTCCTCCCCCGATGGAACGCGAAAAACAGCGCCGACCTACACGCCAGCCTGAGGGGTTTCCTCCCTCTAGATACGTCCTCGCGCGCAGGGCCACTGTCAGGGCAAGCTCTAAGCCCCGGACTAGTCTCCTTACTCGTGTGGTAGTTGCAATGCAAGCAAGTGTTTCTTTAAGTAAAAGGAAGGATTAGGACATGAAGAGAAAGAAACGTTGCTCGTTGGCAATGGCCCAATTGATAGGGCACGTCTTGAGAATCCACCTGCAATTGACCGGAGAAACCACAGAAAACTGCGGATCAGCGCAGAAGACCTCTAGAATTCTCCTACAGTGAGTAGCTGAATGCGACCTAGCTATTTCGACTGGAGAAAATCCTGCCGCCGTTGGGACTCGAACCCTATGACCTCTCGATCAGAAGCGCTGCAGGTACAACCGCAATGCTCCTTGATTCATGATGTAAGGCAGGCATGTCAAAATGCGCCGGCACGAAATAGCCTACTACTCGTACTTGACCGTCTGACAAGCTCTTCGCTCCTGCGAGCACGGGCGACTTTTCCTAACTCCGCTCTCATTTCCCCTCCCAATCCAGAAAAGTGTGTACACGCACAAGTTGCATCAGATAAGATAAGCAGCTACCGCGCTTGAAATAAAACGAAGAATGATTGATAGTGATTCCAGTCGCATCAACTAATAGGATCATTAGTCCCGTAAGTGTAGTGCGTTTTTTCTTGGGAGGAGGTGGTGTTGGTGGGCTTCCCCCACTGTGCGGCCAGATCCGACGCCCACCTACCGACGACTATCGGGGTTTCCCCAACCAGTTATCTCCCACCAGAGGCGCACCGCCCCAGCCGGCTCTAAACTCTAAACTCCCGACCGGTCTCCTGGCATGTGTGGTAGTGTAATGCATGTCAATGTATGTGTTAGTAAGGGGGTGAGGATAGGACAAAGAAGAGGAAGGAAAGATCGCGCGCGGTCTCTGGCCCGTATGTTACTGCTCTTGCATTTGCCTGGTGTGGATTGGAGAAACCGATCAGAGTAGCCGGCCGCTAGAATTCTCCTCCAGACAGTAAATTCGAACTAGCTGACGAGCTACTGTCAAATCACAAAGAAAGAATGCTTCATTCAAAATAGGTGTGCCGAATGTTTTCTAGCAACCAACTGACTTTTGGATTATGTTCATTGTATACTCCATGAAGTCATTCACATAACACTTTACTTCTTACATGTTTATTTTCTTTTTAAATTTCTACTTTCGTAACATTTTTTGTGAAGTGTCAGGATTGGTCCGTTACTAAAACTTCCCTTGTAGATGGACAGCTCTTAACAATCGTTTCTTTCCTAATCTGAACAGAGGAAGTTATTGCTATTATTGAACTCTTAATAAAATGCGATGACAAAATCATAATTTTTTCTACTCAAGTGTTTATTTTTACTCACAAGTTACAATATTATTGATACATTTCATGTTTATGGATAATTTGTTTGTTTAATTAGAGAAAGTGGAATTTAATATAGCTAAAGATTTCCATGAGACAGATATCTAGAGTACAACACTAACTTTTGACACTCGCGGCAGTTGCCCTGAAGTAATACCCACTAATTCTGTGAGCTAGTTACCTTGCTCGCAATGTTGATATACCAGATACACGGCTTATTACCGAAGGTTCAAACGGGAAGTTTCTGGTAGTGCTAAGTAAAGAAATCTATTGTCGAGAACGTCAGGCGCGCAATTTTTCAGTGCCCGCGTTTTCATCCCGAAAGGCAGGAAGTGGTTGAGATCCAGATTGGTTGGGTTTATTCAGCGTGTTCGTCAGAGAGTAATGTTGTAGAGGCTAAGGGATGACTGTTGGTATGTCCGTGTACAGCAGAAAGCAACCAAGTAGTGACTCATGAAATTCTTTCGCCCCTTTCCACGATTGCGAAACTCGGTCGTCTATGTATATTTCAGTGAAACTCACCAAGTACAAGATTCATGATTTGAGATCAAGGAAGTGAAAACTTCTTTTACATTTTTATCTGTTTAAATTAAATATATTTTCTTATATACGAGTTAAAACCTGGGCCATTTTATTAAACACACTTTGGAATGTAACGGTGGTTTTTAGAAACGTCAAAACAAAATCAGATCCAAAGATGGATTTCTCCTGTTCACATTCGCTGTTCGATGTCTCGCGAGGAAATAATCGATAATTTAGTTGCACTCTGCTCTTCTTCAACCCTTTCACCAATCACTTCTGAAGGAAATGTGTGATTTAGCGATTAAATAACACAAAACGTTAAAAGTGGACTCTGTGAGTGTCACTCGTAGGACCGACGCAGTGGGTAACGAGGGCGCGGGCGCGGAAGAAATGTACAAGTTGTGGTGCACTCGAATCTGAGCACGACCCGGGGGGGGGGGAGGCTAATGCTTAGAGTCTGCGTGGCGCGCTTGTGGGCACGTTCTGCCGGAAAGAAGAAGACATAATCACATTTTACCTGGGGATTTTGATTTCGTTTCGTTACAAATCCTCCTGAATACGACCAATAACTTAGTATTATACTGGCGTAGTTTTAACTTTTTAAACACTTTAAAAATATATTCATGTTAAACCATTTTTATTTATGCAATGTAAGTAAAAATATACTTTCAACGAAATGCAATGGACTAGCTCGTCAATCCTCCATGACCATTCATAAAATAATATAAATTAAGTCTTATAATTGTTCAATAAAAATGACATTGTTGTACATCTGCGACCTCTTTGTTATTTCAGGTTACAGCCATATATCAACCCTAAACACGATGAACCTTAAATGAACGCCAGAAGACTTGTTCTCACGATATATTTCTTACGTTGTTTTCTTTTTATTCTTTAGTTGTATTATCAAATACGTATTAGTATGAACAATATAACTTGAATTTGAATTTATAGCCAGGTGAAACAACTAAACGTTGGAGGAAATTGTAATTAATGCTTTTCATATTCATTTGGCTTTCCTTTTTGAAGGGTGGACGATTTAAAAAAAATATATACTCAGGTCATACATTACACCTCGGTGTAGACACTATTTTCCTTTCGTTCACTATATACGTAGCGTCTTTTTATCCGACCTAAAACTAAAAATGTTTTAAAATATCTTAAAAGAATCTTAATACATAAATATAAAGAATAAAAAATATTAGCACATACGAATTTATTTACATGACCAGTTACTTTGTGGATTTTTTTACATTATTCTATCTTTAGAGAATGCGATCAGGGAAACTGTACCTCTGTATTTTTGAACGTTATTAAAATATTTCTTTAGACATAAACGAAAATTTTCAGACTGCTATCGGGTATGGTATAGAGTACAGGAATTGCTGACTTTGTCAGGAATTGGAGAACAAAAGGCGGATCCGATTACCGGATTTCACTAACGCACCACATCTAGGCGGTGTTCCTGGTGATGTCTACATCACAATTATAAAGGCTACATTTCAATAGAATTTCTAATGAATTTGAATCTTATTGGTTAGTTTGTGGTCAATCATTGGTGAGATAATACATCATTTTCATGTTCTTCTGATAACGTCCCTAGAAAAAGGGAAATATCGGTAAGTGTATTTTTAATACTGTTCCTTCTGGACGTCACAATAGCCCGGTTTATAACATAATCGTGTTTCCGCAATAACGTCATTACTTCTGCGATGATTGCTGACCATATTAAATGTTGGTGTATCCTTTTCACTATTCATCTTATTTCATTTATTCTTATGTTTGTCAATATTCAGAAGTATGTCATACACAACTGTAAAAGTAATATTTTCTAACCCCACATTATAAATTATTCAATCAATAAGAAAATAATGTAATATATGCAGTGTATGAACGATTTGAGTTAAGATTAAATAGAGATGAGAAACAAATAATAAAGCATATTTCTTCATAAGTTTACTGAGTGGAATAATCTTATTTTTAACCAGTCCTTCAGCAGTTCTTTCATAAGTATTTCGTTTGCGTGTCAATCTTCCCCTTATTTCAAGGATCTCCATAGTTATTTTTAAAATTATCGTTTTGAGAAATATTAATGTCTTCGAATTTTAGGCTTGTTCTACAAAAAACTTCACCTTCTTAAGCTTCTTGGAAACGGCGTCGCTTCGCTCATTCAGAAGAATCTCTAAAATATATAATATACTTGTTTAGTCGCGCGCTTGACTATATTCGCAGTTGTTAATATTGCTGGGACATACTGACAGGTGATTCATGACTTAAATATTGTAAATAACGTTCAGGAGAAAAAAAACGATCTCGACAAACAACTGAACACTTTAAGTCTTGAACCTATTCCTGAATGTTTGTGAGATATTCTTTCTAACTTTTGTTCCTGTAAAATAAGACGCAAAACGGAAACGCAAAACGGAAACAGAAACAAATGGTGCTACAACAGCATATCATTTCTCGGATTATTTGTAACGGCTTCGCAACTTTATATTGTATGAACAGGCGAAAGTGTTTTCAACCACCAAGCATTTGTTTCCGCGACGAGTCTCGAACTTATGCCCATCGAGTTATCTCCCTAAGCGGTTTATCGCCAAACTCGTATTATATAAAAATTCAGAGCATACCATTTTTTAGATAAAAATTGTTGTGTTTAAAATGTTTAAATATTTTCAATACAAATTGTACATGACCTTATTTGAAGATCTGTCTTTTGGGAACAGATTGTATTTAAAAAAAACATCTTTAATATTATAGCTTTAGGAAGACAACAAATGTGAACTTTTGCTATTTTCAAAAAATCAGAAATTTCAATGAAAATGTGATCTACACCTACAAAGAACTAAGCGTTCTTTTAGCTATCTGAGGACAAAGTTTAATAAAAAATGGCGCCATTGAGTACATATTGAAAATGTTCAAGCTTCATGACCCCCCAAATTCAAATATCCGCTTGAAACTTGGAAAACATAGAATTCTTTTAAATTGATCGAAGATTAACAGTTTTAGAGAAAATAGGTTGAACCGTTTAGGTGCTGGAGTTCATCATAGACAGTGGCCTTGCCGTCAATCGATTATACGGTGTCAAGGGTCCACAAAACATAGATGACTACATAACGTGTTGGATAAAGGAACAAGATTTATCCGTGTTTTCGTGTCCAGGGCCCGCCAATAAGAGTTTTTCTGTCAAAAACTGGCCTTTTTCCTGCGCATGATTTCAATATTTTTTAAGGGCAAGAAAGTAAAAGACTTGAGCTGAATATATTAAAGGACACTGTGATTATTGCTAATGAAAGAAAAAAAATTGAAAACCAATAAGCTATTCCTAAAGTTTCCAGAAATCATTAGTGATGAATTTGCACAAAAGATGAAATACAAATTAATAGGGAGTGAAAACTATCCTTACAACAAACACAATTTTATAAATCGGGAAATTGAAGAATGATCACTATACTGACTTGTTCTGCGTTACGTAAACGGATACTACTTATAATAATTCGCAATTTAGTGACACTTCTAAGTATTTTTCTGTTCCTTCTACGTAATTAAATTCTTAAATTTTGAAAATGAAATAGAAATGGAAGTCCACAAAGAATATAAATGACGAATATATAGAAAGATACATAGACCGAATATAAAGAAAAAACGCATGGATATCTGGAAACAATCATTCATTCGTTTACGTGACAAAATAATCGATTAGCTTGCATATACGAAATTTTTCAGGCAAAATTCCGACGGACTAGCACAGTTTTGTTTTTGTTGGAAATTTCAATTTACTATGTTTATGTTTTTTATAAAATGTTGGAAGTAAAAAACAAGTGATTCTTATGAAGTTTGTACTGCATTCACATGATTGTGCAATAAGAAAATAACAAAAAAGACTTTACACATGAATGGAGACGTATTAATGAAAAATAAATACGCTGGCAACGCACAAAAATGTCAATTTAAATGTTAATCGATCGCTGAAGCTTATTGCTTCCATTGGGAATAATACCAAAGGAAATTAAGTTCATTATTTTTTTTATAAAAACAGCAGAACAGGTACGTTAACAGATCTCTATTTGACTTTGACATTTCCTTTCCTTCCACAGAGAACGCGTGCGCAGAGAAAGATTTGTGTTTTAAGGTTGCGAGAAACAGTAGCGGATAGACGACCGTCCGAGAAACGATCTGACGGATAGGAGACTGGCTGACGGACGGACGAGCGCACCAGCGGACGGATAGTTGTCCGACGGGCTCACCAACAGGACGAACAGACTAGCGTCGGGTGCTCGCACGGAGCGGTAATCCACTGAAAGCCGCACAGACGGATAAATGATCGACCGACACCCGGGCGGGGACACGACCGGCCAAGAGGCGCACGGACGGAGGGACAGGCGAACAGACGGACGGACTCATGGGCAATTGGTCGGGCTGCCAGATGGAGTGCTAGGTGTTAACATCAACTGTTTAGGTTATCAGGACCCTCTTAAAGGTATCAACATAGCTTTGTGTAGCTTTGCATAACAATGTTTACGAGTAAGTGAAAGCTTATTCCTTTCGCAGTAAATGCGAAGGCGTTACTCTTTGAGAACTGGGAGAAAGCGCTGCATATACGTTTTCTTAATATGATCGAAAACTATCATTGGGTGCTGTCTTATCGTACATGAAGCGAACACAATCTGCGTAATATCTGTGTAAGACTTTTGTGATAATCTTTTAATCTACTCAGGTTATCGTAATGCATTACCATACTCAAACGATCTGTTATTATCTTTCTATCTGTTCATAAATCTTCAGAATATAAAGTTCCCCTTATCAATCCAACTGGTGATATGCCTACGTAAACTAAACGTTTGGACGCCATGGGCAATTATTCTATAAAGATAAGAGAAAGAACTTCTAAAAGAAAAAACAGAAGTCTGAGGACATAATAAACAAAAATATCCCAAACAATATTTTGACCCATGTGCAACAGGCACACATTACGAACTTGTTGAACAACGCTTGCAAACTCCACCAGCAGCCATGTTCCTTGAATGAAACGAAAGCGGATGTCCGTTCGCTTCTTGGCAGGCGGCTGTCAAGGCTTGTTGGCTGGAACGGGGCGCGAGCGATGCAGGGCGCAATGGGCGCCTACTGGCACAATTTGCCCCCGGAGCAGCAGCGGCAGCGGCAGGGGTCTCCGCCGCGCCGCGCACGAGCCGAAGCTCCTGGTCGCCGCCGCCGCCGCCGCCGACCTTGCGCCTGCGTCGCCCGCGGGATCGATAGCGCCACTGCAGCGGCGGCGCCCCGCCCGCCGCCCACCGCCCACCGCCCACCGCCCGCCGCGGGCCTCCGCCGCTCCGCCCCCTGGGACGCCGGAGGGAAACGCAGAGCCGCGAGCCGGAGGCGGCTTCCGACGAGGACGCGGCGCTGCCCGCATCGGGCCCTGGGCGCTGGGCGCTGGGCGCCAGTCCCATTAGGTTTTCCGCCAAAGAGGGCTTCGACTACGCGTGCGTTGAACGCCATTCGGAAAGTCTTCGTCACTCGTACAAACATGCACACACACGCACATAGTCGCACACACACACACGCACCTTGTCACACACACACATAGTCACACTCAAACGCACATAGTCACACACGAACACGCATAGTCACACACGAACACACATAGTCACACACGAACACACATAGTCACACCCGAACACACATAGTCACACACGAACACACATAGTCACACATAGTCACACACACAGTCATACAAACATTCAGTCGCCCATAAACACTCTCACACACACACATTCTCACACCGGCAGAGGAGGCTCAGGCCATCAACTGCTGTCACAGCAGTTGCCTGACCGGGAGCTAGGTTTGAGCCCCGGCGGTGGAAGAATTTTCACTAGCAGACACTAGTTAGGTACTTAGGTCCAATTCAGTCACCCTCTGGCTGCTCTGATTGATAGGTTTGCCCGATCAACATTACACGAATGGCGGGGCAGTAGTCTAACAAACGGGCTACGGGCCGCTTCGGATGGCAGAGATCGCTAAGGCAGTACTGCCGTAGCGATCTCGGACCGAAGGATGGCGGGTTCGAGTCCCGCCTCGGGTACTGTATTCGTCCTTTCACCCCCTACCATCATCATATTGTCATACATCATACTGTATACATGTATTGTATACAGTCATCCTCGTTACAAGCAATAGTGGCCGCTAATGACCTAGAAGTTGATGCGACCTTAAATAACTAAAAACGGGCTACGGACTATGCGATATTTACTTTCTCTTACATTCTCCTCTTACATGCACTACACATGCCATTTACATGCACTTAACATGCCATACACGTCGGGAACTTAGAACTTGTCCCGACTGCGGTGGTGCCCCGCAGGTAGGAGATGCCCTATTCGGGAAAACCCCACTAGCCGACGGCTGGTCGGTGCCGGATCTCGCCATCCAGCGGGGGAAGATCACCGCCACATCCGAGCAAAACATGCACTTCACTTACGGGACCTTAATGACCTAGCAGTTGACGCGCCCGGAATCACTAATCTATCAAGTCACTCACACACTCACTCACAAACAGACTCACAAACAGATTCCCAAACAGACTCCCAAACAGACTCAGCGACCGACTCGCATAGAGACAGATTCACGTGGAGACACACTCGCGTAGAGGCACTCTCTCACAGACAGACAGACACACACACACACAGCGAGACTCATTCAATATTCATTTACACTCGCATACATATACACATGCACATTGACAGTTCCCGTAAGATCTTCGTGTGATACAATTCCTAGAAGCTCAACGTATGTGGGTGTGTTGTCAATAACCTCTTTCGTGCAGTTTCTGAGAGGTTCAACGGTACCGAGAATTCATTGCGCCAGAGATAGAATAAGTTCATGTTATTACAGTCATTCTAGTGATAACGTAGCTTAACAATATAAACGCCAAGCAAGCAAGAATAACATGCGAATATATCCGAGCAATGTTTACACTTCAACATGAGCGAGAACATCTCACGCAGCAGATCATTCTCACAACCTCACTCGCAACTACACAACCACACCATTGGTTTTTGCCAGCGTTAAGGATATTGTTAAGGTGTGGAAACTTAATAATTACGAGTGGTTTAGGTTAAACATACTCATAGTATTATTTTTTTACAGATCTTCAAAGGGACGAGACAGAAAAGTAACTTAACCACATTGGACCGAGCGAAGTGGCTCAGTGCGTAGCACACGGACTTCGCCATCCCGAGTTCCGGGTTCGATCCCTGGGTTCGATCCCTGGGCCAGCCATCTGGGTTTTTCGTGGTTTCCCTTGGTCATAATGCTGGGGCGGTTAAAACATCCCACGATCCCCTCCTTCCACTCCACCTGCCTCCTCTCTCCATCATCCCAGTGCTTTCACCCCCCACACTATCACTTTATTCAGCACTCCCTGAAAAGGGCGGAGAGACCTTTCCATTAACGACATCGTACTTGGCTAATAATAATAATAATAATAATAACAACAACAACACTCAACAAACCGGCTCTCTCAGACCACGGCCTGTGAGAATATCGCGACGGTGGCCATTGCGGGAGAGGGCGCAGGGCACACGCTGCGAAGTGGCGAGTCATCAGTTGCTCGCCTGCGACGCGACGCGACGCTTCTGTTGCCGCGAGAGTAGACGAGGATGGGACACCACATCCCGGTGATATTATGACAAATGGGAGGGAAATGCGAAATATTTGGCTCAAAGCAAAATGTTTAGTCACGTTGGATGTTCAATCCGAAGATATGCTTTTTAAAAATAACACGGCAAAGTTCAACTATAAACTACAAATGTTTAAAACTTAAAGTCGCCTTTGTGTATGGAGTTATTACTAAATTTGAAGTTAAAACCTAAAATATCGCGAGTCTGTCGTGGGATAAACTTTATCAAGAAGGCAGCAAAATTTAGGATCAAATATATTGAAAAAATGTATATCGTATGTATTCTGAGTTACTTCTATTCATCTCTCGATGTCAATGGACGTCCTCCAACTAGCTTCTAAAGGCACCTCCCTCTCCGGTAATTGCGAGACTCCCATCCAAGGAGCCAATGAGGCTTGTAATCCAGTGTGAATCAATTTACGAAGTTGGAGACGCCTAGCTTATGAGCTTATCGTGCTTAGTAGTACGCAGAAGAAAAAGGTGCAAGGCTACGTCTAGATGGCGAAGGTACTGCGGCCTGTCACCTCACACGTCGCGCACCTGTCATCATTCCCATCGAGGATATAACAGGATTGAATATCCAAGGGGTTAACACACACTGTGCTGAACGTCATCTTCAGAACATAAACACTGAGAACAAATCAACAACAGTTTGTTCACCACATATTTTCAAAAACGAAAATCCACAATGTGAACCAACTTGCTAGTAACAAAGTGGCCGTACTAAAGCTGGCTTTACACTTCCAAGAAAATGGCGAGCAATATTATTTCGCAAGAAAAGTTGCCATTTCTTAGATATTCCTTGGTAGATATTACGGTCGTAGTGTAAACTCGTGTGGAAGTGTCGCCATGCGCCTCTGGGGCTGCGTCTGCCTGCAGTGAGGCGGGGAGCCCTCACAGTGCGCTCTGCTCTGCTGCGAGAGCTGATTTAAACTGTCTCAACGTAGATATAGCACTTAAGTGCACACCACACAACACGCGTCCTCGAGATTGCGAATTCGATTCTTGCGATATTCGATCCAACGTCTCGGATGCCATGCGCACTGGACAAATGCGCAAACGCCCTACGCCCTTAAGCCACTCAAGCTGGCGAGGAACGGGAGCAATCTCATGCTCCGGGCGGGATTCGAAGGCGCGACCCTTGTAACAGCGACTAACAAGTTGCGTCTGCCTTAGCAAACTCGTTGTCTAGGCGTGCTATTAAAATAATGTGTTTTTCCCTCCTTCTGATGGCAGACGATGACACTAGCAATCAACCTGGAATGAGTATAAATATTAAAATCGCCGAATGGTTTTCGTAACGGCCGTTGCTTTAACTTCAGCCCTTCTTACAGGTCGGGAGTATTTGCCATTGACATTTCTTCAAACGTTGCTCCTCCTTGGCGGCTGACCACTGAGAGCGAAGTTAAACCTGGCCCAACCTCAGAGAGCGCTCTCGTGGATTAAGAGAAGACTCTTAATCCACGCTCCAGAGAGCGCAGCGAAGACTGCTGGGCCCTACCTGGTTGGCTCTGTTACGACCCAAGCCAAATGGGATATTTTGGTGCTATTTCTCTTGGTTATTACATGCCACAAAAGCACGCTGTAACAGAAGGCGAGGTGGTGGGTGAGATTATCAATTAACTGGCATTGAGGATTGTTTGCGACAAATTAACATTAAATTATTTTATTAGCTTTGCTCCTTGAGCTCGTTCTATTTTATTGAGTCAAGGCATCCCATTTGCGCCCAATCACTTCCTTCCATTGCCGTCACGCGCCAGAGGAACGATTCTCGAAATTAGGAAGAGAAGGAAATGCGCTAATCTATGGTTGATAGCGACTTCTACAGCCTGCTGCTCAACAGTTGAGCAGCCTGCTGCTCAACTGCAAGAATTCGGTCCTGAGTACTCGCGGTGGACTGCTGCAGTGTCTCGTGAGCCAGTCTTCTTTCACTAGACTAGAGCCGACTAGCCCGAGCGGCTTCTCTCCCTTCTCCACCCCGCAGGCTGACTCGACAAGCACCGGGCCCCAACAGTTTTCCCGCAGATACGCGTGGGGGCAGGCCACGCCAAGTGAGATGCTTTCTTGGACGACTCCGTTCTGCATAATCATAATCAGGATGTAAAATGATACGAGTATAAATACACATGATATCACAAATATTAACAATCGTTTCTCGCATTTTAAAAAATAATGTCATCCTATGAAATATTTTTATCGTAAACTATTTTCTCAGTTTTATCGAGAGGATTGTGTATGAACACTTAAAAAACTAAAAAATGCTAATTATGAGTTATGGTCATTGTTTATAACATTGTAAAATTATTTTTATCAACTAATTTCGTATGATCCCTTTTCATAATGGTTACTCAACCCCTCGATTATTAAGCATGCGATATCTGCATTACAATTACCAGCGAAAATATAGAACACCTTTTTATCAATACTACACTTTTCGATTGTGTCAGTATTGCCAGCCCCTAGCCATGAGTTCCCAATAGCAGAACGCGTAACAAATCTCAAGTAAACATAAATTGTTCTGGAGCTTCCGCGTGAAGCTTGAGCTCAACACGAGGACGCGAGAATAAATACCTTCTCAAGACGAGCCATTTTCAGTCCATCTGTTCTCCCCCGTCCTCCCTCAGCGGAAGAGGACTTCCTCGGTCGCAGGAGGCGCTGACCAGCCGACCGCCCGAACAATGCCTACACTTTGGTTTTTGTTTCTTGGCGCGTGAGGGCCTGTCTTCACGATGGAATATCTCACGGCATTTCTCGTCTTGCTCGGTCGAGCTGCTAGATGCCGCATAATGGCCAGCACAGCTCGATACGGTCGCGATCATGCGACATCTAGCGGCACGACCGAGAAAGACGCGAAATGCTGTGAGATCGTGAAGACAGGCCTTCACACACCAAGAAATAAAAACCCAAGTATAGCAAAAATAAGAGCCTTTCACGGCCACTTGGACTACGAGTAATATGTAGAGGCGTTGAAAAGAATCAATTTTTCTATCGGCTCGTTCGCTCTCTTTTCTTTTTCTTCTTTTTTCTTGTTAAACTTTCATTAATCATTTATTTATAAATCTAGGATCTCATGTAACCTCTTTGATAAAAATATGGCTTTAAAAGTGCTTTTTTAAGGATTAAATGTCTCTCAAACTGCCAGGACGCCTTTCCTGTGACGTAATCTATTTACTTGTGGATCTCTCTGAGAGGAAAATCTGAGAGCATCAAGGGATTACGATACAAGGAATAACCACTAAAACATTTTTCGTTTACTTAAGAAAAAATCTTTGTACACATTTCTTGACATGAGTGTTTTGGGATGTGCCGATTCTGAAAAAAACAACGAAGAATGGGATTAAATGAAAGAAAACTCATGAGAATGCGCGATATATGGAAACTTTCCATTCTCATAGGGTTGCTAGTTATGACTGAAAAACGACTCATATTTAGCTCGCAAAAAAGCATGACATCTTTTAAAGATCTAAATTTGAGAGATATATAACAACGAGAAATAAATCTCAGACTTTAATCAAATCAAATTTTGTTAATTAATTTTATCAAAAGTGTATGACATATTCGAAGAAGGTCGGAAGTTTCGCAGTTTTCAAAATTTCAGAGGATTATTGAAAATAAGAACAGGCCATATTTACAAATTAACTCTTCTATATTTGAGCAACAAAAAATTGAAAGAAAAATTTTAATCTGACAGTTATGTGTGACACGTACACCTGCCATCCATCAATTCATCCATGCAGATAGACATCCCGATCTTAGAGGACAAAATTGAATGCATCTTCGCGCCTCCTACATCAATCTTCGCTATATTTGGAATAGCCCTAATAGATCTTAATCTTGTGACGTGTGCGCGAAGTATAGGTCAAAATATTCCACAACACACTTAAGAGATCGTGTAGTTGTGATTCCATTTTTCCTTCCTGTACTGTTTGTATAGTAGGGGGACAGTAAAATCGATCGATATATCGATAATCAGTTAAAGGAGGTCGCATATTAAGAAACGTAGAAAATCGTAAAATTAATTAAATGGAATTTTTAAATCATGAATTACATTTCGGGAAAAAATAATTCAAATGAGCTTGATGAAATTAGTAGAGTGATAAAAGTAGAGTGTTGAGATAAACGATAAGCATAACCTCAATATTTAGTGCAGAAAATTGACACTGAAAAAACTTGATGCAGAAAGATATCCTCTCATTCATCGAATAATGAGATTTTTTATTTCGTAATACTTGATTTCCTGTAATTTCAGTTTCTGATTAATTATTTCTTAAATGCCTTTTAACTTTCTTTTTTTTAGAAATACTGTTGCAGAATATATAGAAAGAGGAGACTAGCGAATGCTATTGTATGATCATGTTACGGAAATGTACATTACTTGGGTTATCACTTTACGTTTGAAAGTATAACAGCGGCTGAGCAGTGCTGCCATTTAATGTTTATCTAGGACCGTGTTTATCTATACAAGGTAAAAAGATCTGGAGAAGTGGCGCAAGGCGTCAACTGACGTCAGTGCCTCCGGGAACTCCTAAGTTCGAATCTCGATGGTGGCAAAATTTTCGACACTAGCTTGTCAGTTAGGTCGAATACAGTCGATACGTGGAGGAGGAGAATTCAAGCGGCTGACAGCCCTGATCGGTAGTTTTCCGTAGTTTCTCCGATCAACACCAGGCGAATGGCGGAGCAGTACAGTAACAAACAGGCCACGGACCAGGTGCGATCATTCCTGCCTCTTCCTTGACATATCCGCAATCCTTACACAGTTACACTAACATGCACTACACTACCACACGTGCCGGGACACCGGTCGGGAGCTTAAAGCTTGCCCCGGCTTGGGCGGTGCTCCGCTAGTGGGAGATACCTGTTTGGGGAAACCTCGCCAGGCGACGGTAGGTCGGCGCTGGATCTCACCATCCAGCGGGGGTAAACTCACCGCTACCCCACGTGAATAAAACACGAACTCCACTTACGGCATTAATCAACTTAGCCGTTGACGCTGCCGGAATCACTAACTATCAATCAAGTAAAAAGAAATGCTGTATCGCTGAAGTATCGTCGGGAACTGCTTGAGGCGTAAACGGCTTAAGCTTTCAGAGTTTTCCGAGCACCGAGAGGCGCGGCAGGAGCCAGAGGTGGCGTCGACGCAACCGACGCCTCGCCCCGTCGTCCTGGCCGTGCGCTCGAGCCAACGCCCCTCGCGTCACGTCCCTCGCGTCACGCCCCTCGAGGACGCCGCTGGCGCAGCCGTCCCCGGCAGGCGCTCGCCACCCCGCACGCCCGCCTCCCTCCCTCGCGGCGGCGCCCCGCTCGCGCAGTGAGCGTGAGGACGTGATTCCGCGAAACGCCATTTCCTGCGTTAGCCGCTGGCGGCGGAAGGACATTGTTTCGCCGACTATTAGTTTTATAAAAACGCATTCGGCTTGCTCTTTTTGCTTTCTCGTATATACAGAAAAGAGAACGTTATGTAATGCTGGAAAAAATGATATCGAGATTTTTAGGGGCGTAAAGGTTTTGGGGGACCTGATCCCGTAAAAGTTACCTTTTCATAGACTGCGGATTTTTTTTCAAAAATTAAGTGTGTTTTTTGTAGTACACCGCGCTTCATTTGAAGGAGAGAACAATAGACATAGTTAGTTCATTATGACACCATTTGCAATATTATGAGGGTAGAATCTACGTAGCTGTTACAAATAACATGAGAAAGTATGAAGCTTTCTGACACCACTAGTTTAGTATTTACATTTATTTCATCATTTCAAAAGTCAAACTTTTTCATTTTTCATTGTATTTTATCTTTTATTGCAATAAACGAAGGTTTTGTTTAATTTTCAAGTAAAAAGTCAAATTAGTAGTTTTTTGAAAGAACTGCAATTATGATAACTAACTTCATGATTAATTGGTTCCATAGAAGAAAATCTTACAAAGAATACTATATTAGTATAATATTTTCTTATAACTTCCAGCTATTTTTTGAATATAATACTTAAAACTTGCACGACAAATAACTATTTAATTAATTTAATAAAAATTTAAGAAATCTCATATTTGGAGCCTAGGCTAAAGAGTACACGGACAAGATACTACAGAGAGTACAAGTACTAGTTGAAACAATTCCAATTGTAGCCCAGATTATTTTGCAACTGTGACATGTGGAATTACACATCTTTGATGCATAGAGAATATGACTTCTCCAGCATATTTCTCAATTTGACAAGTACGACAAAATATTATGCAATACGGTCAACAAGAAAAGGTGAAGAGTGACACTGGGTTAGTGCAATGTCATCCAGCTCCATCAAGGCGGCATAACTATCGTTGCAGAACCAAATAAAAATAATGTCAGAATTTTCAACTATATTTTATTATTTTCTACAAACATTAAGTGGGTATTGTTCCGTTTTAAAACGTGTTAGGGTAAGTTAAAATGTGAAGCTCACAAAACCACTTTTCAAAAATGCTCCAAATCATCAACAAAAATTCTATAAGTACTAAATATTATTTTACTTATTAATTACCAGAACCATAATTACGTTATCGAAATGCAGGGATGCCTATGCCAGCCTAATGCAGCTCGAAGCAGAGGTTGGGGCTGACACAATCTGATGGCATCGGATGCGTTCACTAGCTTTCGCCCAGGCAACGGCGGGCGAAAGGGGAAGAAAGTTGGAGAAGAAACTTCCTTTGAAAATGCCCGCGATGAGAGATGCTTTTCGGTTGATTGAACTCTGAGCTCATTAACCTGCTTCTCAATCACTCTTCAGATGGTTAGTACCAAAAGACGACCAGTTAATGAAAGTATGTCGCAAGAAGTAGAAGTAGGTTCACGGAGTAACCCGCATAATGGAAGCATCCGTTGATCAAAATCGTAACCACGTTCACTTATATTCTGTATGTCAAACATTCAGAGGAACCATTACATGAACACATCTTTCTGACATCGGCAGAAAGAACTGCGCGCCAGGTGATTTGTTTCCGCAGAGATATTGTGAGGTAAATCGTGGAAGCTGCTGAAGTTTAAATATGATGCATAGGATGAAGAAATAAGACTAATTTATATATTTGTCGAAAAAGCTTTTAAAAATTGTTCGGGCAAATTTAATTTTAAATTTATTTGTAACTAACGTTAAAAATACACATTGACACACTTTCGATTTCACGGTACAAGAACCTGACTACTTTCAAATCAAATGTACGAAGTGCTGCCCAACATAACGAAATAAAAAAAAAATGCTGAAAAAATATATTTACCTTTAAAACGAAATCGATACATCATGTTAATTCGCAAACAAAAACATGTTTGATAACTAGGTACCCCAAAAGTTGCCCAACGATTTTCTTCATGATAAATACATTTTAGGCAAGTGCAAATTGAAAATTTGAGGTCTTATTCCTTATTGTATGCAACTGACGAGTCCAATTTCAACGTCGCGAGATCAAAGATCGAGAGAGGAGCGCCGAGCCATGGAAAAACGAAGTATTTTGGCATAAAATTAATCTAAACTTATGTGTTGCACACTCTGTGCCCTCTGCAATTTCTCGCATGTCACTCGTCTTTCACCAAACTAGAGCAGACCGCAACGAGCACGTCTCTTCCCGTGTTCACACTCGTCAAACAGCGAAGCACACCAGCTGCTCCTGACAAATGCCGAACGGCGTTAATATTGTTACATATCCGGTCCCTCAGTGTTTAGTTGATTCCTCTACGTTGGATACGATACGGGAAAAGTAATTCAAATTTTTAGTAAACATTCGTATGTAAAATTAGAAAAATCACTCAATGATAATCAGAATTCAGTATATAGAGTACCCTCTGGAATATTCCTTGTAAGTTGTGTCTCAGCTAAATCCAGAACTTCTGAGACTAGACGTAGAAACTTCTGCATTGCTATGACAGTGTCAGGACGGTAGGAACAGTTAATTTCTGTATATCAGGGCTGTTTAAAAGAAAGATTTCGGTCCAATGTGCCCTCTGCAATTTCTCGCATGTCACTCGTCTTTCACCAAACTAGAGCAGACCGCAACGAGCACGTCTCTTCCCGTGTTCACACTCGTCAAACAGCGAAGCACACCAGCTGCTCCTGACAAATGCCGAACGGCGACACGCCCAATTGTCCGCCTACTTATGCTGCCCTGATGTAATCATGTAAATGAACATGAACACTGTGAATGAAAAAAAATCTCATGAGAGAGAAAGAGAGAGAGAGAAAGAGGGAGTGAAAGAGAGAGAGAGAGAGAGAGAGAGAGAGGGGGGGGGGAAAGTAGTACCTTTAGATTTTAGTTAGCATTAAATTAGTTTTAGTAATTTACCTAAACGCCCTCTCTCAAGTTACTTATGTTGTAAAGACAGTTGCATAAGTCTGCATGATATCAAATGAATGCAGACTGAGGAAATCAGCTGATGTCACAATAGTGACTCTGGCCGGGAGAACGTAGATTGGAGACCCGACAGTGCCAGACCTTTTGACACAGGCTAGATAGCTAGGTTGAATTGAGCCGCTGTCTGAAGAAGAATTCTAACGGTCGGCTGCTCTGATCCCTAGTTCTCCTTTGTTTCTTCGATCAACACCCGGCGATTGATGGGCAGTACCCAACGAGTAGTAGATGGTCCGGCCTGCGATCTTTCCTTCTTGTTCCTTGTGCTATACCTACTGTTTAATTACACACCCTTACTCACATGCATTACACGTTGGGAGAGCAGTCGGAAGCTTACCTCGGCTTGCGCCGTGCCCTGCTAGAGGGTGATGCCTGTCGACCTACCTACCCTCTCGGCTCGCGATCGCCCCATCCTGCACGGGAAGTACATCGCCACCTCTCGTGACAAAAACACACTTAAGGAACAAGTGACCATAACAGTTGACGCGCCCGTAAACGAAGTAACCAATGAATCAGTCAACGATTTAATTACCTCCCGCGACGGGGCTACCGTGGAGGGCAGCGAGACGAAAAAAGAAAACGGCGGTCCAGGCTTCGTCCGATGACCCCGTGTCCTCTCAGCCCGCCCTCCCGCTCGTCAAGCGGCGGCAGCTATCGGCGTTTCGGGCGAATTGCAAGTGCGTCAGCGCGCGACGCGGGGCGCGGGGCGCACGTCGCTCGGCGGGCGAGGGGGCGGCGCAGGCGTGGCCGGGGCGTGGCCGCACGCGACCGCGCCCCTCGCGCCCCGCCCAAACGCCGCTCCCGCCCCTCTCGAATTCGCAAAGAGCTGCGCGGACGCGCGAGCCAGCCTTCGTTCACGAAATAAACGTTTCGACAAGTTAGCCTTGAATGGAATGGTGCTGGCGGGAACAACTGCGACCTAGACGTGTCCATCACTAAAGAGATATCGCGATTAACGCTGTCCAAGTCTTCACCGACCAGTAGACGAAATGATAGACTGGGAGCCTATTATCAGCCGTATTCAATCTTCTGTGGGATGTTGTCTTCTTCCTCAGGGGCCATTGCCGGTTATGGTTCAAGAAGGAAAGGGGCGGCACTTCGACACTAGGCGTCCCGCCCCTGATAGGAGAGATGAATGGGAAGAGAAGATTGCGCGCGGTCCGTGCTCTTTGGATAGAGTGCTGCATAGGTATTCGCTTGGAAGCATTAAACAACACGAAAAACGTCACAGCAGTTGACCAACGCAGACGCGATGACAGTGCAACTTGGTCGCCCAGCACAGCAGCTGACTCAAAGGAAATCCTAGGATGGTACTACAACCCCACGTTAAAGAAGTAGAAGTACGTTACATCGCATGGAAACCTGCCGGTCGTTACTAAGTAAAAATCAACATGAGTAAATAACTTGATATCTCAAGATTTGATGGAGATATGAGTCGAGTTCACTTAAATATTCATTGCAAAGTAATAAATTTTAAAAGTATCGTATTAAAATATAAGATTTGTAATGCAGTATAAGAGGTAATCCAAATATTAAAAAAACATTTAAAAACCTGGTTTATGATTTCAGAATACCAGCACGGCTAATAAAAAAAGAAACCATTTTAAGTGCAATTCTTACTGAACTTATCGGGGAGAACAAGCTCTTTAAATGATTTGTGATAATGTCTCCGAAACGTTTTGTGAAAATGAACCTAAAATAGAGCATTTACAGAAAAAAGTGAAAATATTTTTTTAAATACACTTTTACTCAATAAAAATATTATATGAAAATAAACCATTAGATCAACGGATACGTACTGAGAATAGTATGTTCTAGAACATGGTGTGTAGTGTTAATTAATTTTGAAAAAAATGTTTATTAAAGCGCGATGTTGAATGATTTCAATGAGTAATAACAAAGTAATTCAAATATATAAATTAATGCTTCGAAGCTCGTTTAAGTCCTCGTATGCATAAAAGGTCAGTTTTAGTTATTTGTTTTATGAATGTATTATTCTGCTTAACCAACGTTTACAAACACGTTTACAAATACGCAGTGCGGTCTCACGATTTGGCCTCTGAGATGGGCGTATGAGCTCTGGAAGGTGAACACTAAGGTTCTGGATTGAAAGTATCTTAAAGCAATGTGTATGTAGCGTGGGGGCATTCCGAGTACCTCCTGAAATAGATTTATACCGTAAAAGTTTCATTTATTGGCCTGACAGGCAACTGTGAATGATGATAGTGTAGTTGAGGAACTTTATCGATCTCTCTACCCAGAAATGAATGATTTAATGAATCGATTGGTAGATTATTTCGTGTTGTCGGCCGAGTCATGACCCGCAAGTGCAACGCAAGTTTTATCACGGGAGGAAGGGGTGTTCTTCCCCAATGGATCCGGTGCCGACCTACAGGGCATCCAGGTATATCCCGCCAGCGGAGCACCGCTCGAGCCGGGACAATCTCCCGTCTGGTCTTCCGACATGTGTGGCCGCGCAATGAACGCAAGAGAGAGAGAGTGTGTGTGTGTGTGTGTGTGTGTGTGTGTGAGTAAGGGGTAAGAAACAGGGAAGTACGATCACGCGTGGGCCGTGATCTGCTTATTAGGGCACTGCTCCCATTGATTGATTGATAGTGATTTCAGGCACGTCAACAGATAAGGTCATTAGTCCAGTAAGTGTAGAGCATGTTTTCCTCCCTGATTGTCCCCCTGGATGGCTAAATCCGGCACGTCGGCTAGCTTGTTTTCCTCAACCACGGATCTCTCACCAGCCGGGACAAGCTCTAAGCACCCGACCGGTCCCCCGCAAGTGTGGTAGTGGAGTGCATGTGGATGTATGTGCAAGTAAGGAAATATCACGCGCGGTCTGTGGCCCGTATGTTAGGGTACTGCTCCGGCATTCGCCTGGTATTGATCGGAGAAACAGCGCTAAACTACCGATGAGAACAGTCGGTCGATATAATTATTCTCCAGACAGCGGCTCAATTCGTCTTAACATGCACCGAGATGAGGCCAAGCGATACCATGGGTAAATATATAAAAATGGAAGGCCGAGACAGGTGTATGCGACGTGCGGTGTGCGTGAAGGGGCTCCTTATTGGATTCCCACAGGAGTGGTAGCAACCGCGAGTGGCTCTGGTTGGTCACTTAGGCGCCGAGAGGTAGCTGCTGGGAGGAGAGGGGGCACAAAACCGAAAAACTAGTCCAGACCTATGGGAATAAGAGAGCAACTGTTCTCTTCTTCTGAGTCTTTGACATTCTGTAGCACCACTAGTTAACAAATGTCACTAAAACGCTCGTTGCGCCTTTATTGATAATTTAAGTACGTTTTGTAAAACACGAGAATATTAATTTTGGAGCAGAAGAAAATGTCTGCAGACTGTACTTCTTCCTCAAACGTTAAAAATTTTTGATTTTTTAAACTTTTTTGGCGTTAAATAAATGAAAAAATGTCCATATAGATGAGAAGCAGAAGATGATGTAGTCTCTTCCAAACGTATTTATTTCGTCAAAAATCTTTGTGGGTTTCTTCGCGTCCATCATCAGCGAACGCATGCGATGGTTGGGGTCAAGTAGATGAATAGTCAGGCTAGGTCGAAGTTGGTTCCCATCATCCAGCGAAAGATCGCCACCAGCTATTGCGGTAACAGCATGCACTACACGTACGGGATTAATCACCCTAGCAGTTGACGCGCCCGGAATAGCTAATCAATCAGTCAATCGAGCTCTGTCCACAAGGGCTTAGGCCTCTTCGCAACGGCGCGCAGCGGCACCAGCAGCGCTAGTGAAGTACAAGGCGCCGCTCTCCCCGAGACAGCCTGTCCTCCATAATCGTCTTTGCGTCTGTGTTCTCAGCAACAAGCTGAATAAGATGCAATATGCCGTTAAGCTATCAGCCTAGAACAAAGAACAGTCGCGATTGATGTTTTTAAAACGACGAGATATCAGAAAACCGACAGTATCCGTTTTTTTGAGTTATCGACCGTGTTTCGTTCAGTTTCGTTCATGTTTAAACAAACAAATACCTTTACGTTGACTACGAGTACTTGTTTTAAAAATATATTTCTTCACGGAGGAAAAGTTGTCCTTCGAGAAGTAAATTATGCAAATACACAATAATATCTTTTTTGAGAAAGGGCATCTATAAGTTGCATTTTTCTCGACTATAATATAAAATCTTAGTAATTAATTTACATTTTGATATTTCGTTAATTGAAGAGAAGGTTGATGTTATAATTTCAAAATAACTGACAGTTCCCTGATGATACGGTGTATTGAATCTGTGTATTTGTGAAATGAATTAACGCTAAGGCATACACTTACTCTTAGACTGAAGGTGTGAACAAAGAGAGGAATGTAAGTTTTGATTGTAAAGATAGATTATTCATGTTACGTAATTGCTTAAAAGAGGTATATTTAGTTCTCTTTGGATCTTAGAAATAAACCATGAAGAGTCCTGGAAAGTTTGTTTTGTACTCTCTAGTAATACATTACTACACCTTCTTCATTTCGATTTCATATCAGAGTCCGTGTACTCTTTCCGAGCTGTCGAAAACATTTAACACTCGAACAATTTTGTCACAGAAATGTACATGCGAATCGAACAAAACGTCACCAAGTAAATGATGTTACATTAAAAGCCTATGAATAAAAAAATGATCGAAATGAATATTCAATGCCGAAGAAAAACTTGGAAATTGAAGTAGACACATTTCTCTATTTTGTAACAAGAGAAAATACAGTGAAGTACATAACGCTGTGCGATGAGTCACTGAAGTGGGGTTTAGGATCCGACGCCAACGCTGCAGTGATCCGAGTAGGCAGTAGATGGAGCACGAGCTGGCAAGTGGCCAAGAGTGCGCGGGCGAGAGAGAGAGAGAGTGAGAGAGAGAGAGAGAGAGAGAGAGAGAGAGAGAGAGAGAGAGATGTTGGGAGCGAGTATGAGAGAGAGAGCGAGGGTGAAAGCGAGAACAGAGTGAGGGCCAGAAGGCCAGAGATAAAAAGAAAGCGAGGGCGAGAGAGAGAGAGGGAGAGAGAGAGGGCGAGACGGAGAGAGAGCGAGGGCGAGAGGGAGCGAGGACATGAGGGGGAGAGACAGGGCGAGAGGAGGCGAAAACATGAGGGCAAGAGAGAGCGAGGAGAGGGAGAGTGAGCGAAGGCGAGAGGCAGAGAGCGATGACGAGAGGGAGAGAGAGAGCGAGGGGGGATGTAGACAGCGAGGAGAAGAGAGAGATATGACACAGACCGGAAATCACGATGAGTGAATGAAAGACGGCCAGCAGAGTGAGACACAGGGTGGAGAGAGGACGGAAAGAGAGCAGAGAGATGAGCGACTAAAGTGGAGGGAGAGCGAAGGGAAATACATAGGTGCGGAAGGGCGTGCGATGGGCTGAGAATGCGTTGAATGCATGGGGACGAAGTGGTGCGAGTGTGTGTGTGTGTGTGTGTGTGTGTGTGTGGAGGGAGACGTTGATTGCACTACCGGGAGAGCGTGGTACGCTATTGTGAGATCGTTTAAAGGCCAATGAACTCTGGTTCATTGAAACTGCATATTTTCAATCAAGCATTAATTCGACATAGGAAGTATATCGTACGTTCATCTAGAATTGACAATAGCCATCAACTGCAATTCTTGCAATGGGAATTTTTGCTTTCTTGCAACCTTAGTGCAGAGAAAGCTGTGTAGTCCTGCAAAAGATTGGTGTTGAGATTTTGATGGAAAACTTGTTTGAGCGATTTTTTTAAAAATGTCTGTTCATTCCTCCGTCAACAACAATAGCCCCTACATTATTAACAAGATTTTCATTAAAAGAATATTTTCCGATTAATATGAATGAATGTGTATTCCTGCGAATTTGAAACCGATCTTTTAATTTTTGAAGATATTTTACATGAATTCCCAAAGGTACCTTTGTAAATTTTTCAAAAATGTCTTGTGTAATAATTTGTTCAAAAATGTATTTTGTCTTAAATATATTGTGCGGGAAGAACAAAATATGCTTTCAAAAATGGCCCAAGTCCTATTTTTAATAAATTATATGAAATGTGAAAATTGCGGAGTTTTAAAATAGTTTGACTCCTTTCTTCAAATACGTTTTTGAATTTCGAGATTTTTTAGGAATGAAATAGTCTTTACCATTTGAGTTTTAATTAGCGTCATGTACGTTCTTTCAAAATATGATTACTTTTAGAGTATTTCGAGTGAAAAAGGGACGTGCGTTAACAAGATTTTCTAAATCACTGTTTTTTTATTTTATCACTAGAATTACTGATTAATAGGACAAAGGCCCGCTTTTCATTAAAACCACGATTTCTAAAATTGAAAAAAATCATTTTTCTCAAATCAATGATGAAACGAGAAATTTCTTTCTTAATGGAATATACTAAAATATTATTATTTAAATCATTTCCAACATACAATGTATGCGTTGTTTTCGAATGAGCTTTAATTAAGTTGAGACAATTTCTTTATTGTCCACAATCGCGGTATCAGATTGTAGAGCTGAATATGCACGGTGCTAAATAGCCGAGTATATATCACACTGGACAAAAAAGAATGGCAGAGAGAAATTAGATTCGAGTTCTTGTTGAAGAATGCATTTTTGTGTGTTTAAATCTTTTGTAAGGATAGAGTATCAATGAATTGGTAGAAATCCATTTGTTTGAAATTTGTATTTTCAGAACACAAACGACAAGCCCATGTATTTGTTTTCGACCATCTCTTTCCTAAATTGGTTGGAAGTTTATCTAGTGATGACTGAAGTGTTTGTAGGATGAAGGTTGCGGTACTACAATACTACTTAATAAGTAGTAATTAAAAATAATACGGAAAAATGATTGCGTTATTATAGCGCAGTTGTTTTAATCTAGGATAATGATATTTATCCGATTTATAATGAACTGCTAGAATACGAAAATCACTCTTTCATTAGAAAATAACGCAGATGTGACATGTCTAAATAACAATTTTTTGTCAAGATTTACCTGAAAGGGAGGGATGAAGAAGATTGCGGTTTACAAGTGGATTTCGAGTGCATTTCAGAATGTGAGGCTCGAGTGGGGGTTTCGTGTTACGAATTCCTTGTTTTTGGATGGTGATTGACGAGACGTCAAAGGTTCCACCTTAGATCGCCGGCAGTAAGGGTGGTTGGCCTATAAAAGTTTTGCACTGAAATTATGAGTAAATGGTGCCAGTACATAAAGGTAATTATGAGTCATGCCAGACCATAAAGTATTCTAAATTAGTGTTTCACTGCACCAATGTTGAAAAGGAATCCATAGAAGAAAAGGGTAGTTGAAGAACCAAATTATAGAGTTTATAAAGGGCACAACAATTTGAGGTTACATGTCTTATAACCTCTTGACCTCGATATTCGCTGCTTTGTCGTAACCAGAATTAACACTATCACATCCCATCCTCTTTACCAAATACATTTTTATTGCTTTCCTAACTTATGGTATATTATTTTTCTTCTTTTTTAACTACTTTTGTGAAATACACTTTGATATATGATTTGATAAATGAACTTTTCAACTTAAAAAACTGAAAGCTTGTGAGGACGCAACAAACTGAAAATAATCAAAGGAGGATTATTTCATATCCAATTTCCAATATTTCAATGTTCACATCGGAAGTTTCTATTTCATGTAACATCTAATTTTATCATGGTAAAAAACTTTTCAAGTCAACTCATTTCAAATGTGCAATTACGATAGTTTAATATCGAATTACCTTCCCAACCATCAAACAATTTGTATTAACACACCCCTTCTGATCACTTCTCTGTTCCTCTCCACTTCAATATTTTCTCGTCCATGTTTCCGTGTGAAACAAAGTCTATTGGGATAATGAGCCATAATAGAGCGAGGTGCAAAAGGTATTTAGAATTGTACATGAAGGAGGAAATTTGAACGAGAAGGATCACGACCTCTCGAAAAATGCAGTACCTCATGCTGTCATTTTTTAGTTCACAACGAAAAGCACAATTATTGAGCGAAATAAGGTACAGCGCAAACAACAGAAAATAATCCAAACGAAATTTGTTGCAGAGAAAACGGTGAAAAGGCGTAGGGAAAGTTGGCACCGCTAGTGAGAAAAGTAACTCAATTCTAGGAATGTTATGGAACGTCTTCTAAGATGTTTTGCAGGGAGCGGACGCCGCCAGTTGCCTTGTTGCTGAATAGCCACATGTGTGAGGAAGGCTGCGTACACAGCAGTGGGAGGGCGGGGAGGGCGGGGAGGGCGGGGAGGGCGTTGCGCGGGCTGTCGCCGCCCGCGGACGCCGCCGCTGACGTCACCGCGGGCGACTGACGTCACCCCATCGAGCGCCGGGTGCCGTATCGAGCGGCGCCACCGCCGACCCACTTCGCCCCGCCCCGCCCAGTCCCGCCCCGCCCCGCCCCGCCCCGCTCCGCCCATTAACTCGAGGTCATTCATGGCCCCCCCGCCCCCCTCCCCCGCAGGTTGCGCCCGGTGCATCACAGGGCGCTCTTCGAAAGAGAAAACGCACGGGAGGAGCAGGTTGGGTGGGGCATGACCGGGCGAGACTGCGACGAACGGGGCGGGGCGGGGCGGGGAGTTGCAGGGAGGGGAGAGGTGGGGCGAGGCGACGCGGGGCGGGGCGGGGAGGAGTGGAATGGGGTGGTGTGCGGCGGGGCGGCACGAGTGGGGCAGGGCGGGGCGAAATGAGACGGAGTGGAGCGGGGCGGGGCGGGGCGGGGCGGGGCGGGGCGGGGCGGAGCGGGGCGGAGCGGGGCGGAGCGGGGAGGAGCGGGGCGGGGCGGGGCGGGGCGGGGCGGAGCGGGGCGGAGCGGGGCGGGGCGGGGCGAAGCGAGGAAGGCGGGAAAGGAGAGGTGTCCGCTGACGAGGCGCGGCACACGGGCCACCCGCTTCCTCTGGCAGCGGAGGTGCGCAGGCAGGGCCCCGCGCGGCTCCTCTCGGGAGGCGCACTAAGCGCGCGCGCCTGCACCCGGTCGTTGTGAGAGGCGCTCAGTCTCCATCCGGTGCCAACCTGAGAAACTGATAGCTCCGAACTGGTGGGCGGCCCTATCCAGGCTCGTTTCGGGAGACGTACCTGGGAAGGTTGCGTTCGGCGTACTTCGACGCCATTCTCACGGTCCATTAATACAGCCCGATGGAGAGGAGTTTAAGTCAGTAAGGCATGTGCCAACTTTGATATGAGTCGAATCCCCGTTGATATGAAAATAAAGTGTGATCGGTGGAGGGTCTCGGCTGTCCGGGGGACGCCGCGTCGAGGGCAGTGATGCCGACGTTTCGACCATCATATTGCAGTGTTCTTCAGGGCAGGAGTGCCTCAAAGACCACAACATGATGGTTGAAACGTCGGCGTTAATGCTGTAGAAGCGGCATTACCAGGACAGCCGAGAGCCTTCACATGACTGGCCACTGAAGTTTATTGCATTTAAAGTGTGATCGGACGACTCGTCGCCCTGGGGCAGGAATTACAGCAGGAATGCCCCCGGACTCAATGAGCCAAAATTGTTTAGACAAGTTGTACACGAAAGAAGATTTCAAATTTTTGAAAAATATCATTTTAAAATTCCCTTTTCACATTGGTACCTAACTTCCAACGGACAGGTTCAGAACTCTGCGTTACTTTATATACGTAACGTACTGTGGGGGAGGGACAAATATTAATCGTTTATTAACAAACAAAAATACTTAGATACGTGGAATTAAATGGAACCAAATTTTAATAGTCAATTTTATTTTCATAATTTTTTTTAATATTTCAAGTTACTCACATGCAAAAGAGGGGTGAACTCAGAGAAACCGAACTTCCAAATGTGTAATCGCATGCCCTCGCATGTCTCATTTCGTAAATAAGGGTCTAAGAAACTGGCCTCATCTAACGATCTCCTGCATTTTAAGGGCCTAAGAGGCATGGTTTTACTTTATTCACAATGAAACAGTGTACAGTGGCTTGCGGGGTGCATCTGCGCTTCCTGTTTACACTGGGAACTTCTATTTTCCACGATAAATATGTTGAACGCTATCATGGGTACTAATTGCTTGTCATATTCACGCAACGTTTTGCCGATGACGTCCAATAAATCTTGTCAAATGTTAGATTTCTTAGGTTTTTAAATATAGAAAAGATAGTCAATTGTATGAGCTGGTAGAATAAAATATTTATAAAACTATAAACATAATTTTGACAAAAGATTTTGCAAAGCAAGGTATATGAATAGTAGCGCGATCCGCATCAAAGTGCGAATTCACTCATTTTGAAAAGGATGCATTTAATTCTACAAAACACATTTTTCAAGTTGAAGCCCCAACGTCAATAACATTAAAACAATTAAAACCCGAAGAAATGACAGAAAGCAACTCACTCCCCTAATGGAACCCTTTAGACTACATGAACATTCTTCGTATTAACGCGGTGCCCAAGGCATGGGAAACACCATCAACATTCAATTTAGATGTCGAATGCAGAAGAAAGAATGAAGGACGCATTCGTTGAAGTGTTAGATTGTGCTACAAACATTGATGTTTTTCCTTACTAATCCGAGTTGCGGTACCGGCCCCCGCCGCCCTCGCCGCCAGTCCTCTCCGAGTCAGAAGGAAACAAGACCTACCCCAAGCAAAACAATGAGCGACGTTTCCCATTGCTTAGGTAGATATCTTTGGGATGTATTGCAGGGTGAAAAAAAGCAAACGCTACTACAAACGATATTGCGTTTCTGTTACCAGTACTATCTGGATTATCTACATTATATTCATGAGATTGTTTTAGTTTATCAAAAAGCATACAGTAAACACTCCACCAATGCCCTTGGTCAATTTAAGGAAGCTTTACCCATCTACTAATCAACATGTATCATCAGCTGATTGCATCTTAGGTGTGCTTTACGAGTTATTCCGTAGATGGAAGATTGCAACATTAATTACACGATAGATACCGGTGTAGGTCTCATTAGATTGCAACGGCAGTATACATAAAAAATGACCCCATAATTTTAGCAAAATTACATTTACTCGCTAATAAAAAGATACTACTTTACTACCAAATTATGCGTACGAATATAAGTTCTCACTTCCATCTAAAGAACGATAGCAAACAGCTTATGCTGTAATAAGCGCTAGCGCCGCATTCCGACAATACGTACCTTGAGAGAACAAATAAAAAATGTGTTATAAATATTATTCAAAAAGAAAGGGAAGTAGAAATGCAAATGGACTGCTTCAGATTACGTATTACCTCGAAATTCACTTCATAAGGCTCGCAATTGTCAGTCCAGAAACACGTACAAAAATAGATCACTAATGACTCTCATGCAAAAGTGTACATACAGAGAATGAAGAAAGTTAGAGAAAAAATAAAAATGTATCCTTATCACAAATCTTTCACGCATGTTAGTCATATAGTGCATGTATATTGCTTTATAAAACAAGGTAAAAAGCGTGATTTTTCGCAAACGAATTACGTAATTTTGGAAGTTGCGTAAAGTGACTGTATTACCGATGACCATGAATACAAAAAGACGTATATCGAATACAAATATTAAAAGGGATGTACGTTTCTTTATGGTATTCTAAGATCTAGTGTAGGGGAAAATTGAATCCCAGGTTGCATATTTCTGAAGCACCAGCCATCAAGCTGGGTAGAGTTTCTTTTCTAGCAAACAACCTAAAGAATAAATATAACTTCATTTATTTGAGCACACAAGTCAGAGGTAAGATTTGTTGACATTTCAAAGACGATTAAGGTAGGTAGGTGGCAAGGAGTAATTTTGTCGAAAAAGGAAGTAGTATCGTAATAATTGATACTTCGGTCAAAATTTCTGGAGCTATTTCAATTGGGAAAGACGTTATTTATCCCAATCCCTTTGTCCACCCACACACCTTCTCTGGTCCTTGACGATAATACATGAAGAAAAATAAATACTACGTTTCAAGTAAAAAGGGTCAACAAGCGAAAACTTAATTTTTGCCTCGTCCAAGGGAAGATGGACAGTTGGATCGATCGCCGGCCATCTAGAAGTCCCCACTGTCTCCGCCTCTAACTCAATCAATCACCAAGACCATATGATTTAGTTGGGTGCAACACAGGGGTGAGATGCTAAATCCACAACTGAAGATAAGTTTTATGGATGGACTGTATTGCTCCATGCACGGCCGCCTCTGGAGCCACCGGCCCTTCCTTCACCGCTATTTACGAATTCTCTATTACATTGCTGACATTTTTGAAACCTTTGAAATAATTAATAACTAAATTTTTATATTTCATCTAATCATTAAAATAACAAAATTCTAGATTTCAAAATAATACGTCGAGGAAAAGTGTCCGAACGCCACCCATAGCCTTGTTGATATTGGTTTGGATATGGTACGTAGTCACCCTCTAGGGTGAAGTCGATGGAAGACAGGTTTTGTTGCATTATATTATATGTTGGGTATTTTATTATTCTGAATGCGTAAAGAATATTTCTGATACATAGCGCTACTATTAGTCCCATACATAACCTACTGAATGTGACGTGGCCCACGCTTTAAACTGTTTAAAAAAATATTTACATGTGTTAAAAATGACTACGGTGCAAGTTCTAAATAAAAATACACTTTAAACATACAGCTGTCTGGTTCTTTCATCCTTGGGCGCAGTACGAAACACATAATATATTAAGAATTACAATTAAGTAATAAAAACCCTTCTTGTCGGATACTCTTTAGGGTTACGGCTACTATCCACTACAGAATACGGTGTTGAATAACCCAATTCGAACGATTCCAGAAGACTAGTTCTGAAGAGTACATTATTTCATAATATTATCAGACAGCATATTAGAGAAAATCTATAAATTTGCAAGCTACTATTCTACAGCATACCGTCCTATTATTATAAGCATATAATACAATTTTGATGATGAAATTATCCTACAAATGGGATTATCACATTGGCACCATCTTATATGCTACACACAACAAAATTATCCAATAAAACGATAATTATCCTACGAGGTGGCAAAGCTTACGATGAACATTTTCCTTTCAATTCCTGCACCGCATACTGTAAACAGCGGCGTCCGGCCGATACAAGTTCTAGCGATCCATTTTTAGAAACATTTCGTAGAATTCTGGATGGATCCAAAAACCGGGACGCGAATGACCCTTCATTTGTCTTGACTGAGGACGACAAGGGAAACTAACGGACGCACGCATGGACGGACGGGTGGACATAGGTCACTCGAACTCTGTATACACGAATACTATACACTCGAACAATATATGTACGAGTATTACAATTAATCACAATGGATAAATATGGTCTGATTCAACTAAGTAAAGAAGAAAAGTTGAAATGGAAATAAATTCTTCTTTGCCGTAAAATAATTTGCCATTTCTTTCCCGATCTATTTTCTGATTAGTTTCAAATTTTTAATATTAAATTTTCAATACAGTCACATTCTCACTGAATGTACCATGAAAACTAACCCACATTGTGTAGTACCTTAATAAGGATACATAAGAAATGAATTGAGTATCTCAAGTACTGACCACACGCTTCCATATGTGTATTTTACTCAGTGCATTGTTCATTGACCAGGTCACAGACTGTTCATAAATTAATATTCCACTTTATACATTTCTTGCAAAGGAACAAACTATACATGGAAATGTATATATAATTTTGGTAATGAAATACAATTATTAGAGGACTATAGCACCCGGGGACAAGTTGAAAAATATGTAGTATTAAAAATATAAACTTTCGGGAAATGATCTTAAAAGATGCAACCTCCGAACGCGCGAGATCGAAATCTTTCCTCATCAGAATAAACATTTTCCAATAACTACTTCCTTTTGAGACTTTATGTTGGTTAGCTTCACAAAATATTTTTTTAAATTTATTTTATGCATGTCTAACTCTTTCAGTATTTATGCACTGCACTGTTTAACAGTATCTAAATGTATTGTAGCCTTCAACTAAGCCAAATGAGAGGAGGATTTCACATATAAATAACAAAGAAAATTCTGGTAAGTGGGATATCAACATAATTAAAACTCCAATTTAAAGATAAAATTATGAAGATTTATAAAGATAAGTATCCCTTAAGAGACAGAAATATCGCTTTCGGATCGTTATTAATCAAATATCTTGAAAATATAAAATATTAAATGGTATGTCTCAGTCTAATGTAACTTTCATATCTCACATCATATTTTAGAGATACTCATTACACATCGTATTAACGAGGAAAATACAAAATGTTTAAATGTCAATATCAGGCAGACGCCGGCCAAGTTCCTCAAACAGAGCTACAGACCGAGCTCAATTTTTCCTCCCTAAATTTGTTCTCGTGCCATTTAATGGCCATGTGTTAAGGCAGAAAGACCCGGTCACTCCCGCGAATACGCGGATTTTGGCCTAGTTTCAAGTTGGACTGCCGCTCAATCGCAAATACTCGTAATATTTAATATGGCTACTTTCAATATGTCACCCAAAAGATGAGCAGACCAATAGACGTAGCTAATTCAGAAACAGACTTACGGCTATTTATTTATTTACTTATTTACTGTGGACAAATTAAACGGTAGATATCCCTCGAAAAGCAGGACATTAACAGAACTATAACAGAGTATATAAACCGAAGAGTTCTTGACAGCTTCAACCCGCTTAGAAAGCCTGATGTCAAAAGAACCCATAGAAAACGAGGCGCAGCGCGGTGCAGATGTAGAAGGAGGAGGGCGCTGGCGCGCTAATCGCACTTGGCGGCGGAGGCGAGAGGCGCCTGGCGCAGCCGCTTGATGGCGCGCCGGGGGCTCGTAGCAAGTTGCGCGGGCATTAGGCGCCCTCACGCAGATTTTGAATTATGCACCCGCGCCAGGGCCGCTTGCGGCGCTCGGGGCCGCTTACGGCGCCCTCCCCGCCCCGCCCCGCCCCTCCCGCCTGCGACGGGCCCAAATCGCCCTTCGGGGACGGAGCCCGCGAGCGCAGAGGCGACCTCCCAAGAAGGGAGATCGCTCACGCTACGCACATGCGCGGCGGAGCAGTCTTTCTTTTATTAACACAATCGCCGACTGTGTTATGGCGCCGTGTCATCTTTTCACTCATGAGGCGGATTTTGCGAACTCATGTACACATTCTGACCACGAACCGACAAACTCGGAAATACGATTTTTATACGTTCATTTTTGCTACTTTTGCAAGTTGTAACTTTCTCGTATATGTCGGACGTACATAGCACAGAGGAAGTTATATAATGGTGCAGCGGAAAGTGGCAATGTTTCGTCACAAAAATATCGTCTGATATCGTGGATAAATCTTGTTTCTATATATGGTAAATTACTTCCTCTAACACGATGCTCAGTCAGAATCCACGTTTGTTGACAACAAAAAAAAATAGTTTACGGCAAAAGTCTTTCAGTCCGCCCATATGTGGTCAAACACTACAAAAACACACAAAAACTACACCGTTACGCCGATTTTCTCCAAAATTGGTTTTCCCTGATTGACTTGGTCGTACTCATGACCCTGCAAATTTTAAAAGGATATTGTGATTTTGGGGAATATTTAAAATTAAGCCTTAACATTTCCAATTTTTTTCAAAAATGGCTCAAAATTTAATGATTAATTTTTTTCTCGAATAGTGCAAAGCACGTTTAAAAATGACTTAGATTTAATTTTTTCTATAGTAATCGCTGCTTGCTTCGTTCGTGCCTTATCATTAAACCCCTTCCAGCCCACAGTGAAAGCGGGGAAAAGGAGGGGTGCGCCTTGAAGTTATAGTGCAATTATCCATTGTTTTCATATCCTTCTCTCTAATTAAAATACTCAAATTAATAAATACAAACGTTCTAAAACTCTTTGTCCAAGTCTTCCCACATTGCTTTGCTGGTTACAATTCGTGATGTAATAAAATCACATTATTTCAACAAAAAATACCCTTGTTTCAAGTTTTACATCAGTTATTTTTAAATTTGGAACACTATTAGGTCATAGAAAACTAAAAGATTAAGTTCAAATTAGTGCAAAATTAAATCTCAGTGATAGAATACAAACGGGGATGATACAACTTCATTTTACTGAACCTTGCACAATATGGGGGACTTGGAAAGGCAATTTGTGACTAAGAAGAAGAACGAGCTCAAAACGACGCTTAGTTGAAAATAAGGAAAACGTAATTCTGCGAAGAGGATGATGGATGGTGAGTGATGAGAAAGGGACTTGATTATGAACGAACTCGCCAAAGCAAGAGACCAGAGACGAGGAAAACCTGCGTGTGGCCATATTCGAGGAGAGATCTGCGAACAGAAGTAAAGGTAATATGAACACATCATGATATTAATAAAACTATATATTTTACGAACGTTCAATGTTCCATGAGGTTGTACTTACACACACCGTGCAACTATGATTATACGGTATGCATTGGAGAAATCTCGTTCATCTGGAGTCATTTCTTGAAGTAGACAACGTCGGATTGTTTACATAACTTGATCCACACCCAGCGTCAACTTTTGGGGTTACCGCTTTGGAAACGTGCCTTAGGCCACTTGGTTGAATTTTCTCCTAGATTAATTTATGGTTTCCAATGACTGAGAATTGTTTTCCTAATGTAAAACTGCGTCACCTCCTAAATTTCACACTTAGGTCTGTTGGATTTATTTTTATTCTATATTTAAGATCCGACATTAATGAAAATAAATTCCAAGTGATGATTACTGTCTGAAGGAGAGAAAGACAGTGATTTGTTTGATCTCATTAAGAAACGATGGAATCGAATACAAATTAAAATATACAATACACACACACACACACACACACACATATATATATATATATATATATTAGATATATCCGTACTGACATTCTTATGCGAGAGAATAGAACAACTAAACGAATCATAGATTTAAAAATACAAGAGAAATGGACTATTTTTGACAAGTCTCACGCTTCAACACAGCGACAAATGACGCCGAACCAAATGGCGCGACACACCCGGAGCACGAGGGTAATCGTGAGAACACTTGAAAACGCGTTCCTGGAAGCGAGAACAAACACAATTCTCGGTGCAAGGTCAACCCGATGACCGCGTCCTGGACCATTTAGTCTCTCATCCTTTCAAATTTGTGGAATGTAATTTCCTTATCCCTCTTGTCTGTGAAATTAGGGTTAATCCGTGCCACTTACAGTGTACCCGAAATACTGGACGAGTACGAATAGACAACTGTTGCATTGTTAAGTAAAACTCAGGCTATCGTAAATGCACGTGTTGTATTGTGTAGGATACCAACATGAACCGAATATTTACAAAACCCTAGTGCAACTAACGCAATAATATTAAAGAAAAGAAAAAGTTTAAAGACAGAAAGAAATTCAACTACTCTTTATCAATCACGTCTTTATTTGTACCTAAAATATTATTAGATAAATGATGGGAAAATACTCGCTGAAAGAGCGCTCAAGTGAAACTCTTACTAACAAAATTTTTAGTATAATGAAGATATATTAGTCTGGGTTCACTCCGGTCAAGTGTGAGTTTCGAATGAGCAAACTCTCCATCCTTCCCACGAGCACACAGCAACATGAGCGCGCAACTATTTCGTGTGAGGGTGAACGTGTCATAGACATACAGGTCTCTACAGATAAATCTTACAACTTTTAGGACTTGTAGGCGAGTCAAAGCCCATCACTTTTTCTCAACGGACATATGGTTCGAAATTTCATAAAACGAAGTTCCACGTGTGGAATGTCTATCTGATTGGGAGGCGGCCCCCTCCTGCATTGGTGTTCGGCGGGTCACGTTCTAACGGAATCTCAGATACCCAACATTCACTAATGGAAGCCTACCAAAGAGGGGCAAATATAAAATATGTATCTTTCACACATGAAATTTTCCACCACAAGTTTATTGGCAAAAAGGCAATTTCTTGGGCCAGTCCTCTGCTTTAAATTCTTTAGAACTTTGTAATATTTGTTTCTGTATAGAACTGCTCTGGTTATGACCGACTCTTTTTGAAAGTTACGCACGCCTCCATGTTGTGTCACTAGTTTCGCCCAAAAGCTTAGAATTCCGTACGTCAAAAGTTTCTAAGAAAATTTATAATCCCATGTTTCTAATTCATAGCTATTGAGGATACTGTAATATTAAACAGGATATAATTTGAAGGATGTAAAACAGTTAATAGATAGCTTTTTAAAACACCTGTATTTTCATTTAATATCAAAAACAATATTGGTCACAGTCAGGGCCTGATATTCATGAGGGCGATAAAAGCTACATTGACATATTCAAAAGCAAAGGCAAAGGACCTCCGCATTAAAACTGTGAATGAAGGAGAAGTAGATAAAACATGATTGAGTCGGAGATTAGTGGACCTAAACGTTAAATAATATTCTTCTTAGAGCCGCATTAAATTTTACTGATGGCTGAAGCACTGAAATAAACATCTGTTGGTTACTTTCTTAGCCACACAAATTGACGGCGAACGAGTCTGTAGTCACTTAAGATGGTAACGAGTGCAAGATATTGGCTTCGCTAGCGCCAATGTCAGGAGAGGAGACGTTGCTAGTCTAATACTCTAAGTTTGCAAGCGAGCACGGAGTAAACTAGCGCACTCTATCCGCTCGCAGCCCCCGCTCCGTTCGCGATGGGCTCAGCATGCAGCTGTACGTGAACAAACAGTTGGGGCCTGGTGGGGTGCGCTTGCTCCTTGTTCAAGTATGTAATTTCAGTGAAGTAATACTGTCAACAATTCTTTGAAAAAAGTTGCCAATGCTATACAATAACTCTCGATAATACCGTGCTTCTTCAAGTACACTTTCCATTCGAGTTCGATGAAATGAATCCGGCATTCAAACAATTTTTCTTTGTCTTACGAGCACCATTAGGTTGTTATAGATGTTAACAAATGAGAGAATTTCAAATTAGTATTAGTACAGTGCCTATATAAGCCAATCAAATATCTTTGGATGAAGTAACGGAAGTTCATATGAAAACTGAAGAATAATTCAAATCACCCTTATATTTTATAGTATTTACTTTTATTGTATAGTTCTCTTATTAGACATCATAAGCTAATTTTATAATGATTCTAGTTGAGGTGGCGCGCCCAGCGGGTATTTTGAATTTAAAAAGTTGTATTTGTGCTTGGAAACTTTATAATAAGGAAGATTTTTAAATATATTTCAATTGCCCAGCTCAATAAGTTTTAGGCGAAGAAAACTTGATGAAAAACTTAAAATACTTTATGATATTTTATCTTTCACTGCAAAATTAATATTAATTACTGCCACTGATGAATTATGTCGTAACGATTCATGTGAATGTAGGAAAGAGAGAACAGTAATTCACAGCGACTTATCAATATCATATTGGTTCATTGAAACAATCAAAAACACTAGAATTATTCCAGAATATCCTAGAGGCATCCATCTAAGAATTGTGCCAATCGATTTGTCTTGTGGAGAGGAATCTGAAGCGCTATCGATCACCTCTGTATGTGACGTAAGTCACGCAAAACCGGTTTTTGTTGACTTAAATAAAAGTACCTTTTTAGATACATTTCCTAGAATTTTACGGATGGATCCATAAAAACTTACCAAATCCCCATGACGAGGCGAAGACGCGCCGAATGATATTTCGTTTGTCCCATCGGTGAAGTGCAAGTGCACTGTCCGCGAATGACGGGCAGACGGGCTCGGCTTGTTCGATAATAAAAATTGCTAAATGATAAATATTCGTTAAAGTACAGGTTTTGTTCCAATAACAGCAAAATATGCAAAACAAGCATTGAGACGTAATTAATATCGAATAATCGTTCTCTTATATGTTTTGTTCGATTGTGTATATTAGAATTGCAACACCGAGACTACCAGCTGGCTAAAGGTAAACCGCGTATGTCGTCTGCTTTAAAAAACAGATAAAAATACGAAACACTGATGTGGACGGGATCAGTTATTAAGCTGATAAGACCAAGAGAATCTATATTTTGATAAAATTATAATTCATAAAATTGGATCTTAATTGGACTTAGTTCGATCCTACCTATATTGCACGGTAATAGTTATTGCAATATCTCCGAAACCCAGGCTGTTAATGTGAACTGTATGTTACGCGAGTTTGAGTTTTAGACTTCTTTCGTTTAAGACATGCATGAAGTAAAATACTAAAATATTGAACTGAAGTGAAGAAGACATGGAATTAACACATGCAGAAGTGCAATAAAAGACAGAAATGGAAACTTGGTCAAACAAAGGTGAGTATCATATCAAGGCAGATTCAGACATGTTCACTTCATCACGACATATTGCGTTATGTCTAAACGGAAGTTGCGAAATGATGTTTACACTTTCTTTTTTCGACTATTCTACTTTTTTGCGTACATAATTTGTTTATAGAAAATTTAGTCTGGGAAAACCAATTGGAGACCGTTTCCCTTGAGTCTACTCACAAGGAATTCTTCTTTCCTTGTCACGGTGCTCGTTTCGAGCGTCTTCTGCTCTTTCAAAATGCTCAAAATTGAAGGATAATGTGGTTCATGAAAATGCAGAGGGACTCTCAGAATAAATATCAATGATTTTTGGGACATCCTGTGGGGTCGAATATCACCTTTTGTCAATTAATATATAATGGGAAATCTCATATAACGACGTGTCAAACGAGATATTTGCCCCTGCTTTGCAGGTAAGTCATATTGCACTGCAGTTCGGCGTACCTTTGACAGCGCCAGAATATGTAGTAACTGTCAAACAAAACCCCAGTGCAATATGAGTTGTTTAGCAGAGGGCAAATGTTTCATGTGCAACTTCGCTACATGAGATTTCCCCCACATATTAATTGGCAAAAAGTTAACATCTTCTACCACCTGAATGCGCTAGAAGTTTGTAACATTTATTTTAAAACACTCTGTATGTGGAATGATATTGATCGTTTTCATGTATATTTCTTAAATGGTTGACACTGACAAACTTGTTCTTCCTTGTGCTATGCCATTAATTAATTTGTGACGCCCTTCTTCATACTTGTAAGAAACGCTGACTTTGTATTATAAAAAGTTAGATACATTTTGCATATAGGAGGGCCAATGGATATTCTAAAATCCAATCTCCATGGATTCGTGGCTGCCGACTACCCTTTTCATCATCGGTGGCTACGAAATTCTCCAACCACCTATTCTCCCACAAGGGAAGAAGCACGCTCCAAGAGTATATGGGCTCCTTCATAATTCTTTCCCGAAGTCTGAATATTAAACCATTTTATTATTACTTAATATTTTGTTAAATGAGTTAATCAAACAGTAAGACAATCAGAGTCGGTCATGTAAGTTTTTTCAGGCAAGACATTTATTAGTGTACACATTTATAATTGATTTATCCTCACACACCAACAGGCTCTGTTATGAATAAATATGGCCTAGTGGACGGAAAAGTAGAGGAAACCAGAGAAATAGCAAAGAGCTAACCGTAACCCACACAAACTGAAGGAGATTCGAACAGTCAAACGGGCTACTATAGCTAAGTGAGAACCGCTGCCGCTGCTGCGTTTTTCATTTAGTGATTCTAGGATACTAGTACCGACGATGGAGGAGTTTTGGCACTAGTTACAGAGCTAGGGAAAATTCAGTCAATGGCTGGAGGAGAAGCTCTGATCCGTAGTTTTCCGTGTTTTTTCCAATCAATACCAGGTGAAACCTGCACTATTTTCTTAACAAACGAGACACAATCGCTCGCTATCTTCTCTTCCACATCATTTGTCCGTCCTCTTCCTTCTATACGCTTATGTGCTGAACAACCCACACATGTTCGGAGACAGGAAAGAGCCCTCGGCGAAACAAGCACCGCAAGTGACGCGACTTGACGTTTCAGAGGAGGGAAGCCCTTCCTTCCCGGCACTTCGCGCACGGGACCAGCGTCTTGAGGAGCTGACGTGCCCGGGGCACGAAGTACTCCGTCGATGGAACCACCAACGCAAAGCAAAGCAAAGCAAAGCAAAGCAAGTCGACCGCCTATTTCATTTGCCTCGAGTGCGTGGGGGGGGGGGGCATGGCTCATTCGCCGGGGCAGGTGCTCGGGGCCTCTGGCGCAGGGCGGCCCGGGCCACCCGGCGGCGGCGGCGGCGGCGGCCCTGACCGGAGGCAGGCCGGGCGGCGCGGTCGCCAATTGGCGGAATGGCGCTTAATCCTCTTAACGACTCCGGGGCGAAACTCGACCGCCACAATTAGCGCCCCCCTCCCCCTCCCCCCTCCCCTCCCCTGCCCCTCCCCGTTCCCCTCGCAGCCTTCGTCTCATTTCCTCCAATGGACGGGCCGGCAAGCAAACTGGAAAAAATGCTATCAAAACGATAGCCCGGCAACTGGATTGGCGCGGTTCGCGGTATTCACAGCGCGCAAACGAGCTGAAAAGGAAAGATTTTGCGTTGGCGATTAATTTATAAAAGCACGGGCCAAACGGGACATTTTCAGTGGCTGTTATAATGATCTTCGTAATCAATACTTAGTCCTTATATACTTTCAGAATTTATCAATTTTTCCTACGTCAATTTCGTCAGTTTGTTTCTATTCTTAGCCGCTCTGACATACAAACAGTTTGGCCTTTTCGTTAAAAGTGTGGTTGGTATTGCATTGTTAATTAACTAGTTTATAGCAATATTTAACCCAATGCTGTCGATTAGTTTTTTTACTATGCTCTTCTCTATTATGTGAAGAAGAGGCGAAAAGGCGGATATGCCAGAGTGTTTGAATGTAGACACAAAATTTAACTTCATTGTTCATCATTCAGACGGGCAGTTTCTCGCTAAATAATGATGTATTGCTTATTAATGAAGCAGAAAATTCTTTATTTACATTCTTTAAAAATTCTTCATTTACTGTGAAAATTACTGGACATCTCGACGGAGTCCGTAAACGCTACTTACTGCTAAAGTAAGCCTTACTGTTAAAGTACTAGTACTTACTACTGAAACACCGAAATGTATCTACCTACGCCCGAAATGCAAGCGAAAAGAGAGGGATACAAACTAATCAAAAATATTTCAAAAAGTAATGAAAACATGAGTAAGTATATTTCATTAAACATGCATTCTCCCCGTACAATACTATACAATTTGTTAGAAATCAGAGTTTAAGTTAAACCCAAACGTACCTCATAGTTTCGAAAAAATATCGAAATGTATCAAATTGAATTAATTTTCCTCATATACAGACTTGTTACACTTCCTGTTTTGAGATTGCAATTTGGTTATACAAAATAACACACTAACGATTATATTTCCTTTAATTGAGATGATACATTGAAAATATTGACAAATCACAGCATCAATAAATGTTTCTCAACTTGTGGCTCGCTGCATGTAGTGATAATCAATCAATATGTTGTGTCACATGCTTAATAGCCAATTAATACATAATGTTTTACACAAGACTAAACTGATAAAACAAGACTGCGCGAATATCGCGACAACTTTAGGTAGTAATTTATAAAGAGATGCTGCAGTAACTACAAACAGTGGCGCACACATGGCGCATGAGGAGCAGGAGAAGCCATTGATGCAAACTAAATAATTTACCAGTTACTCTCATTACAAACGAAAGTCATTAGATCAATAAATCAATTGTTTACGTTATAAGTATTAACAATAAATCAATAAGTAAAATTATATTTTCCATTTAGAATAAATGAATAATTCTTTACAAGATGGTATACCTGTAGCTTCCCGGAAAACATTGGGAAAAATCCTTGCTTACAAACGTTACAGAAAGCGCATTCGCCTTATTGCTAATCATGATTTTATATCGTCTGTCCTGCACAGGTAATGTTTAAACGTCGGCCTCTCATCGCTTAAATTATTTTATTTTCTTTGAATGAGCACGAACGTACGAAGTATAGATTAGTGTTTTAAATTATGTCTAGTTTTATGTATTTATCAAAAATGAACAAACTTCAAAGTAAATTACAGAAATAACTGTATCGAAGTACTTAATAGTATTAATAAAATACATTTTTTCAAACCGTCAGATTGTTGAGATGCAACTCGATAGAAGATTAACTAGGAGAAGAGAAGGGGAAGGAAGGTCTGCGGGAGTGAGATGATGAGGTGGTAGTGGAGGTGGGAGAGGTCAGGAGAGGAAGAAAGAGGAAAGCGGGGGCGGGGGAGGGAAGGGGAGGAGATGTTCCTGTCTCTTTGATGCATAGACGCACAACGCGCCCACGTCTACTGGCAAGTTGGTTGACTGTATGTATTTACCTTATTCTCCATTTGGGGGAGGGAGGCAATTGCCCGAAGCAGTAAGATTCGTTGCTAGGAATTCCAGCCAAGGAGAGAAACCCGGGAATGAATTCAAGTAGACCACGACCAAAGGATTATATTTAAGTCTCGTTCGTTTGTGAATAATGTCCAGAATGTGTACAGTGTTTTTAATTTTAAATTAACGACAATATGAATTAACTGGAGAGAACTTATCAATCAAATGAAGAGAGGCAGAATGGGGCGGAGTGGGTCAGAGAGGGTGGAAGTGGGTCTGAGGTCGGCCGGGTGGACTGGAAAGGAGTACAGTGGAGCATAGTGCAGTGGAATGATTTGCTATATGAACAAGTTAACTTTAAAAATTGTTTGCGCAAATAGTAACCGGATAAAAAATACACACAACATGGAAAATACCTAATAATAAAAGAGTATAAAATTAGATTTATAAACTAAAAGTGTAATAAAAGTTCTTTGAATGACACTTTTGGAATGGTACCCATTTGAAGTATTTTAAGGGTTTTATGACCAAATTTTGCGATATTATGAGAATTCCTTTGAATCCATTTATTCTCTTTTCCAGAAACCCACTTTTCTCAATGAAAAGTTCAACTTTTCAACTAAATTATCCTTCATATCATCATTCGTGTAAACACATATTCAAATTTGCTTATTTACTTCCATAACTGCAAAGTTCAAGTAGGAAATTAACGTTCGATCATTGCTCGTCCTTGTGGTGCAACACTAACACTCTGAGTCAATATTTATTTATGTTACTTGCAAAACTTGTCTCTGATGCTTTCTCGTTAGTTTTAGACTTACGAGTTGTCCTGTGTTTTGCCTCACTTAATGAAGTTTTTCAACGTGGAAACTGAAAGGAAGCTTTACTTGGAACTATATTTGAGTTCAAAAGAGAAAATACATATTTTAAGAATTCAGAAAAGCATTAGATATATAAATATCAGGAATAACTGACAAATTTAAACGCCAACTATAAAATAATATTATTTCTTATCATAATCCTTGTTTATGATTGCTGATGACATTTGTTGTTAAAAAGCGACCTTAAATAAATAAATTAAAAAGATCTTTTTTACTTCTATTGTCAATTATCGCTTCTAAATTATTTAAATTTATTAAAATAAGGAATTTTTCTCACAAATGTTGCAGTATGTTTAGTGTCGTAATGTATTTTGCAATGTAAACATCTCGTTATATGTCCTCAATGAATTTCACGAAATTTGAATAATTACAACCTATTACTAGGCGGTAAGTCTTTCCTTACACTTTCAGATTTGTCTACTGTTCACATCTGTAAAAGGAGAAAGAGACGCGTGAGGTTGAAAGAGAAGAAGCACATGTTTCGTTTGAACTAGTTACATATTTAGCTTATTTCATGCAATTTCAGAAGAATGTGGCGTTGAAGCAAGTAAAAGGAGACCCCAAACTATCAGCATGCTATCTAATCACGGCAATGACTGACGTAATATCGTAATACCTAATGCGTGCAATCCAAGTGTAGCAATTACCATTTTTTGTGTGTGGATCAAATGCGAGAGGTATTAATACAGTTGCAGAATTGCGAGAGAATTCGTGGGATGTAGTGGTAATTGGGAGTTAATCAATTTGTCGTTATTTGTGGCTTCCCTCTTAAAACCAACACCTAGAGTAGTAAGGTGAATGTTTCTTACATAGAGTAATAATAAATATAAGGTGAATATTTCTTACATAGAATAATAATAATAATAATAATAATAATTATTATTATTATTATTATTATTATTATATTATTATTATTATTATTATTATTATTATAGTGATACTAATAAACAAATTTTTCGCATTCAATTATTTTTGCAAGTTCGGATTGGACCAACGTTTTCTCCGATTCATGTAAATACGGTATATTATCAGCAAGTCATTTTAATTCGTACGCCATTATTTGATACTTTATGTTACATGCGCTTATTTTCTTATTTTTCTTCGCGTATTTGAAATGAAGAATAATGGGAATATCAAGATACGTGACACTGTACTGAAACGCAATGCGATGTAAAATGTAGAAGAAAAAATATCTACAGATAAAAGACGTCAGAGAAAATCAGTGCACTAACGAATTAGTTGTTGTTTCTGCACGTGCCGCAGCCTGGTAAACTTAGACGTAGATGCTTTCATACCTACGTGAAGTTGCAAACTGAGATCAGCTGATTAAGTTTATTATTTCTCTGGAGTTCTTAGAAGATATTTCAGTAAAGTGAAGCTGAAGGCAAGCAATGAGCTCCTTAATATATATTATTCAAATTATATTGATTAATTATTAGATTGATTATTTAAATTAGTTGATATTCCTTGTTTTATCAGACGTAAGTCTTCTAGCGAGAAAGCGGTTCTTATTGTTTAACAATTAATTTATAAAAATGTCCTAGAATAACACTTAGTAAGACTGATTTTGATATGTGCTCTAATCAAAAACGTGTTTATTCGATCTTTTTTCTTATACGTTTACTTCTGTAATTACAAATAATTGCCATTCCACTGTTTATCAGTTGCATAAAAACCTTGCCTAATTGTAAGTTGGGCCCAAGGCAACCATATCTGCCGTACTCTCCATCAGAGACGATTCAAAATACCTCTGTTTTTACTTCTACTCATTAGGTGTGAAATCAAGTGTGAAAAAATGTACAATTATATCACAAACGATTTAGCATTCACGAAACAATGTTCAAAACAATTAGGAATATTCATTAACAATTTAAAGAATAATTTGCAATAAGTACTCGAAGAGTAATGCATCATAGTATTTCTGCGCCCCACCTCCCCCCGCGACGTCCTTGGCCCAATGTAGTGGACGATCCGTGCGCTTTGGGCTGGCGCATAGTAGATGACGCGGGGGGGGCGGGGCGGGAATTTGCTAATGCCCCGCGCCGTTGCGCCGCCTGGCGTCGAGGCCCGGCCGGCGCGGCGCGTGAGGCCGCGTACGCTGAGCCCCTGGGCCACGGGCCGCCCTCACCCTCGCCGCCGCCCTCGCCCTCGCCGCCGCCCTCGCCCTCGCCGCCGCCCTCGCCCTCGCCGCCGCCCTCGCCCTCGCCGCCGCCCTCGCCGTCGCCGCCGCCCTCGCCGTCGCCGCCGCCCTCGCCCTCGCCGCCGCCCTCGCCCTCGCCGCCGCCCTCGCCCTCGCCGCCGCCCTCGCCCTCGCCGCCGCCCTCGCCCTCGCCGCCGCCCTCGCCCTCGCCGCCGCCCTCGCCGCCGCCCTCGCCCTCGCCGCCGCCCTCGCCCTCGCCGCCGCCCTCGCCCTCGCCGCCGCCCTCGCCCTCGCCGCCGCCCTCGCCCTCGCCGCCGCCCTCGCCCTCGCCGCCGCCCTCGCCCTCGCCGCCGCCCTCGCCCTCGCCGCCGCCCTCGCCCTCGCCGCCGCCCT